>JAQMYJ010000040.1:15528131-15565667 GCA_030014305.1 Clarias laeviceps | reverse complement strand
TTTACAACATTATTGTTGAAATACACAGTCCTGAAAAAGGGACGTTTCTTTTTTTGCTGAGTATATATATATATATACACATGCACTATGTCTTGATGCATAAGGTCATAGGAGGCATTTATTTTGCTATTGTGATTTAGCTGTACTTGTGCACTAAGAGACTAAGTGTCACTGCATATCAATATCTTACATATACAATATCTTCTCATTGATCAGCTTTATTCTTATTATTATATGTAAATCATTCGCTACAGTCTTCTCAGTCCCTGTATCGCCATCATCGAATCACCAGCTGGGGAACCTCTTTCAGAAGAACGCTATTCATCTTACCAGTACAGTTCCTTAGTTGTGTAGTATTTTATTGTGTAGTGAAAGCGCACTGGAGCTGTCTGCAGTTCAAAATCTTACTAAGACACTTCATTTAATTTTTTTTCTTTAATTTGCCCCTTTTGTGGAAAACACAACAAATATTCAACAGTTAATTTTTTTATTTTCAAGCATTGAAATATTATGATACAAAAATAAATTTACATCCACATTGTGCTGGAGAAAGACACTATAGTCCAAACAGATCTCACAGTATTAGGAGGATTGCCATGTGTAACAGAAAGAATTATGATGTTCATAACTAAACATGATCTTTTCAGAAATAAAAGGTGAATTGCAATCTGCAGTGTTATGCATGACTTATGTAAAAATATTTGGGAAATGGCATGAAAAAAACCAACAACTAAAAATCTCAGTTAATAAAAAATACAGAAAATATACAAATAAGAAATAATTCGGCATTCCATCCAAATGAAACAAACCAATTGTGAACAAACGCTTTATCTTATTTTTTAAAAACTAATGTGAACATGTGAATTGGCACGCTATAGGAAATGCTGCTCGTACCAGTGAGAATTAACACTACAACTTACTATAAATAAAGTAAAACATATATACATCTATTTCATATTCCTCTGCTAAAAATATATATTATATTGTAAAAAGAATGAACAATCCATGTCTAATGTAACCAGGGGCAGTGTATAAATCTCAAGCAGTTCTTTCATCACAATTCAGGCAAACAAAGACGGCTTGTACAATGGTATTTAAGAATTGCGGATAAAATCAAGCTTAAGTTTCTACTTCTGAGTAGCGTCATGCATACTAAAAATTCCAGTCGTTTCTTTTCACTGGCTCACGTCTCAACCATCATGAGAAATTCTTCCCATCTGCTACGCGAGGCATTGAGCGTGCAGTCGAACACGCATGGCTTGGCGGATGCTCAAGTCTTCCTACAGGAGGGCTTTACACAAGTCACAGACCTTTCTTTCCTGGGGTTATATAAGCTGTCTCTGTTTAGCCTCCCTTCATTCTGTCGAAAGTGCGGACAGTCTGTTTGGACTGAAAGCATCTCTTTTATTATTCATGTTCTTCCTGCACTAGACAGCAGATACCTGTATATCATGTCGATTTTTTTTGTCTATATGTTTATTTGCGCTGTTTGAGGTATTTAATACATAACTTGCCTTTATATGGTCATGGGAAAAAGAAAGAATCCTCCTTTGATTGTATGTTTTTATCTAAACTAACCTAAATAACAATCAGATGGTCCTCATCAACTTCTATTAGATTATTGCTGCTAAACCTGGTTCTGTATGTTATAATTAAAACCGCAGAATTAAAGGAGGGTGTACTGTAGTTTCTTTTCCCCCATTACTGAATCATGATTCAAATCCAATTTCTTCTCAAAGTGGTTAAGTCTTTCATCTACAGTGCTGTAGGTGTTGGATAACAGTAATTATGTATGACATTTCTATAGTAGATTATTTGAAAGTGTGACGCGCTCTTATATTGGCTCTGAGTGTTTAGAAACTACCAACGCCTATCAGCTAAAATGATACCGAAAAATGTTTATTGGGACAACAGCAAATCAAGTGTAAGGGACAACGAAAACAGCATCCTGAAATATGTCAACATTTGACAATGTGAACATAAACTGATATTTAATATTGTTCATGAAACCGTGCTCAAGGCATCGGGTTGCACTTTCAATCTACACTGTGAAACTCTATCTGTCTGAGAACCTTCTCCTCTCGTCTGCTCTGTTCTCATGACATCATGAACCGTCCTCCTGGATCCGACGGAAGCTGTGTCTTTTGACCGAGTCCCTGTTTCAAACAAGACAGACAAGAGGGTTGAGAAAGATAGATTTCAAAAGGCAGTTAAGACTCACTTAACAGCCTACAAATTTATATATGTAAGTTATATGACATGAAAACAAGTGTGATCAAGATCAGTATTAATGATAATAAGATCAGTATTAGTATGACCTGAATGTACCATTCAATTTAATACGCTACAGATGTTTAAGGGACAGCGCAGTGGAGGTGTAGACCAGGACCCGGACTCCTGCAGAGCCCAAACAAAAAGTTGTACATGCTAGATGTCTTTACTTTATTCAGAAAGGAGTGAGCATTTAGTAATAGAGTTGGTCGATCAAAGGAAGACACAACATTTCTACTGTCGATAACAACATTCCTCAAATTTTAGATTTTCATTCGTACAGAACATTTTACAAATCTTTTCTATCTTTTTCTATCATTTCAAACAGGTATTTTTTGTGAATTTTCAGGTCAGATAAAGTAAACATGGGAACACAATCAAAAAGATGTCTGCGGTTCTTTGGTGTCACTTGCTCAATCCATGCCTGCTTGAAAAGAGAATGTACAGAAATTCTCTTGAAAAAGAATTGAGAATTATCTTTTAGGACACTTGTGCACTTTTCAGGTGTCTCCTGTAGCACCATAACAATGGGTCCAATAACATCTGAATAACGTTTAATCCTTTAAAAGTAATCTGCCTTTCTACAGCCTTAGCAGAAGTAAGGTATTTATGTGCTTGTTTTCGACTACTGCCTCAACTTTTTGCTCGACTGCACTTTACCTGTTGTCCAGACGGGGTTTGATGATGGGCTTGTAGAGCTCAGGAATCTTCCTCTCCAGCATGGGCCTCAGGTTCTCCCTCAGCTTATTGTAGTTCTTCTTTAACTCTTGCTGATACTCTCGCTGGTCTGGTGTGATCAGGTGCTTGTTCTTCTCCACTGCTTCTCCACATCTGCACCACACATGCATTTAAAATGAGCTACACATCATAAAGGACATGGTTTAGTGATGGACTAATCACTAACAGATTTCCTGCCTGGATTAATCTTTTTATTATTCTTTTTCCCAGCGGACAAGTAGTTTAACAAGTAGAAAAGAAAAAAAAAATCAGAGTTCTTACTGACTTTCACCAGAGAAAAGTTTTGATTTGTTATGTATATAATACGGTACATAATATGCTACATGATGGTGTGGATGCGCGTAAATGCTGTAATATAGCTCTGGAATCCTGCCCCCCTGCTGCACTATATATACACAGACGTCTGAGGCCGGATCTGGGTGACGGTAACAGTTTATACTACGTGGATCTTCTCAGAATCAGGAACGTGCAGTGGAAAACAGTGTGTGAACAGAACACCACATCTAATAGTTGAAATGTTGTCCAATATTTTGCTGAATCTTTTCCCCAGGGACACAAATACGATGTGCTACATAATTATCTACTGAATTTTTAGTGTGTTTCCTCTCATACGGTATTAACGGATTATGTAACTAGTTCAGGCTATGTCATTACATTTCACTAGCTACCACAGTTTTAGTCTAGCAACTTAGATTTCTAGGCAATAAACACACTGATATTTCTTCTTCCTCATTGATAAATGAGTTTTATTCACTCCTGCGGTTATCTCTGTAATAAGGGTTAAGGAAAATCAAAGGCTGGAAAGCCTGAGCTGGGAAGATAGTGATTGATCAAAATGACTTGTGAATTACAGGTTCTAAAACATTCCGGTTGGTACTTGTGGTCCTCGAGACCTTTTCAAAACCATGTGATAAAAAAAAGCTAAGAAGAAAACCCAAAAATGTTTAAAACAGTGGAAACTATAAAACAAAAAAATGCCGAATTAACAATAGCACATTTACTTCTTTTTTTTTATTTTATTTTTTTATACATCTGCATTTAAAGCATGGCGAATTTAAAAGAAAAAAAAAACAAATTCACATTTCAAATTTAATAGCAAACAGACCACCTGAGCACAAAGTAATCTTGTCCAGCTTCACAGTAGGATCTGTTGTCTGCAGTAATCGAATGTGGAAAAAAAAAGTGCCTGCTTTGATGTGGTTAAAACCTGGGACGAAATGTTACATCTTAAACTACTGTGGTTGATTGCTTATCAAGTCTCCCTTTAAATCCCCATGAATACAGCCAGTGTAGTGCGAACACTACAGAAAGGAGCTGTTCCCTAATCTCCACTATCACTATCACTCAGCGATGTGTTACACACACGCGCACATATCCACATACACACATGCACACGAGAACCTGCTCCAGCCAGTCTTGAAGCAAGTCACTGTATAATGTGGCTCATAAGATGTCATGCCAGCTTATATGGATTACAGAAGAAAAGAAACATTTTGAAATTACAGTAAATATTTGTCAAATTTTTGGCAGCAATTAGAGCATGGATTTTTGACATCTGTCCAAAAGGAAAGCCACTTTCATTAGCCAGAGTAAACCACTGCCTTAGAAGTTTTATATGGCCAAAAAGGATCCTGCATTCTGAGGACAATTTATTTATAGTTTCTATTTAGGCATGTTAAAGATAAAACGAGTCAGATACAGCTGAGTGACATTAAAAGTTGGCCTGACCCTTACTTTGCTAATGGAAAAAAAAAAAAAAAAAGGGGGTCTGGTAGCACTTTCAGCCATTTTCAGAAATGTCCACGAGGAAAAAAACAAAAAAAACAATGACACTCTGTTATTTAGATACTTAATGCTCAGTGGCAACAATTCGACATCGCTCTTACAAGGGAAAGGGCCAAGTCGCTGGAAAAGTCATTCCCTTAAAAATAAAAGCTGCTCTTTCTTAAGAGATCTTAAATGCCACACTCACCGTAGGATGAACTCTTTGAAACACAGGCGCAGTTTGTTGTGATGACGGTAGAGTTTGGGGTCTGCTGGGATTTCATTCAAAAAGACCTGGGCTACCTCTAATGGTCCCTGAAGAGACAGAGAGGGAGGGAGGGGAAAAAGAAAGAGGTTTCTTTCCTGAACTCAGCACTGACAGAGAAAATGAATGCTTCGCACATTGGAGGCCACGAGGTAAAGTCAACACATGAGAGGAAAAAGCATGAATAGGCCTTTGTCTGAGAGATGAGGCTGCGCGGCCCAGGAGCGGAGCGATTGCCATACGGTTCCAGTGTTGTCCCTCCAATTGGCATTTATCATATAACCACAGCCATCTCCTCAGGATTCTGGAGACGACGCAACCGTAAACGTATCATGATTGGTGCCGTAAATTGTTATTCTGTGGGTCTGGGCAGCCTCAGGAAGGCGATATCACTTTTAAACTATTCCGACTGACTTTCATGGCTTATAGCATTCTGACTTCCTCAGTCTAAAATAGAGAGATTTCCTGAGAAAAGGGGAGAACACATAGTATAACAAAATAACAGCTGAATGAGCTGAGGAACACAGTTTAGAGTTTAGATTAAGGTGAGTTAACTGTAACAGACCTGGTTAACTGTGGCTGTTACAGAGCCCTGCAAAACCATCTGCAGCATCTTGGGGTCAGGCTTCTCTTTGTGAGTGGCGATAGCCAGCTCGCGAGTTTTGTTCTGCATGTCTTCGATAGCCACCTCAATCGGAGTCAGGTCAAACTGCAGAAAGAAAATAAAGATCATACACTTGAATGAAAATACACTTCATTCATTTGGCCTGAAAAATGTAATTTCCCTGCAATAATATGACGGATTCAATGGCTGCTATAGTGCTCAAATAAACAATTTCTTTTATTTTTTTTATGAGAACCTGAAACACATTAAATATGTTTAGATTAAAATATTTCTAAAGTTATCTTAGTGATTCGGGGTTAATTTGTTGGCTGTTGCTGTATTTTTCTTAATCCTGAACAGGAGGACATTTCCAGCGCAATTACAATGTAGTTTCATTGGAGAAACACTGTTTAAGAACATAAGGAATAATGAACATGAGGAATAATGTAAAAGAGAGCAAATGCTGAACTCAAGTTCCATGATGCAGTGCAGCTATATGACACAGCTGTAGTCAGTTACAATCTTTGAAAAGACAAGCACAATGAAACCGGTGGTGCTGAACACTTAGGAACAGATGAGTAGGTGGATAAAGCTCTCCTTTTCTCTGTAGAAATCAAGTCCCACTGACACCATCATCAAGTAGTTAAATGGCATTATGGGTAATGGATTTTTATATCCATTCAACGCGATATATATAATTGAAGATAATACTAAGAATAAAGTCCATTGCTTTTCAATTCTAGAGCAAACAGAAATAAGTTGAGTGGGCTTTGGTACCTCCTCCTTCTGAATGACATTGATCCGTGTCTTCACGTAAGGAAAAGCATGCTGTGTGGTGAGGATGGTCTTCCTTTTGTACTGCTCGTTGAGTTCTCCCCGGGGCCGCCCGCTCTTAGTGAACGGGGTGGTGTACATGAACCTGCGCAGATTGAAGTTCTTCTCAAAGTTAGTCATGCGATCTTTCATCTCATAGTAGTCGAAGTATGGCTCCACAAACGTGATCTGTATATATGCCTAGGAGCAAAAATAAACAGTAAATTAAGTAAACAATTTTTTTAACAAAATCAATTAAGCAACATATGAGGGGTGTTCAAGTTAAACTGGGACTTTTGACTGTGCAGAATACCAGAACACAGTTATAAGAATAAAAACTATATTTATTTCTTTATATAATCCCGTTACACTAATGCACGTATCCCAGCGTTTCACTAGTACTTGTATACCATCATTGTAGAAAGATTTCTCAATATGCCAGAGCCATGATTGTATGGCCTACTTCACGGTTGAAATGCTGGCCTCCCAGAAATCCCTTCAATAGGCCAAACATGTGCAAATCGCTTGGAGACCACTAGGCGTTTTTTTTGTTTGTTTTTTTTCATTAAAGAAAAAGGAGATCATGTTAGGCATTTCAGACATGAAGCATGGAGATGGCTCCAGCATACTGAGAAAACGTTCCTTTTTTGATGATTTGCATGCATTATCAAAACCTTGTTCTCTTATTCTGCACAATCAAAAGTCCTGGCTTGATTTGAAAATCCCTCATATTAAATTTGAATAAAACATTTCAGTTAGAAAACAGCTTGATGTAAATACAGGAAGTCCTTTCTTTTTAAAAATAAACTATGAGAAGCTCTTAATTATCTTTTAATTAACTTTTAATTAGCATTACATCTGGTTTTAAATACCTTATTGGGATTGAGTTTGTTTCTGTCTACAGGTGTGGAATCCTTAATCATTTCCAGAACACCGTCTCCCATACACTGTCCGTAAAAATTCTGTAAAAATGACAAACATGGTTACATACAGCCATGACAAGTTAAGACGTTTTACATACTATTACATAAATCTGTTGAAGCTCTCATAAGCTCTCTTATTGTATAATTCACTCATCAGTAATATACTGCAATACATAAAAATGCAAGCTCAGCATTTCTTACTTCTAGTCTGTGGGAGATCTCAGGTAGATGTGTGATTCCTGGCTCCTTATATATAAACTCACGCTCGTCAAGATCTCCAAACTTCGAGCCAAAAAATGCCACGCGGAAATATGTCCCAAACATTCTCTTATGACCCTGAGACACAACACACACACACACACACACACACAAATAAATAGTTTCATGCTTACAGACATGAGGACAGTTCTGTCTAAACTTTAGAAAGGCGTCAAATGTTGCACAATGATGCTCATCCTAAGATGACAGTAATAGACAAACTATATTTATTTTTTATCTTAGTAAAATAAGCTAAATATTGATGCAATTAAGTGCATTAATATTACTTAGCTAACTCAATGTTTTAGTAACAAAAATATAACAAAGAAAACCATCAGTTAATAAAAAACATCAGCTTAATTTTTATTACAGATTTTTATTATCTATGTCATGTTTTATAGCATTTTTATAAAAAATTAAATTCTTTGAAAAATATTGACACAATAAAAAAAAAACTGTGTACTGGGGTACTGACTTAAATGTATGATTTAATCACTAAATTATAAATTATTAACAATATAATGCCATATGGTAATTTACAGACATGTCTGATTCGTTGACTATATTATATTTGTGTCATGGAGTCAGATCAGTTCCATAATTCACAATATACTAAACATAAATGTCACACGATTCACAAACGTGAATGCATTGACAAAAACACTCGCCATTAAATACACAAATGCATTTTTTTCCCCTAACAGCATTCTCTCCAGCCTATCAGATGTATCCTACAATCACAGAACATAAATGCGAGGATATGATTAAAGTACGATTGGACACAATACATTACATCTGTGCAGTGTGTCAGACAGACAGAATGAACCTGGGGTTAATATATCAGTGACACATGCACACTGCGCACATGTAACGCAACGTAGTTGGCTTAAATCATACGCTCAAATTTAAGTTCATTTACGTGATTGGCTGAAATTATAGGAGACGTCTGATAGACTATAGGAAAAGTCTTGGTGCATTTGTGAATCAAACCATGTCTCAAAAACCCCCACATGAATGCAAGAATGTTCATGAATGGCAAGCGGCTTACAAATGCAGATTTATTAGTCTTAAAATAAATGTCATCATCATTTGTGACTTATTAAACTGACTCCATATTGTCGTTCTGTTTACCATTTTTGTCATTTTAGTTTACTATAATATTCCTGCTTCAGGTGAATGTTCTTATAATTCACATGCAATATCAGTGGTACCACCATCTTCACTCTGGTTTACCTTCTGAACGACGTTCTCAAAAGCTCTTTTCAGATTGTCATGAGTGGTGGACAGTTTCCGGAAATCTCTATGAGCCTCCAGGATAGGAATGATGATTTTATACACCTCATTCACTGCCTCATACAATCCACCCTGTTTAGCAGAAGCAGTGGCACAATCAAATAGTGACACTCAATGATGAACAAAGAACTGCAGCAACAATGCTACAGTAGCTGAACTACTGTATATTTCACACAAACATGTAGTATGTTATATCATCAGGACTGTTAGATTATTCTAATTCACAGGCAATTAAAAGAACATGATGTGTGATATCATCGCTAGGTTAAGGTTATGGGACGTACGTTGCTGAAGAGTTCTGCAGCCTGCTCAAGAAGCCCCACCAGACCAGTCTCTGTGAAGTACCGTCCTGAACAAACTCCGTCCTCATCTGGGGACAGGATATCATCGGACACCGCAGACTCCTCCAGAACATTAGGGGAGATGTGCTGTCAGGATGAAAGGGCGCTGATTATTTCACTACTTCAGGGTTTTCAAATGTATCTGAATGTCTCCTAAATCATGAGTTATGTCTCAACACCTCTAATTCATTCTAACCTTCACCAGTATTGTGCCTAATTATTACAGATTCATCCAGATGTGGGATGATAACGTCTCAAATATTTTTACCTGTACAGATATTGATATTGATAATATAATGTAGCTACCCAAGCTTCACAGTTTAAAGGAAAAATTCCCTTTGAATTATTTGCTTATTAATCATATGACGTTTAGTTGTATGCATTCAAAGTTGACTTTTTTAAATGTTATACATTTTGCAAAGACAAATTGGTCTAATTGTTGGCCTAATGTTGCCTATCTCCTAATATTGTTCCCAGGGGGAATTTATTTCCCCATAGAAAGACTCGTGCATCAGCACTTTAAGCTATATCGTATATCCTGCTTTCTCATGCCCTCATCTGTACACTCCGCTTAAACAGATCAGATTCGAGAGCTTGGATATCGAGTCTCTGCTGTAACTCAGTGGAGCATTTTTGTTTAACTGTGCCACATTCAACTCACAACTTCAAAAGTCAAAATATTTACAGTCTACACTGGTGTTCTCATTAATATGACAATGAACACCATTGTACAATTAAGAGTGAGAAAAGAAACTCTTGTTTTTTTAGCGTCAACATATTAAATAAACATATACCATATAACGTGGAGTTTCCATTTAAGGGACAGTTATATCTAAGTTATCGAAGTTCAATTTCATTCCTGTGTTTACAAAGTAGGGTTTGCGGACAGGTACGTTCTTTTACAGTAATTTCTGATCTAGTGAATCACTAAATGAGTCATTGTGGGTACTTGCTGCTGTGGTCCTATTATATAATACTACATTCTTTGGCCTCTTTTAACTATTACATCTATGAAAGCTGAAGGTCTGCAGTCCGGCTAAAGACCCTTCTCTTACTTGGAAGGTGACGCTGCCCACAGGCAGGTACTTGTGGTCCTCCAGCATGCTGAGGTACTCAGCCACCAGGGCAGCAGCATGCACCAGACACATAGCTGACTCGGTGAAACACTTTTTGCCGTTATGCTTCTCAGCCATGTTCTGGAGCCAGGTCAGACGCAGATCAGGTGACGTCTGGTAGCCCTTTGCAATCCTGCCACAGACGCAAGCACAGAGGTTGACTATGATAGAGCAATTAGGCTGCAAAATTCCAATTCCGACAGCCTGAAAATCAAGGACATGTGTGTGCTTTGAGCATTCGCATGCAGTCTGTGCACATGCTGGGCCAAAGCTCAAGGCTAAGACACAACCACATAGTTTCCATGGTAAGTTCAAAAACAGTAGACAAACAGCAGAAACCGCAAGGAAATGGGAAGCAGAGTAAGAAACCACAGTACAAGGAGGCAAAAGGGAGGGGATGGCAACACACTCAACTGAGTGAGTGAGCGATTGTTTGACTGAGTGACTAAGTTACTGCTGGGGTGAAGGAATGAGAAAATGACACATGAAGTGAGTGAGTGACTAAATGATTAATGGAGTGAAGAAATAAATGACTGTCTGGCTGACTGATGCAGTTAGTGGGTGAGTTAGTGATGAAGAGAGCGATGACTAGTTGACTGAAGGATTGAGTTAGTGAGTGAGTAGCCAAGTAACTGACGGAGTCAGTGAGTGACTGAGGTTGTGGTTAAGTGACCAATAGAGTGACTGACGGAGTGAGTGACTGACGGAGTGAGTGACTGACGGAGTGAGTGACGGAGTGAGTGAGTGACTGACTGACGGAGTGACTGACTGACGGAGTGACTGACTGACGGAGTGACTGACTGACGGAGTGACTGACTGACGGAGTGAGTGACGGAGTGACTGACGGAGTGACTGACGGAGTGACTGACGGAGTTAGTGACTAACTGAGCAAGAAAATGAGTGAGTGACTAAGTGATGACGTGAGTAAGTGAGTGATTAAGTAACTGAAAAGTGATTGGCTCATTAAGTGACAAAATGACTGAGTGATTGAATGAGTGACTGAATGTCAGAGTGACAGATTTTCAAAGTGATTAACTCAGTGTGTGAGTGAGTGTTTGACTGAGTCAATAGTTGGTTGAAAGTGAGTGATAGAATGAATTACTTGAACAGTTGACTGACTGAATTAGCAACAGGCTAAATAAATGACTGAGTGACAAATGATGATAACAAAATGTCTGAATGAGTGACTGATGGAGTGATTAAGTGGTAGAATGAGTGACTGAGTGAACGAATGAATACGCAATTTGTGTGTGGATATATATATATATATATATATATATATACACATGTTACCTATACATAAGGTCCATGAGCATTTCAGGATCTTCTTGAAACTCCTTCATTTTGACTGTATCTGAAAGGATGCTGTTTAGATTCCTCAGGAGTTCATCCACCTGAGAAAATGACAAAGTGAAGATTATAATTTTTTTTTTTGCTGGAAAATTCACTAGTTTAAACACCAGCTTTATTGTGATTTCAAACCGCCTGTGATTCTTGCTGCATGACTTACCACATTCCATTAGGTAGCCAAGAAGTCCATATTAAGAGAAGACTCAGAGTTATCCCTGTCATTTTATCAAGGAGGCCAGACCATAATTTCACTGGCAACATTCCTGCTGCGCTATTGATTGACTCAGCAGTCTAGACGGTGGTGGGTTTTATTTGATTTGAGACTTATAAATAGCACTACCTAGTACATACTCACGCTGTTTTACTGGGTTAGCTGGAGCATTTTACCTGTGCAGGAAGCTGTGTGGATTGCATCTCCGCGTCTTCCTCGGCGTAGGCTAGGATGGTGCGGAAAGAGCGGCGCAGGTACTCCTCGTGCACGTCCGAGGACTTGCCTACTAGAGACGCCAATGACATGGTCACCTGCATCTTCACTCTGGAGAAATTCTGTTCAGGGAACAGAGAACATGTATTACGAAGCAGTTAATAACGTGTAACTGAATGTCAAAGAATATTGCATGCAGGCTTAGGGTTAAAACAGTTTGCAGGAAATCCATAGAAAGAAAGAGGAATGTTGTGCTTATTATTAAAGCGTGGCTGAATACTTGAATTTCATTGATTCTCGCTCTATAGCAGTGGCATAAAAAGTAGTGCAACTGCTTTACAGATTTGTCAGTTTGTAAGTTTATATTGTTTTAAAGTACTGCTATAGCACATTATATAGAAATAAGTATCTAATCATATATATTTGAAGCTTTTTGTAAGGAGAGGTATGTGTTACACACATATGGAAGGAGACTCCAGTGTCATTGGTAATGAACGCTCAATAACTCCCCCTGGCCGACTTATCCTAAAGCCTGCTTAATCCTATTTTAAATACTCTCTATCATCATCATTCTGCTCAGGGTTTTTTTTATAATCTGGGAGTAGCCTCTGAGGTTATTTCAGCTAATTTTAACTGTTGCAGGTGAGAGGCTTAAAATGAAGCATGGCACAGAGCCAGGCACATTAAACATTGCTATCATAGTCTCAGCTCATTGATTCTGGGGTGGACCCAGCTAAGGGCAGCAAATGCTCCATCCATCTCGCTCTGCATCAGGAAACTGCAAAACGATCCCATTAACTCAGACATAATTGCCAATGGATCATTTCAGTGGCACCATTATGCTGGTTTGACCATATGTGCGAGACATCTCAAGACATTATCGTATGTTTCGGGGGAAGCTTCTGCCACGAGGATTGTCAGGGTGTCAGTGTTAGACAGCTGATTCATTTCAGCTTAGTCCTTAAACCCATGGTTTTTGTTGAACTAGCTTGCCGTTTACTACGAGAGAAGCAAGCCAGGCAAACATAAAATTGGAGCTGAGGAGAGAAAAACAAGTGAGTCATTGTGGCTTGGAATCCACATGACTCATTCAAAGGTTATAATAATGACAACAGAGGTAACTGTCAGGGCAAACCAAACACTCCAGCAAACAGAGATGGGGAGATTTTCATCGTTTCCCCACTGAAGATGAATGGGAGAGCAAACAACGTGGCCATCTGTTTGGGGAGGGCTGATAATGTGTGTGTGTATGTGTGTGTGTGTGTGTGTGTGTTAGGTGAGGGGGAAGTAAACGACATGAACAGAGGAAATAGTCCATTCAATCAGTGCACACAGGAAAAGACCCGAAACCAAACACACCACCGTTAGTGGCATACGTCAGGGGTGACAGCGCTGAGCAAAAGAAAATTGAACGCAAATGTCACACGCGTGCAGCAACTTCTCAAAACCAATGCAAATAGATTTAATTCAGCATCACAGCAATACTGACTTTCGAACAGCAGGAACATACTGACTCATGAAGTCATTGTTAGATTATTTCCCTAATATGTCTATATTAGGGAAGATTTTTAACCAGCACAATAAGAGGACTCTTTTGTCTAATTGAAGTATTTGGCAGGACAGATGCTCCTATTAGAATATGGAAAAACTGTGATTTGAGGTGGATGAGGGTTGATGCTCCGGGTCAAGATTTTTTCTAAATGAAAGAGAGTACTGAGAGTATGTGTGTTTTGTAGTGGTGGTCTTACATAAGCCAATAATTGACAGTTGTATCACAGGTGTGTGTGTGTGAGCATGTTGTTATATCTTGGATAGGAACAAACTGTCCCCACCAGGATAGAAATCAGGTGCGGGTATAGCAATAATGAGCTGCATTAATATTTATTCCAATCAAAATGCTTCACAATAATAGTAAGACAAAGGTATAGCTCAGGTACGTATAAGGTTACAGTAGGTCAAGGTTTAGAGCTAGGCACAACATCATCGAAATGAGAAAGAAAGTCTTACGCTGGCGGAACTAAAGCTGTATCTCATGATGAGGTAGAGTGTCGCACACGCCTGGTTCCTGTTGCTGTCCACACAGCTGCTGCAGTACTGAAGCACTTTCTGGCACAGATCCGCACACTGCTCGGCCTCCTCCTCGAACAACAAGTCCCCGAACTAAAACCCATCAGACCAGCTTATGACATCACTCACAATAATTACTACAAGACCATTGTTAATTATAATACTTCAAGAATTAATTAAAGAAACACTCCACTCAGTTTAATAATCGAACCTCTCGTCCGCCCCTGCAGAATACTGCATGTGATCAGTACAGACAGTAATTTTGGTCAGGTGTTGAATTCCATTAATAAATGTTGCAATGTTGCATTTCTTTTGTAATTGTAGTACTAATTGTTCATTAAATTGTATTATGTATTCATACTAAAAGACATGGGACAATTTTTTTTAGGGAAGAATTTACTAATGTTATCGTGGTGTACACACACTCTACAGCACCTGCAGAAACAGAACTCATTTCTGTTGTATGGCACCAGTGTCGGAAAATTGAATAAATGCCTTGATAAGACTAAGGTTAAAAGCTAATGGTTAAAGATTTAAATTAGATTTTTATAATTAGATTTGAAACCCAATGTACAGATTTCAACAACTGTCCTTAAATTCTAATTAAATACACGATAGAGTCGACAGAGATGTAATTGTTTGCATAAATAAAATAAATAAAAATAAATAAAATAAAAAAATACCTTTACAACGAGAGCACGGATCGTGCTGAAGCAGTGTGCTAGAAACACAGTGCTCTGGTTGCACGTTAGTGAGTGCAGCAGAACCCTTAGTGCTCCACCAACCGCACTATCCTTATAGTCTGCCAGTGGTACAGTCTGGGGGAAAAAAGGACATAGGCGCACACACACACACACACACACACACACACACACACACACACACACACACACACACACACACACGCATTTATTTCACCTCTTTTACAGCAGCTTTCTATGCAATGTGAATGCAATCATTTCATACAATCCTTATCTAATTCAAATTTAGATTCCCTGAGTTTTTCAAGTGACAGCTTCAATTTGTGCAAAAAAAAACTATTTCTTTACTCTCTCCTGATATAATATGACTATGTCAGGATTTTCATTACTTCAAAAAATAAGACTAAGAAAGCAGGAGCAAACTATGCTGTTGATGTGTAATGAAGATGGATTGCGTTCTCCTCTCTTACCTGCACGATGACCTCCAGCAGGTCCAAGACTATGAGGTTGGCCTCGGTGGCCAGATTCCCACTGATTATGGCTTCCTGGTCCAACTCAGCTTTAGATCTGAGAAAACACACCGAACAAAAAACACATTAATCATCATTTCTTATGTCGATTATATGAATTTATATGAACTAATACCTAAAGAACAAATTTTCCCAGACTTTCATTCATTCTTTTTACTAAATTTACCCTCTCTGTGATTTATGAAGTGCGAAAATGTAAAAAAAAATGCTGAAACTGAAATGTTTAAATGATTGGACAGAGAGGTATGTGATTATTCCCTTCTTCAAAACATTTCATTTCTTCAGACTCCAAGCTGTTAATAAAAAGTGGTAATGTAAAGCTGCACTTCGACCTAATGTGGCTTATTTATAGCCATGAACTTAAGACTTATGGCATAAGTCACCACTGAGTAACTTACAATGTTAGTAGATTATCCAGATCTTTGTAAGCCAGGGATTTGATCATGAATTTAAATTTACTACCCCTAGTTTAGAAGATAAAAGCACTGATTAATTGAGTTAAGGATAAATTATCATCAGCACACACTTGTCCTGTCTGTCGTTGGTCTGGCGCCACTGTGTGAGGTCTTTCCTCCAGCGCAGGTTCTCTCTCTGGCCCACGGTCCGGTCGTTAGCTGCCAAGGGCGAGGGAAAAAAAAAAAAGAGATGACAACTCAATATAAGGAAATCATCACTCCATCAAAAGGAAATAGGGCTGACTTCTGGTAGACAATACATGACTTCCATATGTGAATGTCTTGCTAAGCAATCATCTTTATAGCTCATTCTGCACCAGCGGGCCTCTACATTATTCATTGCACTGCCTGGAAGCAGAGTGTAAAAGCGATTTCTCTGTCTGCCCTTTGAGGCCGTGGAAGAGGAACGCTCACCTCCCACCCTCTTCATCATCTCTCCTCTGGCTCCCAGGCCTCCCAGTAGTGCCTCTTCCAGACGAGCTTTAGCCTGCTGAGATTTCTGTAGGGCCTGCACGCTCACTTTATCTGAGCTCTGTTTCCCCTACACATACATACATACACACACACACACACACACACACACACACATATATACACACACAATGACATACCCAATATCTAGCGACTGGATATGTAGCAGTTACCAAGAGCAAGAATTTTGGATGTTTCCCCAAACATGGGAAAAGAATGGAGATTTAAGTCAATTAAGTTAAAACCTGAATAAACAAATCTTTGTGGTAGCTAACAAATGTTAAAGTACACCAGGGGTGGAGAAATCATACATGTATTAGCTCTTAGATTGTGCAAGAAAGCTCCAATGTGCTTTCCTGTTCCTAAATACTGTACTTGCATAATCGAGCATAAAACGTGCCAACTAATGCAAGTCAAATGTTAAATACATTCAGAAAGGAATACCACACAACAGTAAAGAGTTTTCTTTTGCATTTAAACAACTTTAAACTTCAGATTTTGCTATTCAGGTTGATTGCATATTTAATGAAAAATGCAGTGAATGCTTATATCAGCTTTATAAATATATGAACACCTATATATTGGATTAAATATCTAATTAGGATAAGATATTTAAAGATCACAAAAAAAATTTCTTTGAAATATTTGATGCACATCTATACATCTTAATCTTACACATTTTATATTCTTGAAAAAAACAACAACAAATGCACAATTTTATTGGCTTACTTTACAAATACTGCCGACTGAAACGTTAATGTAGGTGTTGTTCAATGTTAAACCTGTTAAATATTAACTGTCTTGTCATCTACAATTAGACTTCCATTATAATTCAGTGCACATACTTTACTGTAGCAGTAAATAGAGATTAGATTGATAAAACGCAGCAGTGTTCCTTTAAAAGACCTAAATAAAGGTTCTCACCCTGTAGTCAAAACAGGACGTGCAGATGGTGAGGAGCTCGAGGAGACGACTGAGCTGAGACGGGGAGATGTCCACTATCCAACGCTGGATCAGGCCCTGGTCTGCAGTCTTCATGACCCACAGGAAACACACCAGCAGATTACGGCTGGTCTCTGCAGAGAGCGTGCTACAGCTTCTACCTGACTGTTGGATAGGAGACAGGGCTGTTATAGAGCATTCAGATGACAAAAATATAATTACTGACAGACACTCGTGAAGAGAAACAGAAGTGGGTAGAAAAGCTGAACACACATGATGTGAAAAAGGCTTCAATGCTGATTTTAATCTAAAATCTTTAATCGATCTATTTTAAAATAAATTCCAAATATTTGAGCCAATTACCAGGAACCGTTTTATTCATAAGCAAAAATGTACATCAAGATGTTAGTTGGAATTTTTGTCTGTCTGTTTGTCTGTTAGTTTGTGCACGCATCACGTAAAAACTACTGAACTAATTTTAAAGGGGTTTTCACAGGTGTATTTTGTTTCAATGCAATCGGCCCACGGGAAGAAAAGATGTGATATTTTAATTTAAATGAAAAACGCTCATATATCATTAAAAATATCAACAGGTGGCGCTGTTCATTTTGAATACCTGCTTATGAGTGTGAAATTAAATTCCATTAATAAAAAAAATACACATTTATTTAACTCATCTATAGTTATTTTAAATAGTTAGATATATATACTCCTTATATTAATATTTTAAATAGTGTCTATTATCTTTCATTTCTGTGTTTTTCTTATTCAAACACTATGATCTAATTCAAAAGTACTACAATGTTTGGCATAAAAAACATGTACTTCTCACCACAGAGGCCATGGACACCAGTGCATTTCTTGCCAAGGTGTTGAACGGGTTTCCTGCAATTGCCATGGCAACGGACTGATTGATAGGAGGGACATTATCAAACTCGTCCTCTGGCCCGCTGGACTTGGCCTTGTTGCCCCGTGACTCAGAAACTGCAGAAATAATATACATCCTCAATACAGACATGTGTACTCAAGTGTGTAGACAGGTGATATCAGGATGTTTGAACCTAAAGCTGTTAGAGGGTGAAACTCAAACCTGTGAAGTCGAGGTAGTTGAGGGAGTCGATGATGATGCCCACCAGGGGGAGGTAAAGAGCAGCAATCCTAGTCCTGACTTCTAACCGTGCGCACCGAGGGTCCAAATCATGAGCACACAGTAGGCTATACGTGGCATTTATGGCTTTACGCTGCACCTTACTTCTACACACACACACAAAGTATTTACAATGACGCACACTCACCTCTCATCTGTACACCTGCGCATGCAGGTATCTTATCAACCAATCATAAAGCCGCAGCACAATGCATAAAAAAGTCATGCAGATACAGGTCACATTAATCATCAGAATAAAGAATAAGTGTGATATCTGTGGCATATGTACGTTTGATACAAGCATTTAATAATTTATATTATGAAAGCAAGAAGAAACAGTTTTGCTGTTCATGTAGGCATTGATCTGTGTTTAGTTTGGATGTGTTGAATGTTTTAATTAGAATAAAAACACTGTTGTTGTTATACATAATAAGCAAATAGTGCATTTAATTTGGCCGAATTGTGAAGCGCAGTAACTTATGCTTATGAGACGTGTCCGCGTTTCAAGTATCAGTTTTAAAGAATGCAATCTCAGAGGTAATAAAATAAAACTGAGCACTAAAAATTATATAAAGAGAAAATAATAATGAAAATGCAGTGTTTAAATACATTCTTAAAAGGAACAACGTTTCCTCTGTGCGCTGTGTGTTGGACTGACCCTTCGGACTCCATATCGAGAGCCGCACTCAGTTCAGTGAGCAGCAGGCCAGTCAGGTAGTGCTGCTGCTTGAACTCCAGAGTCAGATCAAACATGGCTGCAATCTTCTGGTCAGGCAGACTACATGAACTCGAGGTCTGCAAATGACACACGCACATACAAACACACACACGCACGCACACAAGAGGTAACGTCAAGAAATAATTTTCGTCATCCTTAATTTGATGTAAAAAAAAAAAAAAAAAAAACAGTCAACAGATACTTAAAAGTGCTTTCTGTAATATGTAGAAAAAACATTAAATCACGTGAGACAGAGGTTGCCAGATTGTTCCCCTCAGCTTCAATTTACATTATTGTGGCACGAAAAAGTAGTTCTGCTTCGGCACAGTTTTGGTTCTCCTCTTGTAAGGCAACTCGCTAGGTGTATTTTAGTTGAACAGGTGAGCCGGGTGATGTGAATGTGATGCAATTGTCCCTGCATGTAGCCGAGGCCCTAAATATAACAAACTGTTCATTTATTTCATGCCATAGTCTTGCAAAGACAGGCAATACACTATATCTGAATACAATATACAGAATAGTGAGCGGCTTTGGCCTAAGGTCGGGTAACGAACAATGAAGCCGTTTTATAATTTCGATGCCGAAATCCAGTGCCTTGTAATGATGGGTGCTAATGAGGGCTGCCAACTTTTAAAGCTGCACATGTCGACACTGTCTGACCAACAAGCATACGAGCCTGAGATGTTAACCAGGAGAGCTGAAGTCACCAAATAAAACACAATTCTGTATCTGTCTGGTGTGTTGACACAGAACACCTCTGCACATGAACCAAATTTATGAAGCTTTAGCTCTCGCATGACAATTTTACTCCTCTAAATGTAATAAAAAAATAATAATTGTTTGGTATTAATCTAGCCTGTGAGTACTGTCATGTTTTTGATGATGCAAAAGATTGTTTATAAATGTGTACAGCTTATGTCTAGCCACACAAGAATAAGGTATTGCAACAATGGATTTAATTGATTTTTCCTTCTTTACCACCCTGGGTAGACAATATCAGTGTGAGCGTGTCTCCTTGGGGCTTACTGACCTGTGAGGTGACAGATGGGGAAGGGGACGTGGGAGCAGATGAAGGGCTACTGAAGTACAGGCTCAGGTTCAGGTAGTGCTCATGACTGCAGAGCACTCTCAAAAACTCCAGCCTCATGGTGATCAGAGTCGACAAGGTCACACTCTTTGCGGACATCTGCAAAAATAAACAGACCCAGTGAGAAGTGAGAGGCAGGGTTACACCGCAATTCCTACTGCATATACAGTGTATATATTCAGTATATATATATATATATATATATATATATATATATATATATATACACACACACATACAGTACAGTAGTACAAGAGCCACTCACCTGGTTGCAGTAGTTTTTAACCAGGTTAAAGACAAAGCCTCTGTCCATGAGAGACATCAGGTCGTAAATGAAGAACGCCAGACTGATGTTCACCTTTTCAGCCTGCTCCTGTTCCTGTGAGGTCAATACATAAATTCACACTGTTAGGCGTGTTAAACTGTTAATGCCTGTCCTCTTGGGGTCTGGATAAGTCTTTCAAAGATCAGAAAATCAAAGCCTGTACTGGAGGCGAAAATCAGGGTAGTACAAATTGAAGCGTACAACTTAAACCCCTAACCTTCTGCTGTTTCACCAGGATAGTGCCAATTTCAGCCGTCACCACGTTGACGATGGTGGTAATGTCGTCCTTGAAGCGGTCAGAAAAGCGGTTTTTGCGAGACACCGCCTTGTCCATCTGAGAGACATGCTGAGCCATGCTTTTCACCTTTAGATCACACACAGATTATTCCAGCTTATTCAGAGGAAATAAGAGGTGAAGTGAAATGAATCACAAATTCTCATCAAGTCTAAGGAGTAAATATATAGAATTTAATTATGTCTGATTAAATTATAATTCAAGACAATGTTTTTAAACAACCCATACTTTAGCATTTTTATTTAAATAACCATATTAAATGTTGAATTTGTGCAAGTGTTTTTAAAGGTATACATTTATTAAGAAATGTTACACATGACTTTTATTGGAGCATCCACATATCTGATTGGGAAAAAAATAATCTGTATCACTTTAAATCTGTATCACGCTGTGCACAGTCTGTGAAAAAAACGAAAAAAGAAAAAAAAACTCTAGGTGTTCGACAACCTAAGGACAATCAACAACCTCCTCAAGCCAGCCAGTCTTACCAGCAGCTCGAAGAAGAACCAGGCGTATTTATAAACGTTCTCTCTGCAGACGCCAGTGCTCACCACCATTTGTAGAGCCAGCTCTTCATGAAATTGCTGGAAGAGATTCATACACAGACACACCGTTATGCATTTGACCAGATGAACTCTTAAAACACTACATAGGCATCAGACTAAGACCGTTAGTTACCTTTCTGCTTGTGTGCCGAATGCTACCAGCGGTAATTTGAGATCGATTAGTAACGTCAATAAAAGTGGACATCCTGCTGCCGGGATGATTCAAACCCTGGAATAAATCACATGCTTAACTTTGTATGCAATGTGCATGTAGGATGATAAATGACACAACAAAAAAGCTTTGTTTATAAAAAATATATCTAAATTCTCTGTTTGAAATATATATATTTTTTAAAAACTCGACTGGTAAGTTCATACCTTCTCAACCAGTATGTTCTTCACCTCGGCGTCCTCAGGGCTCTGCGGATTAGGAATATCGGGGTTGCTGCTGGAGCGGACTCGGGAATGAAACAGCATGTTGCCTACGCTTGTGGCTGTGGCTCGGCCCATGGTGCTGTACCTGCTCTCCTGTACCAGTCCACCTGAGGTAAACAACATCTCATATCATCATAGGAATACCATTTATAATTATTATTATATTATATTTATTATTATAATGTAAGACATTTTAACAACATAAATGCATAAATAACTAAATAAGCATGCAAGGTGATTTGTCCATAACGCTGATACTTTTAAAAATATTCCTCCATGTCATCATCATCATTTATGAATGAACATTAATTCGAACCTATAATTATTTTCCTGTTTGTTAAATGATTAGGCCAATCGTGTAAAGCTTTCTAGAAAACTAAACAATGCCTCAAATTTGCAATCTGCTGGTAAATATGTTATGAATAAGAATTACTCCTCTGTGCCAGCAGACTGCATCACTACTAATCCTAGATGATCTGATTGTCGCACCTGTGTTAATGACGTCCAGCTGAGTGTCTGGCAACCGGAACACATAGTAGAGGTAGGTTGCTAGGAGACAGTTCCTGCCTTGGTGGTCCTTGGCCAGTTCCTGACTGTTATGAAGGCTGTTCACTACAGACACCACTGACTCAAAAGCTATCTGTGCCAGATTTGCTACAAAAACACACAAAAAAAATGAATAGACATGATAATAAACAGGGATAAAAATTACACTGCTTTTTAATAAACACAAGTAGCATTCCATAACATGGAATGATGAGATACAGAGCCACTTTATAATATGCTTTTTTTTCCACAGGGAATTTGGTTTGCAAAATCATTCCAACTGTTATATATTACTATGGACAGTGATGATAATCAGTGATCATATTGATATAAACACGTAGCATTGAGTCGCTCACCAGTCTGGCCAGCGATGACCATGGGCTGCATGATGAGACGGAACAGCTTGTCCAGGACCAGGTGGAGAAAGAGTACAAGTGGCTCCAGTTCGGAGGAGGAAAGGGAGATGATGCTGAGCTTTAGCTCGTGCTCCAGCTTGTTTTCTGGCACTTTGTCGTCCCCTACGCGGATCGGGAATGTAGCCTTCCCCTCCAGAGCATGGCACAGAGTAAAGAAGCGCTCCAGGTGACTCTCCTGGCAAAGAACACAATAGCAGGCATTGAGGTAGATGCTGAAGATCTATATGTGTAAATAAATGCTGTATGGTAACAGGAATGCATGAACAAGAACAAGTGTCTTAAAATGAATATAATTTACCCAAGCAAAGTGACCATACTGTACCTCTGCCCTGAGAGCTCTATTAAGAACCCTGGCAATTTCACTAATCGGTATGGTACACCCAGAAAATCACATTAAATACCTTTTCCACATAGGAATATAGGCAAACCTTCACCTTTCAAACGTTTTACCTTGTTGTACCTTAATGTGCAGTTCTTTAAAATTTCTAATTGCTTTTAAATACCATTACCCTTTTCTCATTGTGCTTTTTACATTTTATTTTAACCTAACTGGTTGCTGTATCTATCTATCTTCGTGTGTGAAGGTGAAAACCTCACCAAAAATGTGAGTCATTAAGAGATACTGTGTATATTAGAGTTATTTACACACAAAAAAACTTAAAATCTAAGAAACAGACATCCAGATTCAGTCAAACGCTGCAAAATTGACAGTATGATTCTTCACGATACAGATGGATAACGATCCAAAAACCTCAAAAGCTACCCAAGGCAAAGAAATGGAATATTCTCGAATGTCTGAGTCAGTCATCTGACCTCAACCCAACTGAGCATGCTTTTCACTTACTGAGGACAAAACTGGAGACAGTATGACCCATAAACAAGCAGCAACTGAAGGTTACAGTTAAAGCCTGGCAAAGCAGCTTAAGGGAAGAAAGGGAGCTAACTTTTTTTTTTAATCCTTTGCATTTAAGATGGACGTCTATACTTCAATCGCATCAAATAAACTGGGGTGGTGTCCAAAAGAAGAAAAAATAAATAAATAAATAAATTGTGTTGCTGTCCAAATATTTACGAACATGACTGCATGTGTTACGTACCTGTGTATGAACAGAAGACACGGCCTGAATTTCCAGGCTGAAAATTCCTCTGTGACCATCAATCCACTTGACTGGTGGAACCTGGATTGGCAATTTCTGCATAGAAAGAAACAAAGCTCGTATTTATTTCTGCCAAAGTGAAGCAATATCATTTAAGTCTGGTCACTTCCGAAAGGGTAAAAGAAGAAACTTGTATGTTAAAGATTCAGCTCCAGTGCCTTATGAACATTTTGACTACAGGATATGAACTAAAGTGTAAAGGCTTCTAACCAAAACCTTATATTTATTTAACGTGTGAGAAAATCACAATTTGATATCAAGGCTAATATTAAACTAATTGGTAGCCAATGTTATTTAAATATGCAGGAAAAAAAACCTTGAAATGTTCAGCCACGTTAAATTAGATAAATACTGGATGTGTGTATATATTTTTGGTCACAAGATTTCAAATAAGTAAGTGTTCTGTGCCATGTCACGCCATGCCAGCAGTGATTTTACTGTACCTCAGGAGAATGCAGCAAGTAGTTCACAGGAAGACGTTCTTGAACAATGGGCAAACAGAAAGCTCCCATCTGCAGCCTCTCATTATTGAGCATGGGTAACCACTGCAGGCGACACACAACACACCCCTCACTTAGCAGCAATGCTCGGCTGTGATCATTAAATTATTGCTTAGCGGTAAACAAATTACCACTTCAATCTTTTACAAAGATGCACTTTCATTATGAAAAGGCGACGGAATTCTGACCAATAATATCCGTCAAACATTCTTTCAATACATTCAGCATTATCAATCAGCATTAATAATTACAATGCAGGTCAATATTTCATCACAGACTAATTTACTAATGCCTTCTCGATGTGTGCCGTCAGTACCGAGCAGAGTTCTAAAGTTAAAAAGCTATAAAACTGCTGAAAGACGCACTGAGTATCCGATGAGATTCTCCACGCTGCCGCTCTGGTTCTGCTTCTGTTGGCAGCTGATGTGGAAGATGGAGAACAGCAGGTGGTGTTTCTCGGTCAGTCGAGCCGGCAGTCGGATCTTCACCTCTTCGTAAAAATCTGGGGAGCTGCAAACCCACATACGCTTTATGACTTTGCGCACTTTGTAGAACGTAATAGAACAGATTTGATTACACACTAGCTATAAAAATGTAGCTCTGCATGACCAGTCTCACTTGTTGTGGTATGTGACTGGAGTGTAGATCTCCGACAGAAACTCTGGGCCACTTGATTTCCCAAATATAACCTTGATAGAGAAAAGGACACAGTGTTAGTTAGTGTTAGTGTTAATGGTTAGTTAGCATGCGCGTTGACGTATCGTTGAATGCTATATTTCGCCATACTAAAAATGAAGAAGGCTACAAGGCATTTTACAGATGTTTCATCATTGTTATTACACCATATTGTTTTATTTTTTTTATATATATATTTCACATAGATATCCATAGATGTGACAAACACCCTCTTATATCTCATTTTATTTTTATTTTCTCACCACCTTATAAATAGAACGGCAGCTGTTTGTGCTAAATATTCTTTAGGGATACTCACAGGCAGCGCCTCTTCTCCATTCATGAACTGGATCTTTATGGTAATATTCTTGGCGGTTACCAACGGGTTTGGTCGGTTGCTAAAGTTAAGCCTCTGAGGATACACAAACAGCAGGTTTCTGCAAAAAAAAACAGTGACAGAACAAATATGTGTAAATTAACAAGCTTACAGTATAAAAGGCACTTTTTTCACATGAAATACTTAATATTGCTTTAATGTGTCTATCACACTCTGATTTAACCAGGGTGGCAGTGTAATCACTTACCACTAGATGGCAGTAATCTACCAAAAGTCAATGAATGCTTATAGTATTTACTAATTGTATTCTCCAGGGACCCCTAGTGTTCTGCAAAGCACAGCCAGGGGGTCTGTAATTTTTATATTAACACCAACCAACCAGCATTCCCCCTGTTGTGTTTATTATCTGACTGTTTTACTCATCACTTGAATCAAATGGGTTGAATCCAAACCGATAAATAATGTTCAGGAAGAAAAAGCTCTGATAAATAGGCAGGATATTATTGTACGCATTTAAATAATGAGCATAATGTTTGAAAAATTTACAAAATAAATAAAAAGGATCCACGGCATCACGGCATGCTAAAGTGACGAGTACAATTTGAGAAGCGCTGCTCTAGAGTCCTGGACTAAGATTTTGTCACGGAAATATGAATTAGTGCTCCAATCAATTGGTGGAAATCCGGAGACTTTGTGCACTTTATGAAGTAAATCTGACAAATTACTGTATGTCACTGTATAATATGACGGTGAGAGCCAAAGCTAAACAGTCACATGACAGTGACCAGTTTCAATATACATAAGTGTTGTCTGCAATGTGAAAGACGCAGTACAGAACCCAAAGGGATCACAGTTAGAGATATAAATTGACCTGTATATGCAGTGAGGGACGTAGACATAGTTGGATGGAAACTCGAGCAATTCTTTCACAGGTCGCTGGTTTTTCTCCGATACAGGTTTAATGGGGATGAGCTCAGGAGACAGACACGGCATCACTGTATCTGGCACCTGGGACACCTCTAGCTTCACAAAACCTGCCAGACCAAACACAAACACAAAAAACACTCAAAACATGAAAACTATTCGAAATCTCCTCATCTCGGTTCTGGCATCTGGCAACTGACGTCAGAAGGAAGACGCAGTTTAGTTTTG
This sequence comes from Clarias laeviceps, assembly GCA_030014305.1. NCBI lineage: Eukaryota > Metazoa > Chordata > Actinopteri > Siluriformes > Clariidae > Clarias > Clarias laeviceps. The sequence goes on along the minus strand of JAQMYJ010000040.1, from coordinate 15,539,007 downwards.
CAAGTGAAACGCAAATGGCATATCGGGACAATCTGAAAGGGTTTGAGGATGGACATCACCTGGTATTATCTTGATACGTCGCTGAATAGTCGACGTCCTCTTGATGTCCGCCAGGAACTTGAATAAGTCTTCGTCACTGAGCCGCTCACCTTCCTGGGAACAGGCGCAAACAGCTCGTTTGAATCGTTCATTGCATCAGTACACAAAGGACAAAGAGTTTGAGTTGGAGCGTACGCTGGTGACTTCCTCCAATATTTGCACAGGAAAGTTATGCATGTATGAACATGATTACGTCAGTTGCAGTTTCACGCCACAGGGACCACTAAAACTTTTGTAGAAGGAAAATCCTGTGTTTTAACATTTCATGTTTCATGTCAACAGTTATATCAATTCATTATCCATTGTTGTTTAATAGAACAAAAAATGTTTTGGTTTGGACATGGACACAGTTTAAAGGACAGCTGTTATGTTTATATCTCACGTTAAGTTCATTTTTTAAGTTTATCCATATGCAGTTTTACAGAAATAATGTCTCTGACAAAGACTCTGTCTCTCCCAAAGTCCTCTGTGTGGCAAAACAACTTTTTGCGCACTTTAAAGAGATAACCCAATAAATTACATAAAGATGTAATGATGATATGAGTATATTTAATATTGGTTTCAAATGGAATTACATAGTTGTTTAGAGCCCAAAACATGAATTTCAGCATGACATACAGTATAGCGGTTACATCAAACTATCGGATAGTGGCGCTGGACTGGTACTGCTCCTTGCTCGAGCCAAATTATTACATAACTTCTAAATATTACTGTATTAATAAGACTAAATAAGTCTGTATTTATACATGAGGTCTGAATACCATTGTGAGAATGTTGAGCAGTAAATACCCCCTGTGTGCTTTTAAAATGAACTATAAACACAGACCAGACACTGTACATCACACATTTCCATGCTTTGTAAAAAATAAACTCTTCTCCAGAACTAGGAGAAAGAATTCTGGAATGCATCGCTTTAAAATGTGTCAGCAAGGTTATTGAACTTTATCTGTAAAATGTGAAAAATGTGACCCTGAGCTGGTCTGTGGTCAACTGAAAAAGTCAGATCACGTCTTAAAAATATTTTTCAAAACAAAGATTCAGTAGAATGGTTTAATATCGAGGACATTATTCAGGAAAAGAAGATGACAATTTTGCAAACATTGAGCTGACCTGTTTGAAAAGTGTCTGAATGGTTATGACAGCAGACTTGAAGCCAGACAGGTTGGACTGGTCTTCCACGGTAGTGAACTTCTCCGAGTTACGCCTGGGCAGGTATGCCTTCTTATCCATATTGTTCTTGCCTGGCACAAGCAAATAAAATGAGTCAAAACCAGTATACCATGATTTACAAGTCAGAAATCAACTCGGTTAGAAAGACATTATGGTAACAGGGATCCAGATTTAGATTTAGATAACGAGAAAGCCAGCAGTGACTTGAAAAAGTCAACATGAGGAAGAAACCTTGAGATGAACCAGTTCTGAGTGAAACCGGATAGTGGGATTTTAAATCATCGTTCTTTTAAAGCTGTATACTAGAAAGACAAACCTTTAGCGTTTGGTAAGGATGAGCATGTTAAAAGTGAAAGTACTGGAATTAGCGCTGAACAGGATTTATAATTATTACTGTAACAGTTGATACTGTGGTATGCATATCAGATTATACGCTAAAGCACAGCTGAGGTTGATGCATAATCAGTATTTTAGGAAGTACAAATTAAAAGATGACCTGTTTCTACCTTTTGACCTGATCCGCACTATTGAGTTACATTCATCCTTATCATGAGCATTGGTTTTTATTTTCCTTTGGGGTTTTTTTGGCTCCATGGTTTCGCTGCTCTTACCATTAATGCTTTCCGAGTCGGTCGTGTCGCGGTCGAGTGTGGCCGTGCTGATAACATTCATAATGTTGGCTGTACCGAATGCAAAGGGCATCCTGTACTGACCCAACCTCTGACAGAAGTTCTCTGCTTGATTTCGAAGCTTCTCCAGCTTGTCTTTGTTCTAAAGGGAAGACGGGATATTAATCATAATAAAAGAGAGGTGGATTTAAGAGATAAAGCAATTTAGTTTTACTTTATATTTCTGCAATCTGTTTTCTCAGTCATTACCTTGGCATTGTCAGTCATTCCTATGTAAGGTTCTGCACAGTCTCCAATCTCCCCCTGCTGCAGGACTTTCTCTAACTGTCATAAAGAGACACCCATCATCATCAGTGTTAATGTCAATACTTTTTTCTGTACATTATTACAACATACAGTATATAGATATAGCCTTCATGATCAAAATCTCTATGTAGAAGGAAAAAACCAAAAAAAGTCTCTACTGCGTGCAGGTGTGGTGCGAGTGGAAATGCAGCTGCTTTACCTTAATGACCAGGTAGATGTCTGGAGATGGGTAGGAGACGGAGAAAATGGCAGCCCTGGCTAGTGTGGAGATGTCAGAATGAGGGGTGTGGGAGCGCAGTAAGCCTTTCATTTGATCTGTGTTTAGATCAAGGTGGAAGTTCTCTGAAATCTAACAGAATAATATCTCATTAATCATCGGAATGTCTCATACGTTACTGTTTTTTTTTTTTTAACTCAAAACTCTCCCAAAGTGTGTCTGTTAATGCTGCAACTGAAACACCCATCAGATAATGCATTTTTTATACCTCAACCGTACTTTATTTCACTTCTCATTTGTGTCTATGTAAAGGAGCTTCTGAAAACAGCAGAGCTGAGCAACAAGTCAGGGGAAGTCACGTCATGTTTTTGTTCAGACGGCAATGACTACAAAGTAAATCTGCATATGTCCGCTATTTAGACCCCCCTATTTAAACTGAAAATGATGCACACCTTTGCAACAAATGATACTTCAAATAAATGAATTGATAGTCTGAAGTCTTGCTGTGAAGTGCAGTTTGAGTATAGATTCATTTTAGTGCTCTGTACTGGATGCTGTAGATGCCCAAGGTCCTCAAAAGTCACTATTAAATGTAGGAGTACATAAGTCTAAGCCTGCACAGTAATCAGGAGAAATTGTCTCTGGGGATGTAACTGTTATCTCAAATCAGTCTCAAAAAACTAATGATAATGGGACAAAAACACACACACACACACACACATGCCTTTCACCAATATTTGTTGGTAAATACACTGTATAATGCCATTAAGCCACAATGTTTAGTGATTCTCATGGTTTCTCTGCCGACATTGTGTCGCAGTTTCCATGGCAATAAATGTTATGTGCTTGTGTTTGCTCTGTCCAGTCACAGGTTTTTCTTCTGAATAACTGATTACACAGACCTGGTCTGTGTTAAGTACTGACTGGTTTGCCTGAAAGATTAGTTAATTTAAAGGTCCCATATTTTACTATTTCTTTAACAAATGAACACAGGTCTCAGAAGTCTGTTTGTTATTGTTCCAACTGAATTACCCCTCACATAATGCATTTCTTATACTTCACTCCTTCTCCAAATGCACTGTTTCTGTTTCTATATAAATAAGCTACAGCTGAGCCATGCCTACCAGAGAACAGCAGATTTGAGCAGCAGACTGGGGAAGGGTACAGTACCTTAGTATATGAGGTCACAATAGGGGAAAAGTCTCTAAGTGTCTTGATGAAACCCTGGACACTACCAAAATAGAAATCTGACATCACACATCTTGAACCCTAGTTTCAGTTCACTGACTTTGTTTGAAGGATTCCCCTGGATGTCATTTGTGAAAAACTGCTTCCGCCCTCTCGTTTATGAAGGGTTTCACTTAGATAGTGTTCACACTAAAACACTAACGGGATGAAAAATGACCCTAATGATCATACTGAAGTTCCTTCCAACAGACATAGCACTGCTTGACTCTACAGTACGCAGCCGAGGAGGAGCAATGACTCATAAGTCTCGGTGTCTTATGAGTGTCTGGGTGTCACCCAGAAGAGGGTGGGCTCTCTTTTGAGTCTGTTTTTTCTCAACGTTTCTTCCTCATGTCTCCTCAGAGGGTTTTCTCTTACCAAAGTCACCCCTGGCTTAATCACTAGGAATCCAAATTTAAATCCATGGCTGAAATTCTGTAAGGGGGGATGTGTACTAATAAACAAAGAGTTCCTTCATGGTTATGTTGAAAAAAGAGAAAACTAGTTGTTCAAATTGAATTCTCCCAATTTGAAGCTATCCCAGTATAACATTTCTTATTATAGAGACGTGCCTAATGAAGAATAAATGAGACTGGCTCTCTCTCTGTCGTGCAGTCAATTGGTGCAGGCAGTGCTGACAGGCAACCCTGATCTAGATTAATCAGCACAGTCAGAGTACATAGTCACTATTCATCAATGGTGGGTGCATTCTAATGGCAGTCCTGATCAATAGCCTTTAGAAGGTCATCCACACAGAAAGACCATACAGCTGGGGGGTCAAGCAAATACTCACTTTCTTCTTTTCTTTTAGGTCATACAGGGCCATGGTGGCAAACACAGGCTCGATCTCAATTTCAAACCTGTGAGGACAAAAGCACAAAAGCACTGGCTTATTGATAAATCATGATTCCTCTGATAGCTGCACAGATTCAAACCACAATGACATCATCTCACTAAAACAATAGAGTGTGCAGTGCAGGCACAATGACAGACGCCTTCTGAAATCTAAAGACAGGACTGATATCAGCAAAATAAAAATAAAAATTCATTACAGCTGCATCCACTAAACTGGTAGCCATATTCGCAAGGTTCAACATCCTGTTATTTAAAGAATAACGTCTGAGCATCTCAACCTGGTTTCGAATACTTTGAAGTCAGAAACTCCAATTACAGAAAAGAGAGGGATTACTTGATGCTCTGGCACCGCACTAGGATCCTGTGGCCAATGTGCTCCTTTGGACTGTCAGGAATGGGACGAATTTCAACTGCATCTTCCTGTAGAGGGAAATATAATCAGCTCTCGTTAAATATTTAAAAATCCTTAAATATTGTTTATTCTAATCATTGTTAAATAAATGAGTATTATGCATTAAATTAGTGACTGTATTCAAAGTGGAGCCCTTGTTTTATTGTTTCTTTGTTACAGTGCTGAAAATCACAACCCATCACTGTCAAAGCTGACAAGTTTGTTATTAACTTCCTGTACTTATTAGCAAATTATAGACCGCTCTATTGACTTGATGGGTTTGATCCAAAACACCTCCACAACAACCTTTAATTAATCTCAACTTGGACCTAATATGTCCTGTCAGTAAAAAAAAAAAATCTGAAATTAAAAAGCTAAATAAAATAATTTTTTTAATTAATATTTTTTTATTTATTTCATAAATTAAATATGCACTGAGGGAAAAGTTATTTACAGTAAAAAAAAAAATCAACATCCCTGCCTACAAACAATATGGGAACGTTCAGAGAACAGTGTTTTTTGCTTAAGAGCGATATAATGGTTGGGAATGTTACATAATGTATACTGTACATCAGATTTATGTCTGTAGTTCTAAAGCAAATCAACTCATCCTCAAGGCTCACCTCATCAGTAGGAGGATAAAGGGCGAAAAGTTCTGGGTGCCGGTTGTTCTGTCTGGCTTCGAGGTTAAAGCGGTCGAGGTCCTCGGGGTTACTGAACTGCAGGAGGTTGTCTATACGAGGGTCTGGCTGAAGCCCCCGGAGGTCGAAATCAGAAGAGGTGAGAGTGCTGCGAGAGCTGTCGTCATCACACAACACTGCCAATGACGGAGACTTCGTCTGAGGATCAGAGAGGCAGTAAATACTGTAAGTTACGGAATTCATAAGATTACAACTCTAACGCAACAAGAGAATGAGAACTTTGCTGTTCAACAAAATAAGACCAATATACCAATGTATTGTAGAACAATGTTTCAGGCATCAGAGATATGAAATACTCTCCACTGAACACTTAATGTTGACGTGTGTCTGCTCGTGAAACATTCATCCAGGCCCTAAACTGAGGTGATGTTAACTGGTGATTTCTGAGGCAACAACCTCTAAATGAACTTCTCTGTAGCAGAGGTAAAGCTTTGGTCTTCCTTTTCAAGGGCGGTCCTCATTAGGGCCAGTTTCATCATAGAGCTTGTGATTATAGCAGCTGAAAAGTTTTGACGATAAGTTCTTGTAATTTTCGAATAGACTGACCTTCATGTCTTAAAGTCATGTAAAGATGTTCTGTTGTTTTTTTTTTAAAACTCTACGTAATTACATAATTCTATATGTGTTATTTGATACTTTTGATGTCTGTGTTCTATAAAAATAAAGAACTGGTACTTTAATAACACTAATGCATTAATACCGGTTAAAAAAGCTATGAACATATGATCGTGTAGCTCATCATGTTTGTGCCCTTAAGCAAATAATCAGCAAGTTGCGTTGTTGGCCAATGTTTTGGTTATGAGATGTGGTGTTACTTCCTCACACTGCACGTGATATATATTTGACTCTAGACAGGATCTTTGTTTCTGTTTAACTGTGGGGACGTGGCATTGATAAATTTACCTAAGATGTGAGTAAATGTGTGGATGTGTGTGCATGGTGCCCTTTAATGGTGCCTTATAAGAGAAACTCCAATCCATATCCAGGATATATTCATGGGCATCTGGGTCCTTCAGTGGTTACCAAGGATGAATTACTGAAGAATGCTTACCCACATTGTTACTATCACTCATATCAGGGGAATAACACTATTTGGCCAAAAGTATGTGGACTTTGGCCCATCAAACACAAACCATGGGCATTCACATGATAACATAACTAGATTTTAAACACAGGTGAAATCAGGCACTGATGTGATGTGCAGTCAGAGATCAAGTTCATCTCAAAGGTGTTCAGTGGGGTCGAGGGAAACCCTCTTAATTTCATTCACTCTAACTTTGGCACACCATGTCTTACCAGAGCTCATTTTGTGCACAGGGCATTGTCATAATGTAACACAAATGTGGATGGTGCCTACACCTTCATAATTAGGTTATATAACTATGAGCTGTGGCTGTTTAATAACCTTACAGGGAATCCTGTAAATCTGACTCTGGTTCCAAGCTCATGAAAAGTAAATGCTGTGAAACAAGCTTGGCTAATTGAGACTTAGCTGGAGCCAAAGAGGCTGGCTCAAACTGAATGAATACTCTCGTGAAGCCCTGGCCTTCAGTGGTAAATAAAACAGTGGTATAAAGGCAAAGAGTTGTGGGAAAATTCCCCTGGTCTGTCCCTCTCTTCCTTCGACCTTCTGAGCTTCTCTCCCTTTACATGTTTCTCTTATGTCCTACCACAAATTAGCACTCCCTTCAATCCTCTTGTGGTTCACGACGATTAAATGCACAGGTGTGGTCATATCTGACTTTGTAAAGGCAGCATTATCGAATTAGTATCACAGAGAAATCACTGCATTTACCGGTTGCTCCTGTTTCTCAGGTTGGACATCAGACTCGAACGTTTGCTTCTGAAGTAATTTGTGAAACCCTGTCCTCTCTGAGTACGCGGTCCATCCATCCCCTTGGCATCTGTATAAAAGCCACACAGAGTAAATACAGACATGTGCATGCTGCTTTCTAACAGGATCTGTGGTCAAATATTGACCAGCTTCCCTGCATCATAAGACGAAGGTAACTCATAATTTAGGTGTGAACATAAATTCATAAATTCTTAAAACTCACCTCCTGCCGACCACTAGCCAAGGCTGAGTGTAACCCGTCACACAGTCTCTCACATGAGGATCCAGTTCCACTCTGCACACATAAAAACAAAAAAACTACAGAAACGTTTACAGACATTTCACTCTTTCTTCATGCCCTTCTGAACTTTAAGGTTATAAACATTTTCTGCTGGGAAATCTAAGGAGGTGTGACAAATGAAACTTAAAACTGGTGGCTCTGTTGTTTTGCTTCCATTTGTCACCTCAGAGACACTGAGTCACTGCATCTTTATCCTTTAATCAAATCATTTCCATCCTGCTGGCCGTGGTCTCCTCCAGGATGATAACCTCTACTGTACATCTTCAGAACATGAGGATTCACTGAACGTTTAAAGAAGCAGGATCAGTAAATTGAACTAGCTGTGGGAATAGTTTTGGAGCAGTGGTGTTCATTACTCCTGTACTGTGCTCACTGAAGCTGTTCTGGGAACTCATCAAGGCAAAAAGTATTACTAACACACTGTTGTTAAGTAATAGTTGCATTGCAGGCGTCAGACCGCTAACTGTCACTAGACATCACTTTAGCTAACCTGCTAACTGGAATCGCTGTAGTTTAACAGCGAGAGAAATAGAGGAGATGACACGGAATAACTTGCAGGGTATGGATAATGGAGTTCAATCAAATACAAAGAAACGTTAGCATATAAATTAGCATTAGCCACCATGGCATTTTAGCTATGCCAAAGCTCAGCTAGCTAGCTTGTGGTATCCGAGGTAATTAGGCGTGTTCCAACCAACAGCCAGGCTTCATTCATTCCGCCCATTTTCCTACTTATAGATTAACTGGGGTTGAGGTGGGATCAGCTCCTGCCAAGATGGCGATGACCAGAGATCACACTACTGAGCTTCACAATAAAAAAAACACTCTTCTGGAAACCTGTGGATGACGTCAGGGAGGGTTTGTCCAGTTCTTATTATTCAGTCTGTGTTCGCTCACCATCCTGTATCCACTTCCGCTTTCAATCTGACACAAGCTTGTTCCTCTCCTGATTGATGTAGAGTCTCTAAGCAGTGTTCAGCTGCAGGTTTGGGGCCAAACGCCTTGGTGGTCAGTTTGCAAATATGAATGTACATCAGTGCAGACAGGCTCTTATATAACAAGCTTCTGTACTTGATCCTGAGGAAATCCCCGCTCGTACGGAGCACTGCTTAAAGACGGTGTGATTATACTATTTACTGACTGCTGGAGTACTACCTCCTCTGCTGCTATTGATAAAATTGACCGGATTATACACAAAGTGGCAGACAGACATTTGACAGCTGAGTTCAAATCCAGATCCAGGCATTCAACTTAGAGCAAACTCTACCTCTAAAAAAGTTCTGCTCCTCTTTAAACCTGATAAGTGGATCAAAGACCAGAATTGCACAACATCAGTTTAATGATTTGCAACAAGTGGAGATTTTCCTTTAACAAGTCATCTTTCCCTGGATCCAGATCAGTATGAAAAGATGCTGGGAACCAAGTAACAAAGTGAACTGTGTAACAACCACCATCAGCTCATCTTTCGCCCAATCACAGAAATGATGTTTGGAATTAGATAGTAACAATATAGAGCAAGTTTAATGAAATGCAGTGAAATAACCGGTACAGATTTTTTTAAACATCTGGAATTACCCAGATTCATTTTTTGCTCTCTAATTACCAACACTCAAATTTTACCAGGGGTTCTGAAACTGTTTTACAAATAGTCTCTCCAAATTTGTAACAGATACATTTAACTGCATACTTTTATTGCTGCACAATTAATTGCATAAAAGTCGAAATCGCAATATGGGCTGGTGAAATTATTTATTCCTTGCAATTTATTACAGGTAACATACACATAGTTGAGAATTCATGCAGGTTTTTTGATTAAATTGTGCAGCCCTGCATGTTTTTGATACAAAAAGGGATATTTTTAACAATGTGTTAAGTAAGAGAACATGAGTCAACTTTCCATGAGTCAGCAGCCGCTAACACTCTCAGTCTCTAATTTGACATTAAATCAATTATTGAGCCCATGAGCTCTATCCTAACTACTCTACTGCTCCTGTGTCTTTATCTCAGCAAGATAGGAATATGCACAACAAAACGTGCACTGCATTTCAGTTTGCATTTCCATTCTTTCCCCTTCTTCTTCTGGTCTGGATTTTTTCAGCAGATGACTCTAAAAAAAGTCACTTTTCTCATAGTCATAATGATCAAGTAAGGCAATAACCTCTGCTTGGATGTTATTTCAGATAGAGGTGGTAGACTGGTAGCTATATCCTCTCTTAAACAGATTGCCAATACTATTAATTTACCCTTTATGATAAAGGGTTATGGATGGCACAGTTCAGTACTGATTTCAGACAGTGCTTTCCTCCTGAGAAAACTTTATCTGTGAAATATTTTTTATAAATATTATTATTTACCTCTATTGTATTATTTAATGCCATCTTACATGCACATACAGAAGCAGCTACAGCGCACCTGCCACTGTTTACATACTGGTTGCTACTGTTTGCAAAATGACAATCACTAAATGTGGCATGCCAGAGAAAAAAACATTTCTGTTCATTTATTATTTAATAAGTTCATGTAGAGCAATGTTAAACCCAACGTTCTGCTGTCATTGTGATAGAGCGGTATTTCTAATATTCATTTCTAATAGAAATGCATTAAAAGAGAGAATATTGGGAGACCGTGGTTTACAGGTATTATACTGTATGTACAGGTAAACACACTAATATGTCAATGGTTGACCACTTTGTTTTCTAAAATGTAATAAGTTTAATAAACCCTCCTAAAACATTTCATAACTTACTCATCCTCAGGAACAGAATGATAGGCAGTTCGACATTCCCTGTCCATTAAATCCACCTCCAGGTCATCATCAGGGAACTCGCCCAGCTCCTGCATGAGCTCGGCATCTCCGCTGCGCAGCTGCGTCATCAGGAATTCCTCCACGTCCAACGGCTCCACTGCGTCATAAGACTGAGGCTGGACAAACACGAGTACTGTTAATCCACGGCATACATCTCCACAGGTTGATGTTTTATGTATGGACTGTGACCACTGATTAATACTTAAGTTTCATATAACAAATAAAATAGCAGTTTATGTATTAAAGCTTAGTATATACACTATCGTTCAAAAGTTTGGGGTCACTTTCTAACTCCATGATGGTTCCTGATTTTTATTTCTTTCTACATTGTAAAGGAATG
>JAQMYJ010000040.1:15507862-15528031 GCA_030014305.1 Clarias laeviceps | reverse complement strand
TGTTGTTTTTGTTGTTGTTATGTAATTACCTAATTCCATATGTGTTATTTTATAGTTTTGAAATCCCCAGTATTGTTCTAAAATGTAGAAAATAAATCACTAAAACAAAAACAAAGAAATTTGCAAGTGACCCCAAACTTTTGAACGGTAGTGTACATTGTGGATAAAGATGGTACATCATGTCATGATCAAAAACTATAATACAGATCCGCTGTATCAAAAAGATCACCGTCATAGTTATGTCTTCATAAGCTTATGGGAAAGTCAAACTCTAGATATTATATTCGCTTCCAAAAATAACACATTTTCAAGTTAAATATTCTTGAATCTAGCCAACCTATCTATAATTACTTCTCATCTGAATACAACATATCAAATATACAGTATGATCCTTAATCTTACTTAAAGGATTTTGGCTTTTTCAAGAAATAAATTCCTAAAACTAGTAAATTTATCTGCTAAATGGAACATGCATTTTTAGTAATTGTTAGAAACAAGCTTAATAATCTTATATTTGGTTTGTTGTAATCTTATTTTAAGAGGGTTTAGATAACTATATACAAGATATTTTCACTTGCCAAAATATCATTTGTTGCAGTGTTGCTTATAGAGAGAGATTTCCTTTTTCATAAATATTCAGCAAAAGTGATCTAGCCTTCTAGCACAAAGCAGAAGCCACAGAGAACTTGATCCCTACTTCACAGAGTTAATTTCCCTTATCCGGTTTTGCAATCGCTCCTCAAACCACAATTGATTAACTAAGATATGGTCAGCGGTTGCAAAATCCTGAGCATACAGAAAAAAACTACCGAAGTTCAGTCTTCTCTTTCAAGAAGATCTAGAAATACAAGGAAATATATTCTCAAAGGTAGTGTTGGGTTTTCATGGTGAGCAGCCAAATTGAGTCTTTTTCTGTAGTAATTCTGAAAACAATCATGGCTCAACAATCATTGCAGCAGCAATTAAGATACAGTGAGTGTATACTAAACTAGAAAGGCTGTTCCTTCATCTGGATGGCAGCACCTTCAGGAAAATAACACTTCCATGTGCTTTAGGCTTTCTCTCGAGTTTGTGACTGCATTTCAATGCGACACTATTGCAACACACTGATGAAAGAGAAATGCAAAGCACTAGAGAATTTTTATTCATTTCTGACGCAAGGTCCGAGATTAATTCTTATGAACGCAGTTTGCTGATTGTTTTCCACTGAAGAGATGAAAAGCAAAGTAAGTCCAATTCAATTAAGGGTTTGCTTGTCAGAGTGGCATCTGCATATCTCAAATAGAAAGCAGTAGGCGTATCGCGTTTAGAACGAATCTTTTCCCAGACAAAATATTACCTATAAGCAATAAAACAGCACGGAGTAGGACACTAGTCTATAAATGATACTATAATTCCTGATAACACCTGACAACATCATATTTTTTGTTCCTCTCAAAGAAAAGCTTTTTCATCTCATTTTATTATTATTATTAAATGAGATGAAAAAGCTTTTCTTTGAGAGGAACAAAAAATATTCAGGGAAATAAACCTATATTATGAGATTAAATATTATGAGATTAATAAATTATTATTAATAATAATAATAATAATAATTATTATTATTATTATTATTATAATTATTATTATTATTATAAAAAGATGAAATATATAAAACAAACAGCTGACTGGGAAACTCAATAACCCTGCAAAAAATTCAGCGCTGGAGGGATGAGGCAGAGTGTGAATAATTTTTCAACACACATACGAACTGCTTCAAACACACATCTGAGACTATACACTGCCTTCAGTAATATCCAGCTATTACACACGACAATAACAGCGGGGCATGTTGTATCATGACTGTGCCCAGGCATGTTGATGAACAACTTAGCAGTGTGTCAGTGCCTCGAGTAATAATTCATCCATGAGCGATCCAAAGACAGACCCCGAGCTACAAAAAGCTTTGGGAACAACAAAGGAAATGCTTTTCTGTAGGGCAGAAGTCATCAGTTTTATAATTGGCTCATTAGTTTTATTTTTAGAACGCTTAACAACAGGATGTGAAATTCGAACCTTTTAAGAAGTGTAATCGTGAAACTTTTAAGTATAAGTAATTATTGAAAAAGAATTAGTTTGTGAGATACCACACCTAGAAAACATTCTGATCTGACTGATTAGATTCATCATAATCCAGGACTACGTTATATCATAGTGTCAGGTTTTTTTTTTATTAAACAGAAACAATTTGAGTTTAGTTCAATTCTGTCTTAAATCAAACCCGAGTTGCACAGAGGTACATTACAGTAGGTCTTGGTCTTCTGCAGTCCCATTGAGCTTAATCAAGTTGGTATCTTTTAAAGTTATGGTGTTTTAATTCAAATTTAAATTCCTTTATCTCAACAGAACTAACAATATGGCTATTTCTGGGGGGAATCAATCAATTCTAAATAATTTGTTCTAAATACACTAGAAAAATGGACTGCAGATGCTTTATTTGAGTTTTAACTGAATTTTATCCGCATGACAAACGTCACGATTGGTGTGCAGAGCAGGAAAATTTATAACAACCAAGACCTATTGCAAAGTAGTTAGATGCACCTCAAACAAACAAACAAAAACAACTAACTATCAGCTGCTTTAAGCTTTAAGTGTCTTTGAATGGAAGAATACAGGCTAATACAGTGGGGGTAACAAAATTTGGTGAGTTTGTGTAACTCGTTTAAAATGTGTATCATTAACCTTGATTAAAATACATAAAATGTAAAAAGTAAATAAATCCTGCATCAATACTGTATTCTAATGCTACAATTTGTTAGATATCGCAGAATTTTTCACAGGTGCTCATGTACTGAAATTTATAGACATTCCCTAAATGCCTTCAAAACTTTAAAGTGCTGGTGAACAGTGTTTCTGAGAGAGGTTTCAGTAGTTTAAAATAAGAGAAAATGTAAAAATAGCTTCAGTTTTACTTGGTTCTGTTGAAAATACTAATTTTGTCCTTTTTGTGCATTTATTTTTTTTTAAGAAACATAAGAGAGAATCTTGAATGTACAGTGAATGTCCATGGCCATCTCTAGTCCAGTCCTATCTAGTCTCGAGATTCTTTAAAAGCATCCTGCGGCTCAAATCACAACTCAGTCAGGGTCTTTTTCCCAGTATGTCACACACACACACACACACACACACACACACACACACACACACACACACACACACACACACACACACACACACACACGTCACTGCTGTCAGTGCTGTGCTTTAAGTCCTATTATACAAAGTTAGTTCCACCTGAGGAATCTAACTGGATGAGACCGATTCCACGAGTGGTGTTAGCTGACTGTTATAGCACTGAGATGGTAACTATATGAATCACTCCCCTTCCAAGGTGTTCTAACAATCGTTAATTGCCAGCCAAAACCCTCATTTAAAACCAGTCACAGAAGCACTTTCAGCAAGAAAACACACCTGATAACATTGTCATCTTAAATTCACTTCGTCTCCTTAATAATTGCCTAGAGGTTGTTTCAAATCACTTCTGAACCATCTGTCGTCTTTTATTTACTTATGGCCACAAAGCTGACGAGCTCCTAACACAATGCTGAATCCCAAATCGCTCTTCAACCCCTAATCAAGAGCCCTACATGGTGTGTGTGACTGGATTATACACCCGAGCACACTGGCACTATTTGGGATTTAAAGCTAGAAGCCGGGAGTTACCAGAACTGATATTCTAAAGCAGAATAAGTGGAAATATAAAGAGAAACTTCTGAGATTTACAGGAATCTCCACCATCTTATAGTTTATTCTTCTCATCTATTGGCTATAGAAGTGCAGTATTACTATTACATTGTGAAAAAGTATAAATTAACTTGTGATGACATGTTGTGATGGCATGATGAACTGGTGCCCTTAGATCGAACCCTGTGAACAGGTAAAATAATTATAATGTTTTGGGAAAGATATAGTTTTCGAGAGAACATATTGTATGCAATGTGACAAGAACATAACATTTATAATGTTGCTCTAAAGCCCACCTTTCATAAACTTTGCACAATTCTCATTATGAAACAATAATTCAATTGGATTACCATTACAATAAAAATTGAGTGGGAACATCTAAAACATTCTATACAATGGTTTGTAAATGTATTTTCTAATAATGTTCATGCCAGTTCTCTGAAAGATATTTAAAAAACTTAAGTGGATACACACTAGTTTCAAATATTTTATCCATTTGCAATTTGGTAATATTTTAACAGCTTATTTGTATCTGAAAATTAAATCATTTGTGTGATCAAAACAGTACGTCATGTTAAACATTAAATGCCTTTATCGAAATTAGTGAATTAGTAATTCGAAATATGCCTCCGGTGCCTAGCTACATTCCTGGCAGAGGTACGGCTGTGCAACTGGGTTTAATGATATTTTCTGTCATCCTCCTGTCAGCTTATGTGGTGATTTTTGGTTGTTGGCTGTGTGCTTCTAAAAGCATAAAACTGTCTCAAGTACCGAAAAACGACAGTAATGTTCACTCCCACTGTTAAGCCTGATGCCTACATTTGATATGACATTTTTTTCATTTCATGCTTGGTATGCGAGTAGAAGTGTACGTCCTGTTCCTATTTTGGGGCTTTGGAGATCCTTGTGTAATCGCCTGACCAGTGCTAACTGAGTGTAGGATACATTAGAAGGTTTAAGCTGGGGTTTTTATGAGTGCCTTTAGGGTCATCCAAATGGGGCATTGAAGGATTTAACAGGGCATTTCCTGTTTTTTTTTTTGTAATTATGTTCATGTAATTTCTGTAAATGTGATTTTTATTCATTCTATTAAGATGATTTATAATATTGTTTCTCTCATTCTGGCCTTGAGTGTTGTCTATAGAGTGCAGAATGTTCTCTGCACATACACATCAGTATAAAAGCAAGTTGTTTCTGAACCTATGTTTAGACTAGAGCAAGCAGTTTATCTTTGTGGACACACAATAACAAAAAAACTCTGTTACATCCTGGCTCTCAGTCTTATGATTTTTGAGCATGGGCATACTTGAATGTTTTGTGAATTTATCCACTCTATGCAAGTTTGCATGACGTAGGCAAAAGGAATCCATCCATATAAATAAAAGAAAGATTTTGTCTGTACATTGGTCAGAACTCGCTCTTTCAATGGTATCTTTACGTTTCATACAGTACATTCGAGGACCAGAAACTTGTCCAACCAGATCTTGTCGCAGCATCACGCAAAACTGGCTGGACAGAATTTAATGAAGAATTTGCAGTACTTAGGTATTTGCCTGAAGTTAGATCTGTGCCATAAATGCAATCAAAATGTTGAGAAAAAGGAAAGTTACGAGCAGTTATGTGCCACATTAGGTCATAGCATCTAGCATAATATAATATGGAATATAGCGCTTTTTTCCCCTCAAAGTGGGCGTGGCTATATGCATCACTCAACAGAGCCAATCAACACGATAGATTACCATGAACAGAAACAACAGTAATGCAGTACAAGTTGCCCAAATCCTCACGATTAACAAACGAAAGTGTGTGGCTTACTCCAAAAAAGAGAAGGTAGACTATTAAAACTGTACCTGCAAAGATGTATGGACAGATCAATTTATAGTCTTCTTGCGGGAAGTTTAAAATCATATTTTACGAAACCGTGATGCTAATAAAATGCACTAATGTAAAGAGCGACTATGAAATAAATCATGGGTCGTTAGAGAAAACATATTTAATAAAAATGTGGAGTAGAAGTGTACAGTAGTTATGAGCAGTTATGTACCAGATATTGTAACAGCATCACGCAAAACTAGCTGTAAATAATTTAATGAAACCTTCGCAGTACTTAGATATCGCCCTGAAGTTTAATTTGCACCGTAATTCAAATCAAAATGCTGAGTAAAAAGCGATGTTATGAACAGTTATTTAATAATCTAATCTACCTGCACCAATAGATATTAATTAGAAAATCTAAACTGAATATCTTTACTGGTATTAGTTAATATTATCACTACTGAAATAACAGCGCTGAAGTCGTTTTAAGATAAAATCTTTGTTCGATCTACTTTTTCGATTTCTCATCTGTGATTCACTCTCCAGTTACTGAACAGGGAGTGTACTGTATTTGGCTGACGACGAAACAAGAACAACTTAGCGTAAACAAGGCGTAAGATACTCAACCTTACAAAAAAAAATTTCTTCATATTAATAAGTTACACAGAGAGTTCTGCCTAATGAAAAAAGCTTGAAAAAACACGAAGCCAAGAACAGCAGTAGATGATATCGTTAATGAATAACTGTATTAATAAACAATAAATGCATATTTAAAAAATAAATGTTTTTCTGTGTATTCCCCTGATAATACAGCAGACATATCTCTGCCTTTTACACAGATGACTGGGGTTAGACTCTCTGGTAAGAAACCCCAGCTATGGTGTGCACTCTCAATGCTGGTCCCAAGATAAAACAAGAGGGCTGTGTCAAAGAGTGCATAAAAAAACTACAGCAAATAATGTAGAAAATTATGTAAAAGATGCAGATCAGATGATCCACTGTGAGATCCCAACAGAAGAAACCAAAGAAAGATTTTAATTTTTTGTAATTCATATAAAGCATGATTATGTATAATGCTTCTGTATTGGTTTTCTAATAATGAGAACTCAAAATGTTATTTTAAAAAAATCAAAGGAAAGGTTATAGAAATGTTTATCGTGGTCCTTTGTTGCTTTGTTATATGCAGCAACCCCACTAATGCCCAAATCTATCAACCTAGCCAATGCCCAAACCCGGCTAAATAACCTTTCCATAAAGTTAATATAATGTAAAATATTTAACTGGGGAAAGTTCCTGCTACTTTATGTTAGAGACTACTCAGCTTCATCCTATGATGAATCATTTCATGAGTATGGAAATTATGTAAATCGTAAGCTGCGGCCTCCGCGGGCACTAGATCTTGAACAGCTGTCAGAGATTTTCAGCTGCAGTGAAAGAAAGCCCTCTTTACCACCATTATCAAAACAACAACTGATTATATATCTATAACAATAATATCTATAAAGCCACACACTGTATATAGAGAATTTATGCTAGAAGCCTAAACTGCTTACTAAGACATTTTATTGTGTGCTTTTTTAAAAAACTTTCACCAGTGTGTCTACACATAGATCTATTATTACAGATTGTCACCAGTCTGTCTGTGTTAATAAATTTTGAACAAAGTTAAATCGAGCAATATGCGCTACTGAAATCAATCAACGATCTTTCTATATCTCTCTCTCACACTCTCCTTTTCTCCCTCGAAATCGAAAAAGTATCGGATAAAGATTAAGTTGTGTCTTAAAAAACTCCAGCGCGTTAAAATTCATTTATACCAGCGCTGTTATTCCAGCTGTGTATTTCTGCTGTTTCTGTACCAACATTTTGATGTCATTTATGGCACAGGTTTAATATCAAGCAAATACCTACTGTAAGTACTGGCAAAGTTCCATTACATTCTGTCCAGACAGTTTTGCGTGATGCTCTGACAAATTCTGGCTGGACAGACATACAGACAAACTGTTCTGAGACTGGTTTCGGGGCCTCCAATGTATAAAGATATCATTTCTTCTGCCCAATTACAGACAAAACCTTCCTTTTATTTATATTGATTTTGGCACAATACATTGTTTTGCGATACTGTTTTGTTTTTTTGTTTTCTGTTCTTCTTCTTCTTCTTTTTTTTTTTCTAGCTAATTTATATATTCATCAACTCAACAGCAAGTCAAATAAGTACTGGTTAGCCCTTGCAATTCTTTGAATAAAAGATGAACAAAAACATCTTTCCATGCATCATTGTCAGATCCAACATCAATATGCAGTGATGGGCCTATTAGACACAACAAGCCTGTCATAACAACTTCCTGTTCTGTAACGATTTACATTAAACACATTCATGTACCCTGCGTGACGGATTAAAAAGAGTTTAGTTGCTACCTACGCAAAGTCATTAGACTTTTACGGCTGATGGTACAACAGGTGCATCACCGGAATGTTAAAAATAGAAAGTCTCACCCGGTGTCTCCACAGCCAGCAATAGGGCGAACAACAAAATGGCGGTGCCGGAAATAAAAAAACGCTGGTTGCTTGTCTCTGTGCAACTCCTTCCTCGATAAGCTACAAGCGAGACACCATGTGGTTAGACGTCTGATAAGAGGATGTGAGGTCATCACCACTTCCTTCACCAGTTCTGGTGAAAAATGCAGAACCACCTAATCTAGACAGGGACAGACGTTTTCCAGCAGGTGTCGTTAAGATTTTGACATTTGGCTAACAATTTATGGCCATGCACGCACTTGTGATTGCTGGTTTAACTGCCTTTCCTGGTGACTTTTATAATTACTATAAAGCATAAGAGTAGTGTTAGCATTTCCAAACAATAAATAAAGTTTATAAAACCTGTCACTGATGTACATAACGATACTCAACAGTTCATATGTTTAGCAAAGGGCTCTTATTGTAAATTAATAATGTATTACTTTGCACTGAATCTTGTGACCTACAACAAGTTAATTTTTTTTATTTTTTATTAGCTGCTCTCATTAAGGGGTCGTCACAGCTGGGTTTAGGCATTGGCTAGGTTGCTGGATTTTATGTTTTGATTGGGTTGCTGGATTTGGGCATTAACTGGGTTGCTGGATTTTATGTTTTGATTGGGTTGATGGATTTGGCCATTGACTGGGTTGCTGGATTTGGGCATTAACTGGGTTGCTGGATTTGGGCATTGGCTAGGTTGCTGGATTTGGGCATTGGCTAGGTTGCTGGATTTTACGTTTTGGTTGGGTTGCTGGATTTGGGCATTGGCTGGCATGCTGAGTGTAGGCAATGGATTGCTGAGTTGATTTATGGATTGGCTGGAAAGCGAACCCTGGCCTTCTGCATTGCAGGCAAGAATACCTCCACTGAGGCACCAACTCCCAACAAGGTTTAATAAAAATAAAATTGTAAAAATGGCAAAATTATTCAATTTAAACAACAATTAGATATCAGACCATTACTTTACAGCTATTGCGTTTTCTGACTACATAAGTTTTTATAAAACTCTGTAAATTACAGATTATGTAATCAATCAATTAATCCCAATTAGTTGAAATGATTGCACTTAGGCCAAAGAAGGAGGTCTGGGTTACCAAATACAGCTGGCAAACTTATGAAAGAAGACTAGCAGAATTCACAAAGACTTATTTTTGCTGGTGTAATAATTATAGTAAATGCATTAGAGCTGGTAGCCGGTATTGTTAATCATTAATAACACTTTGGTTTCATCATGACGGCACTGTTACATGACCTCTCACTGACACTTCGCATGGCTGTGTGACAGACAGAGATTAAGTTATAAAACTGCTTTAAGCATTCAGAACCCAGCCATATGAATGATTTTGTGTGTGTGTGTGTGTGTGTGTGTGTGTGCATGCATGCATATGTGTTGCGTGTGTGTAAGCTGTACGGTATTTGGGGGATGGAACAATCTGGTAGACCTGACCCATTTTCAGCAAAGAAGGATCAGAAGCAGGTTAGAGATTAACCACACACACACGCACATACAGTACACACACACACACACACACACACACACACACACACACACACACACACACACACACACACACTCTTACCCTGACATACCCCCATACACACATTATTATCCACATCTGCTTCCTTTCTTCCACACACACACACACACACACACACACACACACACACACACACAGAAAATACATAACTACTTACTGTGTCACATGTTTTATAAAGACATAGTCCTCAGAGACACACAGCAACTCTGCGCCCTAAATCCAAACAAACATAACGCACAATGGCGTAAACATAAAGGGAAAATCACTCACGACGTTGAAACAGATGGATGCCGAGACGCTGGAGCTGTTGCGGTGATGCGGGCCGCTCTGGGCGGTGCCATAGCCGAGCCCGCCGAAGTTTTTGCGGATTTCAGCAGATGAGTGCCTGGGACACGCAGCACGGAGGGAGGCAGACAGAGGACAGGATTGCAGAGGAAAAAAAAGAGGTCACACAGTTTAGTTAAGCTGATATCTTTCCAACACACTTTGTACATAAATCCCACCATCCGGTGGCAACCAGAAAAGAATGAGCTCCCATTTGTGTCAGCATCCCAATTGTTATTATTAGTGGTAGTATCATCATCATCATCATCATCATCATCATCATTATTATTATTATATAGTAGAGCAGCAGGGTGGAACAGCAGGGTCCCTGTTGAAACCGTAGATCTCTTATCTGTGTGCATGTTCTCCCTGTGTCTGCTTGGGGTTCCTCAAGGGGTTCCTCCCACCTCCCAAAAACATACCAGTAGGTGGACTGATTATTCTAAATTGTCCCAGTTCCCAGGACTGGCTCTTCTTTAACTTCCATGCAAGACTGAAAAATTTGAAGATTTCTTTGGGACATGCACTTGCACATTTTTATCATGTTGCAGCATTTGAGCTTTGTGCCTCAGCTGCATTCTTTCTTAATATCTCCTTAATATCAAAAGTATGTCCTGATCTCCCACGTCTGTCAGTGTGCTCTCAAAAGCTGCTTTCACAGTAGACACAATTGATTCGGACCACGTCCAGAAACTATGCACACACAAACACACACACAAACACACACACACAAACACACACACACACAGAAACACACAAACACACAAACACACACACAAACACACACACACAAACACACACCACTAATATTTCACATGATTATTGTTATTGTTCTGTACTCGGGTACACTTGCGTATTTACACTTTCCTATACAGCAGGTGGCAGTATGCACCTAGTTGGGCTGTGAGCCAAATAAGCACAAACAGAAGAAGAGATCAAGGAGGTCAACCTTTGCACTATGTGAAATTTTACTGATATTTCTGGGGGAAAATGTCCAAAGCACTGCTCTGGTGGGCCTTAATACTTCATTTGCTATGGCTGTGTAGGTCAGGGGATATGATTGGTGCGTCACAGATATTTTGGAGACTCTGATGACGTCACCTTCGAAACACATCCACTTCCGGGTTAGGTACGGTTGGCGCTCTTATTCGATTATAGCCGTGCATGAGTATGCCATATCTTGTACACTGGGACAATACGCAGTGTTCATATTACGCACTGCTACCAAGTGTGTTCCTGTCAGGGCCCCGAGTACATAATGTAAAAGCACCCTAAGTGAGAGGGATAAGAACACTCTGTCCACAGCAAAACACAGCAATCATGTGCTTCCGCGAGCTCGTGTGTGCAGAAGAGGGTAGATACACTGTCCTGTAGTGGCTGTGTTTGAAGCAGCATGAGGAGCAGTTCAAAAGCATACACACGTTGACTTTACGTTGCAGAAAGGAGCAGAAGTGGACTGTTCACATTCACTATTCCTGGTTGATAGCTGATGTATAATAGATGAGAGCTGGCTGGTGCATGGGAACTGGCAGGTGACCAAATTGGGGAGAAAAATAAGAAGGGGAAAAAGTTTTGCATAATAAAAGCCTACGACAAAACTCTTCCCTTTGAGAAAACGAAAGGGTCCGTCTACGTGCCACCTGTCACACCGGGCGATGGCACCAGTTACTTACAGGGTCAGGTTGCCAGCTTAACGCCCGGTAGTATCTGAGCACTTGGGGTGAAGGACCTTGCTCAAAGGTCAAACAGTGTCTCGAACCAGGGATCTCCTTCTAAACTGGAACTGGTTTCCAAAGCTCAGAGCGTCTACAAACCCTAAACAACCTGTTTCTCTGAGAATAGCTATGAAATTACTGACTGTAGCCCATATGTTATTATGCACAGTTTGTTGGGTCCATAATGAAAAAAAAGACTACAATAGTACCACTCTGGCAGGGTATTAACTGGCTGCTGGACGTTCTTTGGCGCATCACTGAGGGGTTTTAAGCACTACTTTGACTCTACTGTGCAGAGCTTAAACACAAACCTGAGTGCTGTGTATGAAAATCAGCCACACTGGTATAACCATAGCCCTACAGTGTGGCCCAAAATACACATTATGTAAAAACACCAACACGCCTGCACCACAAATGGGTCACTGCCCTGTAATGTCAGGCCTCTTATAAGAATAATGTATCACGCTAATATGTGCTTGGAAAAAAACAGCAGTTCTACGGTGGTCCTTTTTCTATTTTCAAATGGATTCATAACAAAAGTTCGGTCTAGAAATTGTCTCTGGCATCAGCAAACATTTGCTCAAATCAAATGCATAGAAGTGCTGGGCAGTGTTTTATTTGAGAAGGTTAATGACCAATGACTGTAAGTGAGCACTGTAAGTGTGTGCACGTCTGTGCCGTGGGTAATATGCATGACACGTGTGTGTTTTTTTAATCACATCCCAGACAGGCAGTGACCCAGATTCTAACCATCAGATTTGACATGTCTGATTTAATAAAAGGATGTAAACAACCATAAAATTTGTTACCACGATGTCAATGAAATTCAGTGAACGTTGAGTCCCGCGCGGAAAACAACACAACGCATTTGTGCTCTCCAGTGAATGAGATTTAGATTCAACACAAGCACAGAGGATTGAATAGGGCCTTTTCCACACCTAATCCTAATTCATATGCCCTAAGCATCCGTGCAAATGTTCTTAACACTGCTGCTGTTGAGCTCTTGGCTCTCCCGCAGAGAGGAGCACTGTGCACAGCGTCCAGGAAAAATGCCTCGCTCCTATAAAGCCTCCCCATTTCCATAAATCACGGGCAATTGTTTGCATCGGGATGTGCTGAGAATCGTGGATGTCTCTAATCACTGCACAATCCCCTTTCTGTTCTCTTTAATATGCTGTGTGCGGCGTTCGAGCTCATGAGAGTCTAAACAGTCCACCATTCTGCACTGTCAAGGCAGCTTTATTTAGACAATTAGGAAAAAAGAGCAACATGTTAATGAAGTGCTGGGATCATCTTAGTTTAAAAGAAAAAAAAAAAGCTTTTTTTTACCTAACACAGTCACAGTGGGTGATTAAAAAAATAATCCCAAACAGTAACACACTAGTTGGAAATATGTCTTTTCATCTTTGGCACATTTGACTGATAAAGTGGAAACTGGACACGCTCATGTAAATATTTTGTTAGCAACAAGCTAGGCAGCTAACTCAAGTGAGTGATATACAGTTAAACCTTGAATTGCGAGCATAATTCGCCCTGAAGTGTGCTTGTAAGCACTCAAATATCAAAGCAAATTTCCCCTTAAGAAATAATGGAAACTCAGATTTCGTTCCACAACCCAAAAATATCCATATAAAAATTAATAATGCAAAATATAAAGTAAAAATAAAACTAATTAACCTGCACTTTACCTTTGAAAAGAATGATGGCTGGAGTAATACGAGAGAGGAGAGGAGGAGGAGGGAGCTGACTGTGTAGGACGACTTTTTAACACACACACACACAAACACACACTAATGGAATCATCGCTCTCTGACAGAGTCTCTGTTGGCAAACAGGAATCTTTAACAAGATTTAGCCTCTCTAATGACACTTGCTTTTGCCTGCTTTTCCGGATTTCACAAAAATGTGACGACGTTGTTATCGGATTCATCTCCCGCACTGCTACAGCCTTTTAAACTTTTTTTCTTCCCAAAGGCTGCTGTTGCAGTACAGTTACTAAAGAACAGTCACTACACTTGGACAGAAATTTTTTTAAAAGCTTTGCATACGGATGTTGACTATACGAGTGATAAGAGAGAGAGAAGAGCCACCTCTGGCAGCGTGCTGTGGTGTCTGGCACCAGGATATTGGAAGCCGATACTTTGAATGTCGTGCGTTGCGGGATGAGGCTCTTGTGAATCAGACTTGTTTGTCCGGTGTTTCCCATGGATGCTCTGAGGAATCTGGAGGTCGGGATCGGCAGCCTTGGTCTCTTTGCCTCATGGGCCGTGTGTACAGCAGGCTGTGGTGCACTGGGTATTCTGGCAAATTTCAATCGTGGCCCGATTTGACTTTTTCCCTCGATTTGTGTTGTATTGGCTTTTCCGTGTGATTGGACAGGCTGACGTTTGCGTCTGGAATTTCCTTTAGCATCAAAAAAGTATCTATCTATCTATCTATCTATCTATCTATCTGTCTGTCAGAGGCATGAATGAGCCGTGTGTCCCCATGACCCCGTCACCAATTTACAGGTATATACTTGATAATCAATGTTTAAAAGTGCAATTTTTTACTTTGTTTACTTCTGAAGTTGTGCACAACTTGACATGCTGACTTGACATCACTCTATAAATGGGCAAGAGTTGAGAATAATACCCCAAGTTGACTTACAATACTGCTAATAATAATAATAATAATAATAATATTTATAGCAAATATTGCAAATGATTATTTTAATATACTTTAAATGTTCTCTATTTAAAAAAGAACGATTGTTCGCACTGCTTGTTAATATTTTTCTATTAAAGGGCAAAGTCTTACAGGAGGGAACCAAAGCAAATAGTAGTATGTCGTCGTGCTTTTCTCCTGCCTGGCTGTCAGTCTAAAGCGAACATTGTACTTCAATCAGCACCGCCAGCTAGTACAGTGTAAAGGCCAATATAGTATTTAAATGATTATTCATGCAGCTGCCACACACCCTTTAATCACACACACACACACACACACACACACACACACTCTTACCTAAAACATTATATAGTATACATAGAACTAAACCATGAGCACATCATAAATCTACTCTAGACAATTCAACTTTATATTCCACTATTTATCGAATGAATTAAATATAACAAATATAAACAATATAGCTTCTGAAATCAGAAAAATGCAAGCCATTGAATCAACTCAGTCATTCGAAAGAAATCCTTTTAAAGAAGTAATAAAGATGAGAAACTGAATGCAACTTCCTCTAACAGGAATGCAGAACTAATCCCCTTCCTGGGACTAATCCTCTTCCTAATATACACCCAAATACAGCTTCTAGACAGAGACAGTCAGGTTGTGGCCTGAAGATTTACACAGTTAGTGGATTCATGATGAAAACTGAACAAATCTTGACAGATAGTGGTCGAAATAAACTGAAAACACAAATAATACACAATCCTTTAATGTTTTCTGAATCCAAATTTAGCCATCAACAAGTGAAACATGCCATGGCGTATCAGTGAGCCTGAAGCAACCTTTGAAAACTAAAATTGGGCTAAAAGCGTTACTGTTACAAATTTTACACATTTTTCTTGACCAATAGTCGAGTACGCTGACTATCAATAATCAAATGATTATAAATACTTCTTAATCTGAATTATTTACATTAATAATTATAACCAGACACACATTTCCCATTCAGTTTAAGATTCATTTAAACAGCCCAGTGTTTCCCATATACCAATTCATTTGTGGTCTCCCTCCGCAGTATCAACGCTGTCCTCTACATGCTAGTTTTCTAACTCAGTGCTCATGAAAAGAATCGCGGAGGCCTCTTTCATCCAAAAATATATTAGCAAGCATTTAAGGACCCCGGGTAGATACAGTGCTACCTCAGCATACGAACGCCCCACCTTGCGAATTTTCCCCTTAACAACTAAAATTTTGCAAGAAATTAGCCTCGGCATACGAAGCATTTTCGGCATATCAGCAACCAAGCCGGTCACAGGTACGTCTGGTTGCGCGTACATCCGGCGGTGCGTTCATCCGGCGGTGCGTACATCCAGGGCGCACATCCGTCAACCATAAAACGTACACAGTGCGTACATCCGTCAACCGTTCAAATCTTGTTGCGTCAGTGGAAAGCCAAGCAAAGCAAGTTTACATATTTTTGTGGGGTTTTTTTGGGGCATTTTGTGCAAGATTTAGTGAAGACATTACACCATGGGTAATTCCTAAGAAAGAATTCCAAAGAAGATTCCTAAGAACGTTAGCAAGCTCGGTAGCAAGAATAAAAGAGACACTTTCAGTTTCGCTTTTAAAGCAGATGGAGCCTAGGGGAATCATAAGTCATGAGTAAGTGAGGTTTAATGTCTATTTATTGCATGTTTTACTTCGTTTACTTGCATTTTCTAAATGTTTTGATTAGTTGTTGGCTGGAACGGATTATCTGCATTTACATTAATTCCTGGTGAAAATGGCTTTCGCAATAGAAATTTGGCCTCAAGGATTCACCTTCAGTACGGATTAAATTCGTATGCCGAGGGTCCACTGTAAGCTGATGTTAGATCATGACTGAGCTGTCGAGGTTACCACTAGAAGTCAAACAAACCTTATTGGATAATGCATTTTTATGCATTTTAATGAATAAGATAAATTCTTAATGGCAACGAACATCTCTAGTTAGGGTAAAGTATTTTTGGTTTATTTCATTTATTCATAAATGAAGAGTTTATGGAGCACAGTAATACTAGCTCTCGTTTTAACAAGGAAATTATTGAGCAATAAAAACCAACACACGGGTCTTATTAATTAAGCAACCAGGACCTGAACCAATAACAAACCCATTAGCTTTGTAATTCACATGTCAATAAACACCACAGGATTTTTTCCCACAACTTCTTCCTGGGCACAATGTCCAGTTAGAGCCTTTTCTTTGAAAATGTAACCTCAGTTTGTAACCTTAGTTTACAAGTTTCATAATTTTCTCCAGTCATCACTGGAGTACAAAGAATGCTGAATATTAAACATAGATGTTTTTATACTATATTTATCTTGAATGATGGCATGCACATGAAGTAAGCTAGCTGCCTAATATAGTGGTGTATCATCATTAAATCTTAAGATGAAAGTGTATTAATGAGGTTCTGTGATAATTCATAGAAGTTGTACATTTATTTTTTCAAATGATATAAAGTAACCTAAAAGCACATAGTGGGACTTCCTCCCGTGTGCTACAGTCATATTCATGTGATCATGCCCTACTCCCTAACCAGTGACCAGTTCCCTATCTGTAGGTCTTAAGTCACAACCACTCAGCAGGCACGTCGATGTCATTTTACAGATTGTTTCAAAGATCACTGATACGTTTGCCTCTGCATTACGTCTGAATCTTAACAAAAGCTTGCAAAAGATATATGATTATGTGTGAATAGGGAAACATTTTGAAATAAAAATTTGTTTATGGCTTTGATCACCAAGCCACATTCAACCATTTTTCTATAAGTCAGCTGTCCCTCTAGCTACTTGAATTAACCCTATAATGTTTAAAATCCATCATCTTGGTATTTGATGTCAAGCTAAATGGGAAACACACCTATGCCATAATTTTTGGGGGGACAATGCAATTTGAAAACGTAGCACATACGGTATAATGGCAACAAATCAAAGAAAGTTTTATCTGTTTAAAAAAAACAGTGCTCAACGGAATTACATTTTTTAAAAGTTTTAATGCTGTTATGTGCTATTAATAATATTAATATGAATGATTTCTATAGTTATATATAATATCTCTAATATCACCATCAATAGTTTTATTAATGAAAACCTAATAATTGACACAATCCAAACATTTATAGTTTTTTCTTCACTTTTGTACATACATACACCAGTCGTCCCCAACCACCGGGCTATGGATGATTTGGTACCAGGCCACATGGAAAGAATCAAAAATATATATTTGATTTTATTTTTATTTTATTGACTATGAGAGTCTGCAGAGTGTTTTATTCTGAAAAATGATCAGATCGTCTCCCATTCACTTCCGTCTGCACATCGAAACATGTAATCCACATGCTCCAAACCTGCACTGGATAATAAACGTGGCCTTAGAAGTGTGTTTGAAGAAACTTCAACTCTGCTGACGTTCTGGATTAAAATCAAGGCGGAATAACCTGAAATCAACACAAAAGCATTAAAACTCCTGATTCCATTTCCAACAAGCTATCTTTGTGAGACGGGGCTGTCTGCAGTGACAGCAGCGAAAATGAAATTACTGTGTTATGGTATATATGGTTGTATATATTATTCACTTTATTATGCTTTGTTACAAGCGTGTGATGGCCGGCTTGCGGAAAACTGTCTCACAAATAACCAGTCCATGGTGCAAAAAAGGTTGGAGACCACTGATGTACACTATAGGTGTAGAACCAGCCAACGGTTTGTGTTACCTGACCATTACACCTGTTCGTGGACCATCTCCTGTGAACTCTTGCCACAAACTCAGAAGGATGTCCTTGTATGCTCTAGCATTAAGATTTCCCTTCACTGAAACTAAGGAGTCTGAACAAGTTCTAGCATGACAAAGCTGCTGTACACCATGCTGGATTTATAAAAAGATGGTTTCCCAAAGATGGTGTTGAACTCGAGCAATGTGCAGGGACCTTTACCCACTGAACACCTTCAGGATCAGCCACAGTGCCTGACCACACTAATGCTCTTGGGGCTGAATTGTTAAACTCCCACAGCTGCATTCCAAAACCCTGTGGAAAACTTTTGCAGAACTTTTTGGTCAGATGTCCACAAATCTTTGGCCATATAGTCTATATGTACTTACATACTTGTTTTAGATACTTGCTTAAGTATTGCTTACATACTTACATACAACTATTTATTTATCTGCTTACCTACGCACTAACTTATGTACTTACATACCCATGTACTGTACCTTCCTACTTAATGTAGTTAGTTACTTATGTATTTATTTATGTTTGTACTTACTACTTAATTACAACCATATCTTGTTCTATATCATTTTATATATCATTTGGACATAATATGCATCTATTATGTTTTGCATAATGAATAAAATATGTCTAAAGAACTAAATCGAATGCAAAGGTGGTAAAGGTATCTAACGGTTAAAGTGCATATAAATACTAAATAAGTACATATATTAGCAAGATGCACAAAACTATTTGTCCCATTGAGACACTTATTCATGGGTAATTTTTAATTTATAGCACTGGAAAGTCTACATGATTTATATTATATATTTATAGTTTGGTGTCTAATGCAAAAAGCGATCTTATAACTTTGTATATATGTATCACTATAAATGTAGCAATAAGTACAATCAATAGACAATCAAATTAAAGTTAAGATTATTGATTTGAAATGTAAGTAAAAGGCCCTAGTATTAACTTGAAAATACAACCTACAGAAAACATCAACATATCAAAGTCAAAAAAGATCGCTGCATTTTGCTTAGACACTAAAGATTCATGCTCGGTTAACCTAAGGGTTTGTCAGACAGTAATCTTGCTCTCTGTTGACATGAAAATGTCTCCAAGCATGTTCTCATCTTAAAATTAATAAAACTGAACTGTGTTTTTGGTGCTGCCGCGAGCAGCCTCTTGCATTGCAGTGCTTGCAGAGCAGCACACCAACACCCAAACATGACGTATGTAACGTAAATGTCTGCTTTGGGTTCATTAACTGGTGACAGGAAAGGGGTCATTTCTCCTATCACTGGGCTGCACAGCGAGAGAAGCAGCCACACTACATTATGCATCACTGGTCTTTCAAAATGACTACTTAGAACCGTGCACCAAAAATAGAAAAAGAAATATCTTAGCAAATGTACATCCCTTAACTACAGATAAAGGTGTCTGAATAACTTGCTGAAAGAACATCATTAGCTTGAATTTTGTAAAAAGTATAGATCAATCTTTTTTTCTTCTTTTTTTTCAACTATAATTGACAGTTTACAAAAACTTTTTTCTAACTTTAACAATAATACTGTTATATGTCTGTTATAAAGTATGCACTATTAAATAACTAACATTCACTCCAAAACTGCACACAGTGACAGGACTTACTGATCAGAGCTTTTTCTACAAATAAAATCCAACTGAAAATAAAAACTCAACAGAGAGGGCAAAGGCTATCACTTGCTTCCTCCGAAACATGAAATGCTTGAGCTGCTGCACACGCGTTGTTAGGACGCGGGAGTAAAGCCCAGGCGCACATGATTGGCTAATGCCGCTATCATTGACATGGGAGGGCACCGTTCTCCCTGAGAGCTCCTGGCTACAGATGGCTGTAGCTGATTTGGAACTCATGATCTCCAGATGACAGAGTGAGC
Source organism: Clarias laeviceps (assembly GCA_030014305.1). NCBI lineage: Eukaryota > Metazoa > Chordata > Actinopteri > Siluriformes > Clariidae > Clarias > Clarias laeviceps. The sequence goes on along the minus strand of JAQMYJ010000040.1, from coordinate 15,508,070 downwards.
ACTTTTCTGTTGTTGCGTCACTAGTCAAAAAAAAAAAGAAATATCTTATGTCTTGTGTACAGGAAACCAAGAAGCCATCTACGGTGCAGGATTTGATTTTAAAAAATCATCATTTTGACATACACTATCGTTCAAAAGTTTGGGGTCACTTTCTAACTCCATGATGGTTCCTGATTTGTATTTCTTTCTACATTGTAAAGGAATGCTG
>JAQMYJ010000040.1:15470641-15498818 GCA_030014305.1 Clarias laeviceps | reverse complement strand
GATTCTCAAAATGAATATTAAAATCTCCAGCAATTAACGCCTTGTCTACAGAAACAACTAGGTTTGAGAGGAAATCTGCAAATTCACTAAGAAATAAGTATTAGGACCTCCGGTCAACATTCACACACATTCACACGCTACAGGTGATTTGGGAACACCAGTTTGCCTAATTTGAATGTCTTTGGACTGTAGGAGGAAACTGAAGTACTTGACAAGCACAGGGAGAACATGTAAAATCCATGCACACAGACACCAAGGCAGGAATCGAATGGAAATGCAATGCAACAGTACTAACTATTAAGCCACTGTGCTGCCAAGTTTGAATTTATTTTCTACATTCTAGAGCAATACTGGATTTTTTTTAAACTATAAAATAACACATATGACATTAGGCAATTAATTAACAGCAGTCAGTTGTTATTTTACGACATGATGGTCAGCTATTCTGCAACAATTATTGCTATGGTCAAGTGCATTTGCAAAACTGATCAAGCAACACGATCCCAGGAAAGCAGGGCCAAAACTTACCTCTGTGGCAGAGGAGAAGTTCATTTAGAGTTACCAGCCTTGACAATCACCAATTAACAACACCACAGATTAGATGCTTTAAAGAGCATAAGTAGCAGACACATCTCAACAGCCACTGTTTAAAGAAGGTTATAAAACAATCCAAAATATTCAATAATCTCCTCAGTATCTTAATCAGAAAACAGCATGGAATTAGAAGGTGTGCCCAAACATTTGACTGGTAGTGTATCTGCTGTGGCCAATATTTATACCTATTTATTATATGTTTTATGATGTAATTTTATTTCACTACAACTCAACCAAGATACCAAGATGTCTTGGTATGCTGAAGCATTAAGATTGTCTTTTACTGGAGATTAGGGGCCTGATTGAAACACCAATTCAATAATTAACAGGTTTGGCCAAATACCTTTATCCATATACTGTACCTCCACCCAGTTCATTGTATTGCACATCTATCTGCACTTTATTCTGAAGATAGACATACTGTTGCAGAGTTTGGGGAAAAACTATTTGTATCAAGTGTGATTTTTAATGTGTCCCTATGAGACAATCCACAGCAATGTTTGGGTAACCATGTGGGACTATCCTCAGCAGCAGACACTGAAAGCATTAAAATATGACTAACATTATGTCACTTTCATTGAGGTGCATTATTACAAGTACTGCGTGTGTTTAATACAATATATATCACACAAAAGGAAGCAGTCATAAGCACAAGGCACAAAGATTTTCACAGGTTATGCGAGTGCAATGGGACAATTTTAGGTGATATTGCTTTTATGCAACGGTTCTACAAATGCCATTTATGCTTATTAACAGATTATAATTTCTTTGCTTATTTAATCAGTTATTTGGCTCCACCAACATATAAAGTTCAGTAACTGGACCCTGTTTGCTAAGCAACACAAACAATGATCATATTTCCTGCACAGTTTGTTTTGCTTGGGTTGTTGGGTTAAACTGGGAACCAACAGTTAGTGGTAAACCTGTGTAACAGAGTGAAACATACGGTGAAACTTTCCAGTGCTCTTGTACTCCATATCAGCACTCATTTGCATCTTGTCCAATTAAACTACTTGGTCAGAACTAAGTGTTTTATAAATATACATGTGATCCTTCCAAATGTTTGATTGTAGGAATGGTATTAATGAGGTGATGTGCAATGCCTGATTTCCTCCACACTTGGCATGGGCAATTGTGCCACCAGACCAGAGAATTTTGTTCCTCATGGTCTGAGAATCAGGGGATTTTTGGCAAACTCCCAGAGGGCTGTCATGTGCCTTTTAGTGAGGAATGGCTTCTGGCTGGCTCTACCATAGAGCACTGATGGCTGTCCTGTAAGACAAGTTTTGGTCCAATCTACACAAGGGAACTCAAGATCTCATTTATAGGGACCCTTACGTTCTTGGTTACCATTTGTCAACATCCGAGTTGTTTTAAAGTATGGATTTTAAGCCTAATATAATTAATCAGCTAAGTAACACACTTTGCTCAGCAGAACTGGGTGCATTAGAGCAGAGAAACACTACAATGTGCAGGACTTGGATCAGTGTTGTAACCCTGTGACTAGAAGCTGTGTAGTATTCTTTGTACATGAAAATCTCCCACATCCTGGTGTTCACCTACTTGTGATATAAGCTTGTAGTAGTGGCTCCAAAACCATTTTTAGTCTCCACTTCAGTTTACTTGGGCAACTGGTATATTCAATTTATATTCATCAAATTTTGCCTACTTAATTTTTTTAAACTTTGGGTCTAAGAACTGCAAACTAAGAAATAACCACCGACAAGAAGATCCCAAGACATGGAACAGTCCAACAGAAGTACAAACACTGGAATTTTTATTTGACATTTTATGAAGGTAAAATAAAAAAAAAATGAATCCCTTCCTCCTTTATAAGAAATTAAGAATAATTTAAAAATAAGCTATGTTGCGCTCACAAAAACATTTGCAACATTTATCTCATGCAAAATTAATTACAGTGCCCAGAAAAAGTATTTGCCCTCTCCCTGGGTATTTTTTTCTTTTGCATATTTGTCACATACAGAAATGATTCAGATCAAACAAATTTTAATATTACACAAATATAACCAGAGTAAACATAAAATGTAGATTTTAAATGATTATTTTATTTAGAAGTGGTCCCTGTCCCTATGTAAAAAGTAATTGCCCCTCTTGCTAAATCATGTATGAACTGAGATTTACTAATAACTGTTTTTCCCACCCTGGGCAGCAACAACAATAAGTCTTTCACATCACTGTGGAGGAATTTTGGCCCACTCTATGCAGATTTGTTTTAATTCAGCCACATTGGAGGGTGTTCGAGCATGAACAATTTGTTTAAGGATCTTAATCAAATAACAAGTGAGGCCTGCAGTTCTTTAGATGTTGTTCTGGGTTCTTTTACACCTCCAGGATGAGTCATTGTTGTGCTTTTGGATTAATTTCGGTAGGCCGGCCACTACTGGGAAGAAGTTCCAAGTTTTTCTCCAATTGTGGATAATGGCTCTCACTGTGGTTTGCTGGAGTCCCAAAGCTTTAGAGATGGCTTGGTACCCCTTTCCAGATTGATACAGTACATGGCAATAACTTTGTTTTAGTGTGTTCTTGAATTACATAACTTTAAATTGAATCTTTATTTTGACAGACAGGTTCTATTTAAGTGATTTCTTGATCCAAAAGGTCTGGCAGTAATCAGGCTTGGGTGTGGTAAGTGAAATTTAACTCAGCTTTCCAAAAATTAGTGAGTTCATTCATGATTTAGCATGGGGGGGGGGGGGGGATAGTTTTTAATTTTCAAATTAGCGTGATGATCTGAATCATCTGAGTGTGACAAAAATGCAAAGTTAAAAAATAAAAATCAGGAAGGGGCAAATACTTTTTCATGGCACATAGTGTGTGTGCACAAGCTTTCAGAAATATGCATATAAAGTGTAAGTCACGAAGCTGTACAGATCTTCTGAAACATTTAATAATTTAGAACTGTAAAATGAATTCATGAACTAGATTATTTTACATTCTCATGTATAACAAAATGTATGAACGAAACACAGTTAAGTTTAAGAAACATACAGAGAATGGTTAACATATAAACATATATGTATACTTTCAGAAAAACATACTGATGCTGAGGTACATCACAAAAATGTAAGTGTGCATAACTAGACGCGGCCTGTCGCTGCTTTGAACGTATATGGACTCGTATCGCTCTCACATGCTCTTCCTCAGCTTCTCAAGTGCAGCTTCCTTCTCCTGTAGAAGATCTTTAAGGCGCTTGATTCTCTCCTGGCGTTTTATCTCTTCTGGGTCCAGCAGTACAGAGGAGTACAGTTCACCAGGTATTTTGTAACTGGTATACTGTAACTGTTGAATTGAGGATGAAATCTTCCTCACATCCTTCAGTGGGTTTGGTATCTGAGTGCCTGTTTCTAACTGGCTGCTTGTAGATTTATCACAAGTCTTATCTTGCGTGTGCTTTGAACTGTCGCTGCAGGTTTCTGTCATTGCTGGTTGACCACCAGGATGACATGTTGAAATGGTAGCAGTGGACGAAGTACCTTTAACATCCTTACTGACATGCGACTGCCTGCCATGTTTCGTTTTGTCTCGTGACTTTCCTGATGTGCTGTTCTTGTTTGAAAGCGAATCCGTCAGTCCGTCAGCTGTATTCACATCTCTGTCTGACTCACTAGAAATGCTTTCTGTTGAAGTAACGCTAGAACAGGGAGTCACCTGTTCTCGTGATTTAGGTGGTGAATTTCCAGCCACTCCTCCTACCTTAGTTCCACAAGGACATGCAGTGCACACTCTCCCACATCCCTTGCTTGAACGAGGTGGGGTTTTCCGTAACCCTGAACAACAAGCTGGACTGTCACACTCGGCAGAATGATTTTGTACAGGCTCGGGCAAGGAGGAGGAAAAGGGGAGATTGCTGGTAGTGTCTAATACTTTATAAGCATCGCTGATGGACGATGCTTCTTGTTCTGTACCATTTTCTTCTTCATTCCTCTCCAATCGTTTTCTTTTGCAGGCAGGCACCTAGAAACACGACAAATGACCAATAAACAAAACTGTTCACAAACGTACACAAGTACATTCATATACATACACAATATATAAGACACTGCCACACAAGTGTATCCATTTCAGAATGGTCAAATTATTGGCCTGCATCATGCAAAGAAAACACACACGATGAGATGAGAACTCGTAGGATTTTGAGTAAACAGCTGTGTGGGAATAATTAAACCACTTTTTAGTGAGTCTAATTGAGAAAAAAAGGCTTCAGTTTGCTAGGAAGTGTAATGATTTGAATTGAGTATTGGAAAAAAGTTATGTGTTTAGATGATTCTAGATTTACTCTATTCCATAACGATGGGTGCATCAGGGTAAGATGAAACCGTGCTCCCACTATGCATAGTGCTGGACAAGACTTGGAGGCAGGTGTTGTGATCTGGGGTTGCTTCAGTTGGTCAGGTCTAGGATTAGCAACATTATGAGGCAATAAACTGAAGTCAGGTGATGATCAGAATGTACATGTTATCCTATCGATGGAGTTTTTCTTTCCTGATGGCATGAGTATCATCCAGCACTCATAATGTGAGCTTTGGGGAGCATAAGAAATAATATTCACACAAGAATTGACCAAACACAGGCATCATTGTAAATTTATTGCTATATAGCAACACACTATTCACCAATCAGCAATAACATTATGACCACTGATACTTGATTCACACATTGAATCTCACATTACAGTTGCACCTGGAAGTGAGAGGGAAATATGAAGCAAGTGAACTTTTGGTCCCTGAAGTAGATGTGTTGAAAGCAGAAAAAAATTGGCAAGGCTTTGCGCGTCTATGACAAGGGCCAAATTGTGTTGGCTAGACGACTCGGTCAGAGCACCTCCAAAAACTGCAGACAAAAGTGGTGCTAGGAAGGATTAACCGGCGACAGGCTAATGGACAGCCAAGTCTCAGTGATGCACATAGGGAGAGCAAAGGCTGGCCCATGTAGTCCGATCCAAAAGAAGAGATACTGTTGCTGAAAAAGGCAACACTGGTTCCTAAAAAAAGGTAGGAAATCACAGTAAATCTCAGGGCATCGTTTGTTGCGTATGGGGCCACAGACTAGTCATGATGCTCATGCTGACTTGTGTCCACTGATGGAAGTACCTTCAATGGGCATGTGAGCATCAAAAACATGAAACAATGGAAAAAAGGTTGCCTGGTCTGATGAATCACATTTTCCTTCATCATATGAATGGCTGGGTACATGTGCATCTGTTACCTATGTAAGAGATAGCACCAGGATAAATGGCAAATGGCAGTGTGATGCTCTGGGCAATTTTATGCTAGTAAACCGTGTCCTGCCTTTTACATGGCTCGACATTGTACTTTGACATTGTACAACCTACCTAAATACGGTATTCCCTGATGGAAGTGACTTTCAGCTCTTTCAGCAGGAAAATGGTCTGTGCTACACTGCAAAAGTGGATCAGGAATGATTTGAGGAACACAACAATGAGTTGGAAGTGTTAACTTGGCCTGCAAATTCTACAGACCTCAATTAACTTGAGCATCTGTGAGATATGTTGAAAAAACAAGCTCCATGGAGGACTGAGCTTGTAACTGACTTGGTGTCAGATACCACAGTATTCCTTCAGAGGTCTAATGGAGTCCAGACATCGATTGGTCAGGACTGTGTTGCCGGCGGGACCTACACAATATTAGCTGGGTTTTCATAATGTTATGGTTGATTGGTGTATATATTGTGTTGTGTGTGTTACTTTTAGCAGTATAAAATGAGTCAACATGTTTGTTAAATTCATGCTTACTAGCCTGTTATACTTCCACAGCGTTGGAAGTTAATGCCAATTACTTACATTGTACACGCATTCTGGGTGATAAAATGACTAAGGCCTATGGTAATGTACATATGTCCACAACAAATTTAATTTATATACAAAAATCTGAACTGTCCCTTTAATCACTATAGCTATTTTATTTCCCTCCTTCTCATTGCAAGGAAAAGCATTAGAAGGGCAACAGGTATATGATCCCCATTGAGTGCTTTCCATTGTCCAGTGATCTCCATTTATTGGTCCAGAGTGGTTTCACTGATTATCCTTAGGTTGCATTTTAAACTTGATCAATTAAGATGGTTCGCCGACTCGTCTCTGCAGTGTGTGCAGACAGCATACAGTTCATCCAGAGAGTCGTCTGATTTCCTTTAAAAAAAAACTTTACACCGAGTACAAATCACTTCTTAATGTTATTCCTATTGCCATCTCGGAGTTTTTTCCTTTGCCACCGTTGCCCTTGGCTTGCTCATCAGGCACAATAGAATTATTTTGGTTCATATATTTTTTTTCATTTCCATAATTTTCTTTTGATTTCGTAAGCTGCTTTGCGACAAAGACCATTGTTAAAAGCGCTACACAAATAAAATTTAATTGAATTTGAACAGTAACTGATGCTCCTGACCCGTGTCTGCATGATTTTATGCACTGTGCTACTTACTGCCACGTGAGAAGTGTTTCTATTAAAGTTGCCAGTGAGTATGTTACAGAATAAATCTCACCTTTGTCTCAATCAGCTGTTTGATTTTTGTCTCGATCTTCGAATCGCGAATCAATTTGCGGATGCCGTCCAGTGTACGTTTGTTAATTAACCTTTTCTCATTCTGTGGATAACCTTCCTGTGCCTGTGACTCCTTAGATACGTCTATCTTTTGTAAGGAAACACTTAAATCCGAGGTAATCCCATAAGTCCTTCTGAGTTCGGAATCACTTTTAGGCTGATGGGTTTGGTCTGGAACTACTTCTTCGAAAGACTGTATAAAAAGGAGGAAAAAAACAAACAAACAAACAAACAAAAAAAAAAAAAAAGTAAGAATAGCACAGCACATGTACACATACCTTTTACCTGGTGACATTCATCTGCTTTTAAGTATTTTCAAGTATTGTAATAGTATAATAAAATTATTTCCGTAGAACTAAGACAAAAGAATCAAAGACATTAAGGCTACGTTTACACTGTCAGGTAAATGTGACCCAATTCTGATTTTTTGCTCATATGAGACACATATTGGATATGTTCTATGTCCGTGTAAACAGGAAAAAAACGCATGCATTCCGATATTTCGAGATCTGTTTCAGGCCTCCTTCATATGTGGAAATAAATCAGATATAAATCAGATATGTGCTAATGTGATTGTCGTGTAAACAGACAGATCTGATTTCCTGAGTCATTGTGTTCTGTACGTCATTAAAACTGTGACTTCTTCGCGGTTTAATGATGTAATGTTGTTCTCCGGTGGAAGCGCGTGTGGAATTATAACATTGCAGGTGACATGGAAAAGGAAAAGCACCCAGTCCCCCCCCCCCTTTTTTTTGTTAATGCTTATTTGGGCAAAATAACATTAAGAAATCAGTATTTGGTGAATGAAGCATATGCACAGGATGCAATTATGCCGTTTTTTTCTCCTCCTCTGTTTTAACCCATGGTGTCGTTTCGCGAACTTTGCATATATCGCAGAGCTAGCGTTAAGCATACAGTATTTCACCTTCGCCTATCTTGGCTAGTGTGTAGCGCAAGAACCTCCCTTTAAGTATGCGCGATGTTTCAGATAGCATGGCAAGTGTAAACACGTGTATCGGATATGAGTCATAGCTGAAAGAACGTGTAAACAGACGGAATTGGGCATCGAGACCTGCAGTGTAAACGTAGCCTAAAAAAATCAGATATAGGCAACAAATCAGAATTGGGCATCGAGACCTGCAGTGTAAACGTAGCCTAAAAAAAATCAGATATAGTCAACAAATCAGAATTGGGCATCGAGACCTGCAGTGTAAACGTAGCCTAAAAAAATCAGATATAGTCAACAAATCAGAATTGGGCATCGAGACCTGCAGTGTAAACGTAGCCTAAGCCTCTACATGTATGGACTTTCGGCTATTCCGTTTCAGGGGTTGCCACAGTGAATCATCTGACTCCATCTAACTCTATCCTCTGCATCCTCTTCTTTCACACTAACTTCATGTCCTTTCTCACTGCATCCATAAATTTCCTCTTTGCTCTTCCTCTTGGCAGTTCCAACCTCAGCATCCTTTTACCAATATGCTCACAATCTCTCTTCTGAACATGTACAAACTACCTCAATCTGGCCTCTCTGACTTTATCTCCAAAACATCGAACATTAATTGTCCCTCTGATGGACTCATGATCCTATCTATCCTTGTCACTCCCAAAGAGAACCTTCTACCTCCAGGTCTGCTTCCCGTCTTTTCTTTAGTGCCACTGTCTCTAAGCCACTGAGCATCGTTGGTCTCACCACGGTCTTGTACACATTTCTTTTTATTCTCATTGGTACTCTTATCACGGAACACATCAGACGCTTTTCTCCACCCATTCCAACCTGCCTCTTCAGTGCCTTTCCAGACGCTCTATTGCTCTAGACGGCTGACCCCAAGTACTTAAAGTCCTGCACCTTCTTTATCTCTGCTTCCCACCACCACACAGTTCCTTTTGGGTACCTCTCATTCACACACATGTATTCTATTCAGTCTTGCTGCAAATAATCTTAATTCCAGTACTTTCCAGAGCATACCCCCACCTCTCTAGATTTTCCTCCACCTGTTCCCTGCTCTTGCTATAAAGCACAATGTCATCTGCAAACATCATGGTCATGAACCACAAATATATATATATATATATATATATATATATATATATATATATATATATATATAGCGTGGAGATTATGTGAACTATAGTTCAAGAACAAGTAATAAATGAGACAATTTTGTACCACGTGATACGTTCTAATACTTTATGGCTATATAAAGAACTTATTTGTGCAATAGAGGACGTTAGAATAGATCAATTTTTCAACTTAGAGGAACATTAGAGTAGTTGCTGTACCTTTTCAGTAACGTCGGGTTGTTGACCACAAACTACTTCCAGGTTTTGCGCCAGTGCTTGGTTTCCTTCAAGAGCAGGTGCGTTCTCGTGCATGACTTCACATTTACTCGCATCCGATTCAGCTGCACAGGGACTGTTTGGTTCGCCGCATGTCTCCTTGCTTTCTGTGTCTAAATTTGTGTCGTCTGCATCTTTCTCACAACTGATCAGAGATCCTGTCTCTGTGCCTTCTTTGCCGGTCTCGATTTCTGATGTCTTCGGTGGAATGTACGACACAAATATCACATTAGAGTCTTCGTCATGCTCACTCACTAAATCATTTGGTATAATTATCCTCCCAGATGAAGTGCAAGACGAGCTCTCTTCATCATCATCACACAAATCAATGATATCGCTCGACTTTATGTTGTCTACAGGGCTTTTCGGGTCTTGCATTTGACTTTGGTTCGAAGTATCTGATGCAGTAGTGGGGGCATGGGCAGATTTTCTGGAGTGCAGCTTGCTTTCTGAATTAGTGATCATATCCTTGGTGCTGTCAGAATTTTTTTTAGCCACAAAGAAAACTTTACCGTTGCACATCACAAGGGCATTGTCATTCCCTGGAGAAACTGTATCTTTGCTGATGTTAGTAGACTCGGGTTCTTTTGCGACCTGGTTTGGAATCCTTGATGATTCCATGTGCTTGACTGCAGTTAAGATGTCTGAGGACATGGTGGGTGAAGTCACAGGTATGAGGTATGGAGCACTGCTTCCTGCCCTCTCTTCAACCACCCACTTCATTGGCGCGGTGCCGCCTTGACTGCCCCTAGGGGATTCCCCTGGGCTTTTCACGACACTCGCAGTAGACGTGTGACCCAAAGTCTTAGGAAGCTCACTCGGCTTTGCGAGACATGTCACTTGTTTGTCTAATTTCAGAGAGCTGACCGGAGACACGTACAGAACCATTGGTAATCCCTTCACGGGGGTAGTGTCATTTGTGGAGTGACATATTCTGTTTTTGATAGACGATGGGAGTGCAGATGCAGGGAGGGTTCGAACCGTGGCATTCGATGGAATCTGAAGATAATGTCCACTAGGAAGTGCTGCTGGTTTCACAGTGCTCGGCAGCTGCGGGCTGTTTGTAACGATTACAGCCTTGTTATTAGTCTGAATGGGTGATTGCAATACAGTTGGTGTGATGTTCTGGGTGATCAGCGGGACGTGTACTTGGTTGGCAGGGGACTGCGCCAAGACATTAGATCCCCTGTGCTGACTTTTTACCGAATTAAATACAGTATTCACTTCTAGTGGGGTTTTTAAGATGAAACGTCCGTCTGCTGTTGGCTGAAGCATTGGGATTCGGTTCTGGGGTGAAGGAACGGGAGACATGTGAGCAGGCTGACAGACATTTCTGGAAGGAACCTGCATTTGAACAAAGTGGCCATTCACTTTCCTAACCGGAATCAACTTCATCACATTTTTCCCATCAGGTCCCACTGCAGGCATTGCCTGGTAGTAAACTCCTGTTCCGCTGTGCAAAAAAAAAAAGAAAAAAAAAAAGGTGATTACCAAATGCAAAGAATGCTTTTAAAACTACAGACATTAAATGCAGCTGTTGGCCTTACTGTAACGTTTCTCTGTCGGACGGTGGCACCATGTGGTCTTTTTACTGGCAATTTGCCTACAGGATGTATTCTAATGAGACTCAAAATCTATTAAATGTGGTGACATGTATTTGAGAACAGATAATGTTCATGTCTGACTAGTAAATAAACACATGACAAAAAATACAGCAAAAATATAAATACTATAGAGAGAGAGATTTTACTATATTCCACTACTGCCCAAAAGTTTGGGATCACCTGCAAATTTCTTTGTTTTCCGAAGAAAAAAAAAAAACATTTTCATGTAATTCACAAACAATTAAAGAACAATCGACATTTTTGCTTAGAAGCATATTATTAGCAATTGTCCTCTGCATCAATCTCCTGGTATGTCTGTTAATTCAAGTTAATACTTTTATATGGCTAATTGATTATTAGAAAACTGTTTTTCAATAGTGTTACACAGCTGAGAACCGTTGTACTAATGGAGAAAAACAAGGGATCATGGCATTAGTTTAGTATCAGAACATCAGCAGTTGTTTGTTTGTTTACAGGTTAAAAATAAATTTTCATTAGAGACCCATCAGTCTATTGTTCCCTTTAGAAAGGAAGGCTACTCAATGTGAGAAATTGCGAGGAAACTTAAAATTTCTTATCATGCTGTTAACTACTCCCTTCGGAGAGCATCACAAACTGGCTCTATCAAAGACAGAAAAAGGAGTGGGAGGCCCTGATGCACAACTGTGCAAGAAGACAAATATGTGAGAGTGTAAGACAAAGATGCCTCATAGGTCCTCAACTGGCAGCTGCACTAAATAGTACCCGGCAAACACCAGTGTCAGCATCAACAGTGAAGAGAAGACGTTAGGATGCTGGACTTCATGGCAGAATTTGAAAAAAAAAAAAAAAAAAAAGCCGTTTCTCAGACTGGTCAATAAAGGCAAAAGACGGAGATGAGCCAAAGAGCATAGACAATGGACACTGAAAGACTGGAAGATGGTGTTGTGGACAGATGAGTCCAAGTTTAAAGTTTTCGGATCAAACAGAAGAATATTTGTGAGACGCAGAACAACGAAAAAGATGCTAGGACAGGTGGAGGCAGCATGCTGGTCAGGGGTGCTTTGGAGGTGGTAAAATAGGAGATTTGTACAGAGTGGAAGGGACCTTAAGGAATGAAAAGCTATCACAAAATTTTGCAACCAATTTTGGGCTAATTTTATCCCACAACAGGATAATAACTAAAACAGACCTCTAAAATGTGTCGGCGATATTTAAAGAATAAGCAGTGAGCCGTAATTCTGACCGCAATGGAGCAGCCAGCACAGTCTCCGGATCTGAACCCTATTGAGCTGTTGTGGGAGCAGCTTGAATGTATGGTATGGAGAAAGACTCCGTCAAGCCAATCCATCTTGTGGTCGAACGCTCCAGGAAACATGGGGTGAAATCTCACGCAAAGGGTGTTTTTTTTTTTTTTGACAAAGGTAAGTTTGTCACATTTATCATTTTCATTAAAATCATCATTTCTAACTCTGATGTCTTGTTCTTTTGCTATATTTTCTATTCAGACTAATTTCATATGTGTTTCATTGGAAAACAATAAAATGTTTTGAACCATTTTATTGTAATTAGTTAGCTGCTTCCTCTTCAGTTCTTCTCACACTCATTGCTTCTTTGCTGTGTATTGTGCAACCATTGCTGCTCTAGCTCTTTCTACTCATGTTGAGTCTAGAATTCTCCCCAGTCCTGTGAAGTTCTAGATAACAAATTTTTTTCTTCTTATTTTGCCACAAACCAAAAATATTTAATAAAAAATATAAAGCAAAAATAAAACAAATTAACTTGAACTTTACTTTTGAAAAGAATCTTGACAGAGAAGTGTTTCCGTTAGTGTGTGTGAACTGCTGTGGCATATTATTTCATGATCTCCAGGAAGCGATCAAGCAGATATGGATTAAGCGTATGACACCAGAGTAAATTTTTGCTACCTTAGAATTTAATTTTACTTAAGGGTTATGCACATGCACAGATCAACAATCAATCAGTTAACATTTATTTGTATAGCACCTTACAGCAACCTAAATTGAACCAAGGTACTTCACAGCATTAAAACAAAATGACACAAATTTATTTTTAAAAAAAACAAAAAAAAAACATGATTTTCTTTTCTAGAAAAGACTGCTGGATAGAGACAATTTTTTCTAAAAATTTCCATTAAAAAAAAAAAAAAAAAAAAAAGACACTGGTCTAAAATTAGACAATACTGCAGGATCAAGATTGGATTTCTTGAGAAGAGGCCTGACCACAGCGTGTTTGAAGACATCTGGGACAAACCCTGAACTGAGGCAACTGTTAATAAACGAGAGGAGACGTGGGCCCACTGTGTTAAAGGACAGTTAGTTGGGGATAACCGCTGGACCACTTTTAGAGAGGAGAGATAGTGACATTGACTCAAATCTATTAAGCACAGATGAGGGCAAAGAACAACAACATATATCAAGACCTTTAGATGTAGTGTTAATATTCTGCCTTACAGAGGCTATCTTATCTTCCAACAAGCTTGGAAATGTTTGATTCATTTTTGTTAATTAAGTATTGGGAGTATTATTTGATGGGGATCGGTGTCCATCAGAATATGCTACCTATATTTTCCAATAAATGTTATAATAAAGTACCAAAATATTCCACTTTCTGTTATAGAAAACTTGCCCTTCTTTCGATAGGGTAGTGCAAATATACTGATTCACGCTATAGTAGTCAAAATCAGATCCAGCATGTTTTAAGAATAAATAACTTTAAAAAAAAAAAAAAACTAATTATTGACTGTTATATAGCAATGTATTTGCATAAAAAGTATCTAATTATTCGTATATTGACCGTCATTATTTTACAAATTTAACAAAACAATAATAATTTATTAAAAAAAAAACTTGTGACGTAAAATTGCGAGCTATGGCAGCGTACGGTTAGATTAATTCGGTGTCTCTAGCTAGAAAACTGTACTTCCAGTCAGAAAAAAAAGCTAACTTCCAGTCAGAAAAAAAGAAACAAATTTCCGCTATTATGGATTGTTGTTCTTGTTAACAAATGACAACTATGCTGCAACCTGCATAAATTTTAAGTCACTGTGACATTTTCAACGACGCGGTATGGATTAAAATGCGAGTAAATAAAGCTAACGGTTGCTACAGCACTAGCTAACGACAGGTCTAACAAGCGCCATTTCATCTACGCAACATTGTCATAAAAACATACTTAGAATTGGGGTAATGAAGCAGGAAATAGCCTTACCTCTGCATTCTGGATATAAGTAGACATCCCACTTGGGGGAGAAACAAAAAAAAGGATGAACGACTTTAAATATGAGCACGTTTGTTGAGATTAGGTTTATGTTCCGCTATGAGAAAGGAGCATAAGGCTAAGGAAGTTTCAGAGGAAACGGCCGGAAGTGCGTGTCTGTTTTTTTTTTTAATTCAGACAAATGTAAACATGAACTTATCTGGACGAACAACTGAAGAAAATGTTATAGTTTGACCGTCATGATTTACATTACACTATAGCACGGTCACTCTGTATTATAGAGATTCGTGGATGAGTAATAATATTTATTTTGTTATCATTATTATTACTCACTACTACTACTAATAATAATAATACTATCAAATAACGTGAAGGTGAACGTGGTTGTGTCGTCAGACTGTAAGAATGCACCATCAACAAATCTAAAAATCATTTATTTATACAATAATAATAATAAAAAAAAGCTCACAAACATAAAAACAGACTTTTTTTTTTTTTTTTTTTACAAAGACCTCAGTAGGCTTTTACTTGCGTTTGTCCACCCAGGCAAAGAAATTACACCTGGCCTGAGGATTAGACGGGTGACCCTGAGGACGGGCGCACACGAAAAACTGCCGCCCCAAATTTGGCCCAGGTTTTTTCACAATCCGCAGGACACACGGCTCGTTGTGCGAGTTACACATCGGGGGTTGGGGTGGTCCATGCAAAACTGATTTCCAAAAGTCTGGCCGAGATCCTTTCTTGGTCTCCTTGCTGGACGTGGCGTTGCTTTGGATCTGAATCTGACCACACTCTTCATCTTCCTTTGCGATTTTGACCCCAAATAAACATATTTCACTCCTTTCTTTTACCTCAGCTTGGCACTCTGTAAGCATGCTGTGGGTTGCAGTGCTGCTGTTGACATCACTTTTTTGGATATCAGACATGACATTGTCACTATTCAAGCCTGTGTTCTCAGCTGAGCCTAGGTTCTGGCCTGAAGATACTTGGGTCAGTTTAGGTTTAAAGAAGGTCAGGAGACTGCCCTGAGGTTTAGTTGTCTTTTTAGCATGTTTGCTTTTTTTCCCTTTAAATGCAGATGACTCTGTTGGTCGATCTGAAGGTCTCTTGCTTCCAGAAACTCCACCTCCTGGTAGAGGGCTGAGGTTCTCACAAATCTCCCCAGCCTCTTGAGATCCAGGTAAAAAATTTTCAATGTCTCTGCTAACTGTGTGCTGGTCAGAAACCTTAACCAGAAAGCGCAAAAGTTTCTGCTGCTTTCCCATGAACTCAGGCATAAAACAAGTGCACAGAGCTGGACACCTAGGACTGGGCACCATAACATAGCTTAGCTTAGCCCATATGGGACAATGATCAGAACCTTCCACGTCTGGCATGATATCTGCATTGAGCAAGTTTCTCTCAACTAGCAAACGATTGGCAAAGATATAGTCAATGCGGGTGCCATAGTTGGTTTGCCTAGCACCCGTACGTGTAGACCAACATGTGAAGGCATTGATACGTGAAGGATGGAAATGGCGAAAGGTGTCAATAAAATTGCCACCGCACAGACAAGTGTGGGAGGACTCAGAACCTTCATCACCATTCCCCTTTTCTGCTGGCCCAAAAAGAAAGCTGTCCAACCACTTTCTCCCTGGATTGTCCTCAAAGTTCTCCTGTGAGACATGAACATAAAAATGAGAATGTTTGGAGTGTCAGTCTCTCAGTCTGAATTATTCAATACGTTTTAGAGGCCATCACATACCACATCATCTGGGTCACAATGGTCTATAGGCTGGTGAGAGGTATTGATATCGCCCAAAACGATCACATGACTACACAGAATAGAGATTAAAATGTAAAATCAAATTGCTTAAATGTTAATGGTGCAATTCTAGCAAAAGCCTAAAGTGCAAAAATATCATTGCTCTAGATCAATTCTTGCTTACCTTTGAGGACCCAAAATGGCTTCTGCCCTGCTCTGTAGGAGTTTGTAAAACTGCAGTTTAAACTGCTTTCTCTCTGGCTTTTCTGGATCTGCACGCGGGCAATACACATTAATGATAGTCAATGTCTCCAATCCTTCTGCTTCCCTGTGGAATATAATCACCATACAAAATTTTCAAAGCTGTTTCAGTCTTGTCCATCAGTATAATCAGAGGAAATCATTCTATGTGAACAAATTTCCAATGGCAAAACATATACAGGAGACAAATAATAAACAGGCCCCAAGCTCATTAGGATTTAAAAATAACTTTAAAATTTCCCCTGCACTTCTTGGATTAGTACTGTATCTACTTAAAGCCATTGGTCCTTCAGAGCAGCAGGGTTGCTGTAGAGAATTTTTTTACCAAACTTGGCTTTCACAGATGTACATTACATAGCAAGAAACAAACAATATGTCCAAAATCATGCAAATACTTGACCATCTCCACAACCATGTTCAAAATCTTGTTGAAAACTCCACATGGGTGTGATTGGGTTGGTGTCCAAATATGTTTGGCTATATAGTATACATAGCTGAGGAAATCCCCCAAAGTAACGGAACAAGAGCAAGAAGATGAATAAGCCCAAGTTAAAATCAGTAGAGATTTACACTGAATGTTTAAACTTGTGTTGGGTGATTACAGCTCTTCCTTCATTATCAAGTGACTGGAGCTCCTCTATGGAGAAGTCCCCCTGATCACCATAGCAACCAACAGCTTCTCCGTGGTTGACGAGGCGACCTGTCAGTCCTTCTTCTGCAGCGAATGGAGTGGCGGAGTCCTTACAAAACGTTGCAACTCCTGTTTGGATAAAGTATGTGAAAACAATGACGATAAAACATTTAATTTCTCATTACATAAAAATACAAAAGGTCAAAGGATAAAATACTGAGTTATGGGACTTCCAAGAAGACATCGGTCTCCTGCCCAGTGAAAATGCTACTTCTAAAAATTAAATAACGAGTGTATTTCTATGCTTCCTAATAAAGGTTTTGTGAAGGTTTGGAGAAATTCCCATGAATGGTTTAAGAGGTGGTGCGAGTAGAGGAAGTGTGACGATGACTGATGACGACAGACAGTGATACCGGTGTGTCCCATATACTTTGTAGTCAAGCGACAAAATGAAATGGCTAGTGCACAGCTACAGCATTAAACATCGACTTTATAAGCCAGTTGTCCACAACACTACATTTATTAGTTATACAGGAGCTGTAGAATTCTGCAACCATACACTCCCCTTATTGAGAATAAGTTAAGCGAGGTAACAGCATCAAAGAAAACTTCTTCCTCTTCACATTTAGGCATTTTCCAGGCGCTCTTATCCAGCCTTGCTCAAGGGCCCAACAGTGGCAACTTGGTGGTTGTGGGGTTTGAACCTGGGATCTTCCAAACCGTAGTCCAATGCCTTAACCACTGAGCTACCCCTGAATGCCAC
This sequence comes from Clarias laeviceps, assembly GCA_030014305.1. NCBI lineage: Eukaryota > Metazoa > Chordata > Actinopteri > Siluriformes > Clariidae > Clarias > Clarias laeviceps. Next base: position 15,481,084 of record JAQMYJ010000040.1, on the reverse strand, counting down.
ATTCAGTTTACCTCAACAAAAAGTAAGACACTAGTGGCCTTATATGGTATTATCACATAGCCACATTACTAAACCTCTGACTGTTACAGTATATTAATTCATTCATCTTCAATACTGCTTATCTGGGTTGTAGGGTCCTGGAGCACGAAGAAATCGTTATGCAGAAGACGGGGTACACCTTGAACAGGGTGCCAATTCATTGCAGGGCACATACACACACACACACACACACACACACACACACACACACACACGAGTAGTATATAAAATAACATTTAAAAGACTGTTGAGCAACTCTCAAAAAAGGTACGGTGCAAACTTGCTCAAATTCTCATGAATGTTTTAGGAGGACACGCAAATAGCAGATTTCACCCACCTTTGTCTATATTTAGAATATTAGAAAATGAAATAGATAGTAGGTGGCACGATTGGTCAGTGGTTAGCACTGTCGCCTTGCACCTCCAGGGTTGGAGGTTCGATTCCTGTCGCCGGTCTGCGTGCATGGAGTTTGCATGTTATCTCTGTGCTTGGGGGTTTCCTCTGGGTACTTTGGTTTCCTCCCACAGTCAGAAAGAGGCATATTCCCAAACTGTGTGTGTGCACGCGCGTGCATATGTGTGTGTTCTGTGATGGATTGCCACCTGTCCAGGGCATATCTTGCCTTATGTCCAAAGTCTCCTGGGACAGGATCCAGACTCCGTTCGACTCTGTACAGGATAAGCTGTATAGAAGATGAATGAAATAGCTAGTGCATATCCTTGATTTCTAATAAAGGTTCTGTAAAGGTCTAGTCCATTTTCCCAAAAAAAAATTGTTTAAGTGAGGTAGCAGATAGTACACAAGTGTGACGGGGGACTGATAGTGATCCCTAGTGATCTCTCAAAAATTGGATTTTTTTTAAAAATGTTATTCCAGCCAGGCCACTGCGCATGAGCTCGTCTTAGTAAGCGTACCTGAGTAGCCAGTGCGTCCTCGGCTAAAGCTAAAATAAGAGTTGTATCCCTCCACAATTGCAGTCCTCTCGTCAAGCAGGTCGCCTGACAGCACGAAAGAGAATTTTATTTTAGAATGTGGAAACCAGCCGTTAAATACATCAGTAAACACACTAGTGAAGCTCCATAACTGATTAAAATACATCGTTTCCGCTTTTACTTACGCGTCACTTTGGTTTCCTGCACGCATATTATATCAGCATCAAACGAATCGAGCGTAGATTTGATTCCGTTTTTAAAGGTCCTTATGCCATTTATGTTCCAAGTGACAATCTTCATGTTTTGCCCTGCAGACAAACATCAAATACATACATACATACATACATACACACAACACTACCAACAGCGTGCAGCTCTGTGTACGAGAAGTCAAACACTCCAGCTCTCGCGAGATCTTAAAAGCGCGCCATACTGCTGTCACGAGGCGCTATATTACTGTTTTTCTCGTCTCTTCTAGTCAATAAATCAGTTTTATTGAATAACTTGAATTTGTGTAATAAAACAGCCGGCGTTGTTTTTTTTTATTTTTTTTTTTATTGCAGGCATATATAACTTCAACATTACAGTATAATTAATGGATGACATTATAAAAACAAAAACAGTAAAGAACTACACAGTAGACTATAAATACATAAACTATTAAATAAAAGTAGAATAAATAAAAATTTTTAAAATAATACAAATTGAATGTATAAACTAAAAGAATACAAATGTAAAAAGAAAAATTTATGTAATATTCATCAAATCATTGTACAATTTCACAAGTTTGGCACTTTTTTAATATTTTTAAACGTATGTATTTGACATCACAGAGAAAATTATATAATTTTGGGAGTATTGATGAAAATTTACATTTATGAATGTAATATTTTCCCAGTAAAATAAATACATTTCCTATATATTCAATGTTGTGTTTACAATGAGAAAAGTAACAAAATATATCACATAAAGTAAAATCAATATGTGCATTAGATTTCGAAGAAAATAATTTAAATCAATCCAAAAAGTTAACAAGGGGACATTCAAAAAACAAATGAATAATGGATTCAATACTGACATTACAGAAATTACAAATTAAATGAATATTACCAAATTTGGATGTAATCTCGTTTGTGGGTAAACAGCCGGCGTTGTCTAAAGATTAAATGCCCTCCAGATTGCGCATTTATTATTTACACTGAACTGATCTGGCGTTTCTCTCGCGAGATCACTAGGAGGCGCTGTGTAGTATATAACTATATATCGTCGTGTATACCGTAGTTTTGGTAAGTTTGAATCATTTTAGTGACTCGGTTCTTTGAATCTCGTTGATCAGAATGAACGAATCTTTTTAGTCATTTAGTTCATTTCGTTCTTTTGATTAGAAATAAAATAAAATGTTACATTTTCAATAAACAGACCCCCAACACGTCTACATACACAAATCTTGGCTATAGTTATAGTAATGAAAATATTACAATTCAGTTAAAGACATATGATAAACAGAATGAGCAGCTCACCTCTCATATCTTCTAGTCCGAGTTGTTCGTTCTTTTTTCGCTATTGCACTTCATAGTGTCTATGAGAGTCACGTGACAAAAGAACGAACGATTCGGACCAAAAGAATCAAAGGTAACTATTAATTTCTGTTTCCCGTACATAACCTACAAAGGTTTTGCGATGCTTTGCACGTCCAGTAAAAAATTAACGAATCACTCTTTGAGACTACTCATTCAAAAAGAATCAATCGTTCTTGAACGATCCATCACTAGTATACCGCTTTATCCTGTATACAGAGTCGGCGGGGTGGGGACATGTAAACTCCATGCACACAAACACCGAGGTGGGAATCGAACCCAGAACTTGGGAGGTGCAAGGCAACAGTACTAACCACTAAGCCTTAACTATATACCTCTGGGCAAAAGTTTTGAGAACGACACAAATATTAATTTTCAAAGTTTCCAGTCACTTTTGCCTTTTCGCTACCATCAGTCCTGTGTCATGCTAACAGTAAAGCATCCCAAGTCTATTCCTGTATGGGGTTGCTTCTCAATTTGCTTCTCTTTTGCCTAAGAATGGTACAAAAACAACTTTCGAGAGAAACTTCTGCCAACCACCCAAGAACAGTTTGGTGACGAACAATACCTTTTCCAGCATAATAGAGCACCTTCCCACACGGCAAAAGTAATAACTAAGTGGCTCGGCAAACATTGGACACATTGGAATCCATGCCCAGGAAACTCCCCAGATCTTAATCCCATTGAGAACTTGTGGTCAATCCGCAAGAAGCAGGTATTAGTCTTATACTAGTATTTATGCAAACTATCTTCACTTATGTAGTTATAAAGAAATAAAGGAAGAAACTAGACGATTTTGATCCAGCTGCTCTTATCAGTCATGATCTGAGTGTTTACTGACAGGAAGGGTTTGGACTTTTGAGTGCAGTGGTGGGGAACCAGAAAAATCCAGCAGTCCATGTTGGTTTGTACTGATGTACACATTTTTCATCATTGCTGCTACAACCATCTCCTTACCCGAAGGGTTTTTGTGAAGAACCAGAGGATTATACGCTCCTGGTGATCAGTACTAAAAAGACAGGTACATGTTATTATTCATCTTATCCTGTAATGACTTTTTAGTGCACAGTATTAAGTCTTTATAAAATCCTGCAATTACTTTAAAAACAATCATGAAATTAATGTACATGGAGATTCTTTCACATAAGTCTAGCTCACAGTCTGATTAGTTCAAGAGAATTCTGACTTGTGGACCTATTCAGTAGACACAAATTTCATTACAGGTGCTCCATTCTCTAAGAAATATTGGTGGCATGTACTGAGAGTAGCTTCAAAGAGGATTAAAGTTAATATAATTGATGTTTTGTCATCCTCAGAATGGAGATTAAAGTGTCTGTTGACGGAATCCAACGAATCGTTTGTGGTGTGACTGATACGACAACGTGTCAAGAGATTGTCATTGCTTTAGCCCAAGCCCTGGGTAAGTTTGCAAACTGGTGTACTTTAATATTGTCCAAGATATCTTGTGAATGTCACAATTACCTACACAGAATGTTAAAAGTTAATATGGATACGTGAGGCACAAACACGGCCAGATTCGTTGAGAGGATCATGAAGTACCAGATTTACAGAGACCAATACAGTAACATTTAAAGACTACATAGATATATTTATTCTGATATTAAACTTGGAGAAAGATGAGAAAATAATGGAAAATCAGTGGTTGTTATGGCTTAGAGCAAAGTCTTACTTCAAATCTGACATCGGCCAGATAACCTTTTGGCATTATTCATCTTATCTTTCCAAATTGAATAATTTCATTTTTCAATATACTGTAGTGTCCAGATATAGCATAGTGGTTGGCACTGTGGCCTCGCACCTGCAGGGCTGAGGGTTCAGTTCACACCATGGGTCTGTGTGCACAGTGTTGAACCCGGGTGGGTTTCGTTCAAGCATTCCGGTTACCAAAGGCATGCAGATTAAACTAATTGGCATTTCCAAATTCCCCATAGAGCAAGTGTGTGTCTGTATGGCACTGTACAGGACCGAGAGAATGAATGTCAATTTACGGATATAAATACATACTTTTACTGTTCATAGAAGTTCAAATTCAAAATACATTGTATGTGTAAACCAAGTGTGTACATATACTACATGCATTTCCCTCCTGATGGTTGTATCCTCCTCCAGGATATCTATTCCTCCTACCCATAAGGGATGAGGGCTCTGACTGGTTTACTGTATACTGGCTGAAAATGAAAACTTCAAAACTTGAAAAATTAGAAGAATGCTCAACCCTGAATTACAAGTACCAAACACTTGTAGAATCCAATTTCAATGAAGATACTCAGGCAGTGTTTTATCCTTGCTGAATATTTCTATCCCAGTGTCAACTTTGTCACTTAGTGGTTCTCTTAGACAACATGCTCCCATAATTCTCATTACTGCAACACTTTTGCTTTATCCATAGGTCGCACAGGGCGCTATACTTTGAGAGAGAATTTCAAAGGCTATGGGCGAAATGTGACCCCTGATGAGCATCTCCTGGAGTCCCTGGAGAAGTATGGCCAACAAGCCAGGGAGGTCCAGCTCACCCTGCACTATCTAGGGCCCTCTCTTGTGGACTGGCCAAACAAGCCACGTGTCCAGTTGAGACGAGTTGAGGGAGGAGGAAAATTGCGCAGGAGTAGTGCTGGAGCCATCTTCCACCGGCAGAGCCTTCCTCCACTCTTCCATCTCTACCCCAAAACTCCCCTTGAAGAACTGAAGAGGCCCAAGAGGAAGTCATTAACGCTGATGGAGGAGGCATGGGGTTGGCTGGAGAATTTGGGTAAGGGAAGGAAGCAACAATTAACACGAGATAAGAGGGAAAATGAGAATGATGGAGGAAAACAACTGGATAACATGGGAGCAAAGCCAGATAAACCAGTGCTGGTCTCTAGGGTATTACAATTAAGAGAAAAAAATAGAACTGCAAACAAGAAATGGAGGCATGGAGAAAAGGATGAAACAGACCTAGATGAAAGTACAACGGGCCATAAAGAGCCAAGAAACGAAGTATCTGCTACTAAAAAGCAGGATTCCGAAAACGAGGAAGCTTTTGACACAATGGAGAACTTGAAAAAGTTAATCTTTGAACAACAGGCTAGTCTGAGAGCACTCAAGCTCAAAATAGACAGCACAGATGAGCAGATTTTCAAACTCGAAACGCAGCAAGCAGAATTAATGACTGATGATGAAGAACAGCTTGAGTTTTGGCTCAATGAGCTAAAAGCTGAAGAGGGTTATGAGAAAGTCTTGCAGAGACAGTTCTTGGATTTAAAGGAGAAAGCCACAGAGTGCAAACATAAATTAGAAGAGTATAAAATTAAGCTGCAGAGAATGGACCTTGCAAACATGAGGCATTCTGAGCATCAACAAACAAAGCCTGATGGTGGTGATAATGATCTCTCCGTTAGAATGGCGATGGACCGTACTTCAGGATGTCTGGAATTCGAAGAGAAAACGGCCACTGATATCCCAGAGGGAGGTAGTAAGAAGTCTGTGATCACTAAAGTGGAATCAAAACTTCCTTACATTTTAGTTACTGCAAATGAGATAACGGATGCCCAGCTAAGTAGTCCCTCTGAGCTCAGAGAATGGTGGAGTCGATGGACCAAAGCACAGAAAACCACTTCCAAGTCTACATCAAAAGTTGTGCACCGCTCTGAAATAATAATCCACCTTCGAAGTACAAGGGTTTAGAAGAGACATTAAGATTTATATAAAAATTTCTCTGTATTGAAGTTGTGAGGCATTTAAGCACAGCATTAAACAAAAAAAATAGCAAGACAAAACAGGCCTTCAAGTTCAGACAATTGTTTTCATAAAACATTTATTTCAATTGTTTCATTCAAGACCAATAACAAAAGTATAGAGGAGAACCGGTGGCTCAGCAGAAACCCACTGTTCTCCAGGAGAGAGAAAAAAAAAAAAAAGCCTTAACAGTAATATTTTGATTTTCAGTAAGGAGCACAGCAAATAGTCTCTACATTAAATCCTGATCTTATAGATTTTGAATGGAACCTTTTGTATTGTTTCCCCTTTTTATGTCACAGGTTATGCAGATTATTTTTTTTGTGTGTTTTTTTTTTTTTTTTTTTTATACCTCCCACTAACTAAGCACACATTACATATAGTATACTTTATCCACAGGTCTTGGGGGACGCAGATCAGTATTAAATCTACTTGGAAATAAAGCCACTCTAAGATTGTTCATATATTTTGGCAATTGTCTGGGAATAGAGTATACCTCTATTGTGTGGTTGAGTTTTTGTTGTTTTATTTAGGCACCTTAATCTTACTTTTATTTTACTTGTTAGAAGCATTAAAGTGAAAATAATTAAATAAAAAAAAAAGCAAAAACATTTGTGGGCAATGGGAAACAAAAGAAAATGATACAAAAGGTCTGTAAAATATGAGAAGCTATTAGAAATTCTGCACCTGAAACCAGAAGAAAACATGGGAGGGTGTGAATTCAGGCAAAGCTATTAAAAACAAGCAACTGATCAAAATAAACTCAGTTAGGAAAAAAAAAAAAAAAAAAAAAAAGATAATTTCAGACAAATTGTATACATGAGCAATCTTATGCACAGTGACAATTCAGACCAGAGTGGTTGTAAAAGATGCGCTGAACAACAAAGCAGGAGAAAAGGAACATGAACGCAGCTACTGTCAGAGTAAAACCATTGATTTGGAAGATGTTTAACATTGTGAGTAGGTTTAAAGTGATGAGTGAATAAACAAAATATCCTAAAAATGGAAAAAAGTTTTCACAAAAGAGAAGGAAAATAGAATGGGGATGAGGGTGAGGTGCAGAATTCCATAGGAGTTTAATTTTGAGCTGAGATGGAAACGCACATTAGCCATCATTAGGTGGTAGAACCACCACATTCCATTTTACTCCAACACTGCCAACACACTTCTTACATTTTCTTAAAAAATACTTGAGAACTCACACAGACCGCACACACACACACAACCAAGGAATCGTCATTGATGATAAATGCGCAAAACCCGCACTAACATGAAAAGGTCAGAGGAGATGATCAATTCTTTTGGAAGGGATTCTGAGACAGAGTAAGGGTGTGTGTATGTATGCATGTATGTATTTATGTATATGTGACTGTCTTATTAATGTTTAACAGTGCAAATCCCTTCCCTGTCCTTTAGTATTGTGATTGCTTCTTTTCTCTGAGGTGTTGTCAATGTGGAGAGGGAGGAGCAGCAACAAGATGATCAGTCAATCACACCAGCCTGGCGAGGTTTCCTCTCCACATTAAAGCCCTGAAACAATAAAAGCACACTAAAAATGTTAGTTCTCTGAAAAACACATTTCGATAAACAACAACCTCAGGGAATGGCTGTAATTTTCCCTGTAAATTACTAAAAAAAAAAAAAAAAAAAAAAAAGAGAAACTCATTCTAAATTCATTACATGAAAAGTGACGCAAGTATGTGTGTATTTTTGGTTTTAATTTGGATTACAGCTCATGAAACAACCAGTATTTAAAAATTAGGATTTCATTTTAAGGTAATTATTTATACAGTATAAATATAACATGTCTAGTTCAGTACATGCACGGGGAAGGTGCTGATTTGACTGTTGTCCCGGACGATCAACACTGTCCATATAAAGGGTAAGCCGCAGAAGGTAATCACTGAAAGGGCTGGCTGTTCAGAGTGCTGTATCAAAGGGATACTCAGGGAAAGTTTACTGGAAGGAAAAAATGTGGTACAAGCATCATGTATGACAGCAGCCTTAGGAAGATTGCCAAGCAGATACAATTCAAAACTTGGGAGTAGGGCTGGGCCATACCTTTCACGGTAATACCGGTACAATGTTAGGCAATGATAAGAAAATGAAATATCGCGATAGAATATGGGTAAAACGCGCATGCGCAGTGCCTTTGTTTTCATACGCTCATGGCGGAAAAAGCATGGCGGCGGCGGAGAATGAGAAGGGCAAACGCGGATCGTTGAATGAAACAGATGAACCAGAAATTGCTTTGTAAAAATGGTGCAACTTCAGTGGTCTGGAACTGGTTTGGTTTTCGCCCGTCAGATACCCAACAAAGCACAATTTTTTGTAGAACATGCAAGCGGGTCATCGTGGCGAAGGGAGGAAATACCACAAACCTATTTCATCATTTAAAGCAGAAGCACTTGTTTGGAGTACAATAAAGCTGTTAAAGCACGTGAAGAGGCGTCCGCTTCAACTAGCGTGGTGGTGAGACCAAAGAAGCTAACTCAACAAACAATCGGCGTAGCTTTAAATAGCTGTACGCCTTATGACAAAAGTAGCAAACGCTGGGGGGAACTAACTAATGCAGTGACGCATTTTTTAGCCAGGGATATGATGCCCATTCAGAGTGTGGAAAGAGAAAGTTTCACAAAGATGCTTAAAAAGTTCGATCCATGCTACAAGCTGCCCACCAAGAAATACTTCTCTAAAGTCGCCTTGCCTGCTTTATATGAAGAGGTCCGTACTGAGGTGTCAAATGCATCATCTTCGGTGGAGTTTTTTGCGTCCACCATGGACATGTGGTCAAGCCGAACATCAGACCCCTACATGAGCCTCACAATACACTACGTGGACAAAGACTGGAGTTTGTGCAATTTGATTATTTTACTTATTAATTTGGCACACTGCAGTTTTATGTTGCAAAGCAACTCTAAGTTTTGTGGATATTATACATGGTTATGCTCAGGATATATCAGCCCATTTCCACTGGAAATGCCTTTTGGTTAAATTGTCAGCAAGAAATTTGCATTTGCACTGTTAATTTTATATAGCTTTAATGCACATACAAACAGCTGCTTGTTTAATTGAAAATAAATTGATGGTTTTTTTTTGCACTAATAAAGTTTTGGAAGTGTAAAGTATTTTGTCTCGTGTCAATCATATCGTCAGTTATATCGTTATCGCAAAATTTCAAATATATATCGTGATAAATATTTTTGGCCATATTGCCCTGACCTACTTGGGAGACAGTCCATCAAGAGCAATCATGTACAGAAGTTTTCAGAAAATGGTCTACAACTGTTGCAATTCCTGGTATCAAGCAACTTCTGAACCAGAAGCACCTTAGCTGGGCTGAGGAGAAAAAGGACTGGGCTGTTGCTCAGTGGTCTAAAGTCCTTTTCAAATTAAAATTAATGTTACATTTCATTTGGGAATCAAGGTCCCAGGATCTAGAGGAAGAGTGGGGAGTCCAAGTTGCTTGAAGTCCAGTAAGAACTTTCCACAGTCAGTGATGGTCATCTGCTGGTGTGGTCCACTGTTTGTTTAAAATCAATTCCAAAGGCAATGCAGTCATCTACCAGACGTTTTTAGAGGACGTTATACTTGCATCTGCTGACAAGTTTTAAAGAGATGCCGATTTCCTTTTGCAGCAGGACTTAGCACCTGCCCACACGATCAAACCTACCAGTAACTGGTTTGCCGACCATGATAGTACTGTGATTGGCCAGCCAACTCACCTGACCTGAATCTCATTACCATTCGCTTAACCCCAAATCTATGAGGTATTGTCAAAAGGAAGATGATAAACATCCAGCCCATTAATACAGATGAGCTGAAGGCTGATATCAAAGAAAAGTGGTCTTTTCAATTACACGTGACCAATACAAATGACTGATCTCCATGTCATGGCGCATTGATGCAGTAATTTGTATTAAAGTAACCTAGATCAAGCACTGAGTGAATAAATGAACATTCAGAAGTTGGACTTTTGTATTGTAAACCCCTTTTGACTGATCTTGTGAAATATTAAAAATTTAAGATGATTCATGAGCTGTAAAGCCATAGTCGTTAATTATTTATATAAATAAAAGGCATAAAATAAATAAATAAAAAAAAAAAAAAAAAAAAATAATAATAATAATAATAAATATGTAAATATGTAAATATGTAAA
>JAQMYJ010000040.1:15377915-15431038 GCA_030014305.1 Clarias laeviceps | reverse complement strand
ATATTTACACATTAAGTTTACTGAAAGTAAAAACAGTTGAAAGTCAGAGGACGTTTCTTTTTTTGCTGAGTATATAATATACAAGTCATAAAAGAAACACGTCTTCTTGCATCTTTTAAAGAACATCAATCATGAGCTTATTTCAGCACTTACATTTGTTCAGCCAACGAGACATAGGCAGATTCCAAGAAGTGACCACTTCAACCATGGATCTGGGCAATTCAACATTGAGAGGCTTTGCCACTGAAATATCCCTACAAATGATTACAAATTATGATTACCCTATGATTAGTTTACTGGTAAAATCAGCTTTTTTCTATCATATGTACATTAATACATTTTTCATAAAATCAACCTCCAATATGCCAAAAATGTAATAGTGATCAATACCATGCTGATTATTAATTGTGATCAACCAAAGCACTCAAAAAATTCAAACCATTGAAACGTCACATTCAGATTTTTAAATAGAGTATTGTCTGGACAGTTGCTGTTTATGATAGTGCTCATTTTATAATCAATATGTGCTCTTCTGTTTTATTTTAAACTTGCTTTATTGACATGATGGTCTATTTTCACTTTAGTTAACGATTTCCTACATTACCCACAGTGCCATCTGACTACCTGCTGAAGCCATCTAACTACCTGCTATGCAATGCAGCAGTGCTTTTCCCTTTAGTCTCCTCTCCTTTTTACCTCCCACTGGTTTAATCTGCTCAAATTAATATGAGGATGTCCAATGTTTGCCATCTCCCCTAGAGCTATGTTTAATTTCTCGTTATACGACAATGAAAAGTGAGACAAGAGGTGCTTGATCTATTATTTTTAGAAGCTAATTGCAAAAATCCTTCTATTATACCCTAAGTTTGAGATTTCTAAGGTTGTTTGCTCCTCTTAAACGTCATTGCAAACGCATTGCAAATATTTAACTGTAAGCATATTTAATACTTCAGATATTAGTTTTTCTTCAATTGCCATTACACAACAGTTAGATCTGACAAAGTAAAGTCTGACAAAACCTAAACACGTTTAGCATGAAAACACATCTGATAACATCGTCATTGTCATTCTGAATTATTTCTGATCTGTTCATGGCATATGCAAGCTAATGCAAGGGAATGCATGCTACAAAACTAACTAGCTTCTAACACGAGGCTAAATCCCAAATCCCTCTCGACCCCCTAATCACGGAGACTACTTAGTGTGTGGAATAGGTGATTTTACATTCGAGCTTTCCATTTTGGAATTCAACTCCAGAACCCTGGAAGTTATCTGATATTCTGAAGCAGGATAAATGGAAATACGAAGTAAATCTTTTCTGTTTCTCAAGACTGTCCGCTACCTCCATTGTTTATTCTCTTCACCTTTTGGCTACATAATTCCAGGAAGAAACCACTTTCACCCCCGTTAACTACACTAACCGTCGGTTGCCAGATCAATTTTAGATCTATTTTCTGCCAAAATAACTGGCTAAATAAACAAACAAATCATAATCTGTTGATAATAAATGCCATTTGTTGAACTGTTGTATAAAAGCATGGCTGTGATAAAGCTCAGATACTCATGCTCTGATACTCACCACTCCCTTTTGTGTGATATTGCTTATTTACAGGTGCACAGAGATTCATATGGATCTCGTTGCAAAAAAACTGTTTTTACTAACCATTTAAGGTTGTCTTTATGCTCAGAAAATCCAGCCCCAGCCATAACCATGGTTGCTTCACTCAGATAACTAACAAAGTAGTTACTGAAATGGAAGGACACAGCATTCTCATAGGCATGAAGCCATCTAATGATAAAGACAAAATGTATTTAAACAGCTGTTCTACAAAATCTTATCAGTGCTTTGTACTTTCATAACTCCACAAGAACTAACCTATGAGGTAGTCCATCAACATATATGGGAATGAAGTAAGGGAAGAGATATGGGGCAATGCAGGTGGAGATGATGAGGCAAACCTGACTCTTTATAAAGCTTAAAGTGATTTTTGCGAACCAGGCAACATCCTATAAAAAAAAAATAAAAAAAAAATCACATTACTGCAAATATCCAAAATTTTCACACATTCCAACATTAACACGGCATTTATGCAGTTATGAACAGTAAATAACCGATGACGTGATTACCATTTTACGACCCTCCACAGCCTCTCTGTAGCTGCTGAAACTAATCCACGGACCAAAGATGACTGATCCCACAAAGCATATGTACCCAAGGAAGTCCAGCATTGTAGGAAAGGAGGACACTATCCCTCTGTCGAGGTCAAAAGCCAGAGAAATGGCCTTCATGGCCACCACCATCTGAGAGCCTGGATTCATATATAATAGAGTATTATGGAAATAAACATATTTCATAGATCACTCTTTTCTTTTACCAAGCACTCCGAAACAGAAGCAAGTATTACTAACCTCTCATCTTATGCCAGGTTTCTGCATCAATCATATGCAGCTCTCTTTAAGGGAGAAAGAAAGATATTTCAATTAAACAATATTAAAATTAGAAAATGTAAAGACATTGTGAGACATTTGCCATGCTAAATGAACAATAAAGCTCCAACAAAGTTTCAGGACTGAGAATTCATGTAGTGGTTACTAAGCACATACCCCATGAGCATGTAGATAAGGATAGCAAAGGAAAGAAAAACTCCTCTGTTGCTGGACTCTCGGCAGAGGAAGAGGATGAGGTAGCAGACGAGACTAAGCGCGATCACCCAGATCATGTTCAGATCGAAGAACACATAGAGCACATAAAGGCCCCCTGCCAATGAACTCAGGTGCTTCATGTAAATTGAAAAACCTGCAGAAAAATACAATTTGAATTTTGTGTATACCCATAAAAATCAATAATCCACCTCTCAACAAATCTGCACCACACAATGGAATCATTTATCAAGCTGGAGAAAAATAGTTTTCATTGGAGCATTTATACAAGCAATGTGCTATTCAAAAAAGCACATTCTGGCCAGGAAAAAAAAAAAAGATCTTACAAGTGCTCCTCTGATTTGACAGATCGGCTTCGAACATTATTATTGGCATTAGTTCTTGCAAATTAATAAGCATTTTGTGCAACTCTTTCATTTTATTTTAATGGCCCGAAAGAAAGCAATGCAAAATAAATGTAAATGACAAATAAGGCTAAATAATCAATTAGGACTAACGTAATACTGCCATAGAGCTGGTGTGTGCCTGCATTAGATAACAAATTGCAGTAGCTGAGTTGTATTATTGAAATTTTCATTGAAACCACACTTAGTATGGACTCTTTCAAAGCTCAGTCATCATTCTCAGTGAACCTTGCCTTTTATTGAGTTTAGTGAGCATTACTAAATGTAAATAATCTGTGCCATAAATGCACTTGATTGGTATTTTTACATATGATGTAACTGAAACCTTTTGGAGAAAAGCGATATATGTAGTTAAGACTATGCATACTTTAAATGAGTATTTTGAAAAGAAGAAGAAATTTTTTTTTTTACTGCAAGATAGAATAGTCAGTCATGTTTATATGGCAGTGGTGCAACAATCATTTTCTGATCTAGTGATTGAGTTTAAAGATGAACAGAAAACCACTTTGGGTGAAAGTGTTTCCAATAAGAATAAATGTAAATGCAAATGAAACTCACTCAGCCTGCAGACGATACGGCAGAGGCAGCAGACAAGCAGCAGCTGCCATACCTGTTCCAGGCCTTGCCACGCAGTAGGAACAACACAACCCTCTGCAAGAAACCACAAGAACTCCTGCCTGCCAAATGACTCCATGGCAACCTGCAGAGAATTTGGTTTCACATATACACACAAAATTTTGAGAAAAGAACAGAGCAGCCTGCTTTCAATGGTCCTCAGCGGTTCAGTATGTCAAATTTTTCTCACCAACCAAAACCACCTCATCTTATAAAAAAAAAAAAAAAAAGAATCCCAGGCCAGTTATATGGTAACAAGTAAGCAGACAGATTGCTTTTATTCATGCATTATGTTTTATAAAAGCCCATTCTTTGCATATATTTCCTACACATTGTATATGAATTCACACCTGCCACACATTTTACAGATGAATACCATATTAAAAGCATCTTAAAACAAAGTTGAGGTTAAAACAAGTATATATAAAAGCCTCAATGCACGTTTTCATAGATTCTACAAGCTCTGGAACTGTGCCGGAGGGATAAACACCATACTTCAAACAGATCATCTGTCAGTAGGTGGTTTGTTAACAGTGGTGGAGAACACTTTCTAACAGGTCAGTTCAAGCAGACAAGTGCATCCAAACCATGCCTACAAAATGCCTCCTGCTCATTCTGTTCACAAAATGCGAACAACAGAGCCACTGTCTTTTTTTCCTTTAATCCTTGTCTTCTGTTGCTACTTAGCAACAGATATACTTTCATGGGTCATATTGATTTTAAGCAGCTGAGACAAACTGTAACATTTGCAATGACCAAAAAACTGAACAAATCTGTTGTCATTGCTTTTTGGGAAACTGTAAAAACACACAAAACCACTTGTCATGCTTGTGGATGCTTCTACCAGCAGGGAGTAAAACAACAAAGACTGAATTCATCTATTATCTTTGCTTTATTCATGGATACAAGCTGATATTTTACCATCTTGTAATAATTGGGTCAAAATATCCCAAGACATAATTCATGTACAATAAATATGTGATAGGTGATAAATGTGTTGCTTTTTATGTTTATCTAAGAAAATGAACTAAGCATATCAAATTTGATGTTGAAATGGAGAAAAAAGCAGTATGATACTTTTTAAGCAAAAATGTTAAAACAGACCATTTTCGCCTCAAGAGAACACAATGGCAAATTTTTCATTATCTGGATATGGGTAGAATCTTAAGGCACCAATTCATCTACAGTTATCAGACATTTTAAATAAACTAAATATACTGTATGTATAGATAGATAGATAGATACTTTATTGATCCCAAAGAAAATTCCAGTACAATTATGTACAGTACTGTGCAAAAGGCACCTTTAGTACAAATGTTGCTGTATGTCTATCATGTCTGTATTATGTACAAAACCATTCACCATTTCCAAACATATTTATATTTATAATTACATTATAAATAAATAACTAAATAAATATTACACAAGAATATTTGTATGCCTGTAAAGAAAGCAACATATTATAAGACAGACCAGTTTTCTGAAAGAAACAACAAACAAACAAACAAACAAATAACGTAGGAGTCTGGGTTTTGCACAAAAATAAAAAGGAGCCAAATGTGACAAAGTTACCTCAAGAACTCTGGCATATTCTCCAGCACACTCAGTAAAAACTAACAGCTGTTTTACTTACAATACTAGCAGCAAAAGTCCTGGAAACATACCAAAAAAATGCCTACATAAAAAATATTTTTTTTGACATAAAAGAAATGTTGATAAAGATCAGTAAAGATAAACACAGTCAATATTTGGTGTGTAAAAACTCTTTGCTTAAAAAAAAAACAAATCTGGTGCACACATCTGTCTGGTGTAGGTTGGTAGGTTTTACTGAACGTGCTGGAGAATATGCCAGAGCTCTTCTGGTAACTTTGTGACACTCGCTCCTTTCTATTTTCATGCAAAACCCAGACTCCTACATTATTTTGTTTTTTTTGGTTGTTTCCTTCTGAAAACTGGTCTGTCATATAATTATAACATGTAACTATAAAATTTGTATGCTTTCTTTACAGGCATACAAATATTCTTATTTACTATTTAGTTATTTATTTATAATTTAATTATTTTTTTAAGGTATGTTTGAGTTCTTTTGGTAACTTTGTCACACTTGCTCCTTTCTATTTTCATGCAAAACCAGGCTGCTACATATTTTTTTCCTGTTTTGTTCCATCTGAAAACTAGTATCTAGCATCATGTAATACGTTGCTTCCTTTACAGCTATGCAAATATACTTCGGTATATGTTATTTATTTATTAATTAATTTTAAGGCATTTTTGTAAATATTGAATGGTTTTGTATATAACAATTCAGACAGAATTTGTGCTAAAGACAAAATGGTGCATAAGACTTTTGCACAGTGCTGTATATCCTTGATGGATAAGGCACTTGTGGATTCATGGTGCTCTTGAAGGATCAAGCAAAGGTAGGCTTAAATCTCAGCACTGTTTAAGGTTTTTGCTGTTGCACCCCTGAGCTAAGCCGGAATCCCTCAGCACTGTGGACTGATTTCTGCCTTAACCATCCGTCACGTTGGATAAAAGTGTGTGCCAAACTAAAAGAAAGTGGATCAGTCGTCAGTCAGTTAAGCTCACTTTATTTCCCACTTAAAGAAAGTTGCTTCAGTTTGGATTAAACCGCGCGCCTACTTTCTGTATGTCCTTTTTTTTTTCCTACACAGTGGAAAAAGTGTCTTCTGTGTTGTTTTCCAGATAATAGACGTGTAAATAACAACACAGAGACTAGAGAGGACATACACAGTGAGCAGCAGTGTGTGTTCATTTCATTTCATTTCATTCTCTTACCACAGCTCAGCGGCGCAGTCCAGCCAGGATGTCCAACCCGGAAGTGAAGTCAGGACAATACCGCGAATACGCCAAGCTTCAGAACACGCTAGCTAACCAGTCCAGATAGGTTTCCATGCCGGGGCCACAGCTGCACACATCTGTCTGATTCACTGAGGTAACAATAAAAGTGAAGCGCGCACGAACATGGTGAATTTCAACCGAACTTGATTCGACGTCGCGCCGAAGTAGCCAATAGGTGTGTGTGTGTGTGTGTGTGAGACTTCAAGTCTGAACAGCAGAGCTCATGTTACACACGCTTTTGCTCCTGCCCAGGAAAAAAAAAATCTTGTACTTACGTTAAAATAAAATAATGTAATGTCGTAGTTTCCCCCTTGCATACTTGGTACAGCATTTTAAAGACGAGGAGTCAACAGTGTGAATTCCAGAGTAAACACCCCAACACACACGGCCAGACATGGAAATATATATATATTTTAAAAAATAATAATAAAGAATTTCTTTTCCCTGAGAAATATTCACCTTTGTCAATCACCCTAGAAAACAAAGAAGAAAAAGAAAGTTGTACTACTAATATTACTACGAAAGACGGGTAACTAATGATGATGACCATGAATGACTGAGGGTCCTAAAAAGGTCTTGGCATGGTCAAACCTTTATATATATAAGGTTTTGTCTGTACATTGGTCAGGACTCACTCTTTCACTGCCATACATTGGACTACCCAAAATCAGTCTCAGAAAAGTTTCTGTCCATATGTCTGTCTGTTTGTATGTCTGTCCAGCCAGAGTTTGTTACAGCATCAAACAAAACTGTCTGGACAGAATTTAATGAAACTTTGCCAGTCCTTTGGTATTTGCCTGAAGTTAAACCATAAATAAAATCAAAATGTTGAGTAGATGGGATGTTATGAAAAGTTTTGTGACAAACAAATTGTGTGTGCGTTGTGCTGTTCTGTAAATTGACCACTGGACAGAATTTAATGAACTTAGTTATCTGCCTGAAGTTTTTACTGGGATTACTTGATATTTTCAGCGCTGAAATGGCATAAGTGAATTTTAACGCACTGGGGTCGTTTAATGACAAAACGTGATCTTTATCCGATCAACTTTTTCGATTTTTTTTAACTGCGTATCACTCTCCGATTATGAACAGGGTTATTATGAACAGGTTATGAACAGCCTATCCCAGGAGACTTAGGGCACAAGGTATAAGGTACACCCTGGACTGTGTGCCAATCCATCGCAGGGTACACGCACATGTATCGTAATAGCATCTACAAATCAGACTGACAATTCTGAGAGCAGACAAAATGTATACATAGTAATGGGAAATTTTTAAAAAGATTTTTTGATATTTATATGAACTGACATTCTTTATACTGCTTTTAATGTATTGAGGGTTATATCATGAGGCTTTACATTCAAAGTTTATGAAATGTGATTGAAGTCCCAAACACTTCCTATATATAAATAAGCAGGGATAATTTACAATTACATTAGGTGATGAGTCATTTGGGCTTTAAACAACAATAATAACTAAACAAAAAGATTAGATTATATAGTTTCAGTCCCAGCTTACACAATGCCCCAGTCTGAGACAAATAATAATACATATCTGTATCCCATGCAGTGGACCCTGATCTCAGGTTATCTTACCCAGTTCTTGGCAGGATTGTATTAGTGAGGTATCTCTGCATAGATATTTATAGCTGGGAAAAACTGCATCATGCTGTATTTCCTTCAGGAATAATTTAAATCAGTGAAACCTGGCATACCAGTGTGGGAAACTGTGACACTTGTTTCCATGGTAATTGCTCCTATGACACTGCAATATTGGTCTATATTTAGTCACTTTGTGCAGTATGATAGGGATTCTGTCCTTTAGAAATGGGAGTCTTTCTCATGTTTTGGACCAAACATATACAAACATAGAATGGGCAACTGATTCTAAATACAGACCAGAAAATACTTGCTCATTGGATGGCAATTTACCATTTACTGTAGGCATCCACACAGGAATAATTGCTTATCCACATAGGCCTGTGTGCACTAATAATGAAAAATGTGCATTGCTGAAGTCAGAGATTTTAACAAGGAGGGGTGTTTTGCAGTGTCAGCCCTCAGGAGGTCTTTAGTGGAGAGATTGTAGTGCCACTACCTCATTGCATGGTGTCACTGTAGTGTTGCAGAGTGTGAAAATTACTCTACTAAGATGTTGTCAGAGCTAGACCCTTACTCTCAACTCTTGATATTTATTCATCTGGGGCTTTGCACAGAAGCATGGTCCCAGATTTGAATCCCTCCCCCATGGTGACCCACATGAAACAGACACGGGATGTGATGAATTAGGCCTGGGTTTCCAAGGTTTCCTTTCCCTTTCTGTGCTCAGAGCCTGAGAGGCTTAGTTCGGTGCTAATGGGCACCACTCATTGACAGATTGTGTAAAATATTAATCATGATTGAGGATGCTGTGTTGGTGAGGCATGTTTAGTGCATACAGATGCATAGTCTTGTAAATTGTTTGGTAATTAGACAGTGCGGCCCTTGGAGAGAGCGGACGTGATTCAAGGCTTTATTCTATGGAAATAAAAATCTACTACCTAGTCAATGTAATAGTGTAGTGCAGTAGTTCTGAAGATCATATAGCACCTGATGTTTTCTGTAAAAACATGAGTAAATATATTCTACTCTAAGTAATAAGATTCTGTTTTACGGGTCCTATATGATATTTTATGATTTATTTGTTACATTTGCCCATGAGGACCAATTTTACTGTGTAGAAGTGAAATACATCTCAACCTGTCTCTCGAGCCACCGTCTAACAATTACACATTCATTTCACCACTTCGCTCCCTCCCCCCATCCTCTCTTCCTCCCCCATCTCTCGCTCCTTCTGCTTCATGGACATTCACTCTTTTCCTCTTTGATTCTCGTCTGATGTTCCCCCTCCCCCCAAAAGCTGCTCACAAGGTCTTTGAGCTATTTACTTGCCTGTATAGCATTGAGGAATGTTCTGTTGCACCGAGGCACAGATCCTATGTTCCAAATCTTCCACATGTGGAGAATAGACGACGATCCTTGATATCTGTGTTGTACAAGTGTGTGACCTCTTAAAGATCTTCTTCCAGCCTAGCTGACCTCTTCCTGAGTCATAAATCATTTTGGAGGACTTGTGTCAGGGTACAGAGAGAATTATATGTTCTGCCTGTGGATACTGATGGAGAAAGAATGTTGGAGAAAGAATGCTTATTAAACTAAACATTTCTAGACCACAAATGACTGGTTTTAAACACGATTTGTTATATCAGGATTTATACTGGTAGAGAATGAAAACGACTACTTGCTTTAAAAAATATTTAGGTGGATATTTGGATATTGCGAAGACTTCTCAATCATTAAAACCAATTAAGCCAACCTGTAAATTTTTTTTTACCATAAATCACATGTGAATCGAATGCAAATTTCAATCCTGTTTTTCCCTCTATTTGTTTGGCTTATTGTATTTACTGATGGTATCCTGATAAATTTTCGTTTCCCAACAGGAGCCATTTCCTCTTTCACCACACTTAAGCAGTTTGAGTTGTCTGAAATTGCTCTCTACATGGGATGCATATTCTCATTGCTTGCAATTTATGCTATCTAATGAATTTTCCCCAGCACCATGTATCTCTGTAACTATCAAATGAAGAAGTTCAGAAAAGCCTCAACAGGATTCTAAAAATGAAAACAAAACAAACAAGCAAAGAAAAAAAGCCAAATCAACTGATGAGCACAATTTTTTTTACACCAGTGTTAAAAACAGGATATTACAGAAATAGCAAAGCCAGTTGGTCAATTCTTGGCAAGAAACAGGAATTTGAGGCAATCAGTCAGTTTCTTGTAGTCTGACAGTCTTTGACTTGGGCTAATTGGAATACGAGGTTGACATTTTCTTTTCTCTTTAGCCTTAGGGACTTAATCTATAACCCTACATTCATTTTGGTAAACACAATCTCTTATCTTTTGTAGGTCCAGCGCACATGGATGCGCCACTCTTATCCTTCAGTAACTGACATCCCTTTCTCCCATCCAGTAAGTCCACTCTGCTGCAGGGACTATTGCTTTTGCCTTTGTAATTGCTTGTCAAATCCTACGGAGCTTTGAGACATCTTTTATTAAAGGTCCCCAGTGAAGACATGCACTGCCCTAATGACCTCTCGCTCCATGTCTTTCTGTCTTACTATTGTCTTTCTGTTTTACCATCTCCTTCTTGTCATCTTTAATTTCCTTAAACTCAACTAAACATCAGGTTTGAGGTCTGGAATAACTGCATCACAGTTTGCAATAATGAGACCTTGAGAGTTATCCAGACATTAGTTAATGCATGCAGATTTAATTCTGCAAACACATTTAATTAATTTATTTGTTTGTTATTTAAAAGAATATTTGCTCAGTGCCTTAAAATCTACAAAATACATCATGGTCAGGTTCTAACCAGCAATTCCCTGATGTATGAAGCCTACATATGGATC
Organism: Clarias laeviceps; assembly: GCA_030014305.1. Lineage (NCBI taxonomy): Eukaryota > Metazoa > Chordata > Actinopteri > Siluriformes > Clariidae > Clarias > Clarias laeviceps. The sequence goes on along the minus strand of JAQMYJ010000040.1, from coordinate 15,420,046 downwards.
AATGACAGTTCAAACAATGAGTACTCGAGGTCATTCTTAAGTCAAATGAATAAACAACAACAAAAAACAAAAAAATCAAATAATGCTGGCAGCCTGAGAGGACATCTAATGAATGCTTGCTTTTCCTCTCCAGCTCACACACACACTTTTTTCCTCTCATGGAGCAGTAAATTAGTAATGAGGCCATTGTTAAAATTCATGTAGCTGTCCTACACTCTGCAGTCATACTCGAATTCCCTGCTTTAATGTATGTTAATATACCTGCATATTACACTAATTATGTTATTCAAAGTGCACAAAGACTTCTAAAGAAGGCACATGGAAATATGTCCGAGGCTGTTATAATGAAAAAATGTGCATACAATACGTCCTCATCTATCTACCCAGGCTGTCCCATCCTCCTCTATCTCCAGTTCATTTATATTGTTCCACACGACAAACTAAATGTAATTATAATTTGCTGGAAGCAAATGGAAAATGGTATTGAATGGATCTTTTTTTTTTTTTGACATACTCCAAAAAACCTTACTACTGACCAGCTATCTCAGTCAATGCATGACAGGTAAACTGCCTGTCAGTCACTCCTCCTCCTAGTTCATCTTCGCATACCCGTCTCAGTGTTGTCGATACAGCAAATTTAAAATGTTACAGGAGCCAAACCAGGGTGATTATGGAAATGTATAGTTGGGGGTTACACTTTCTTTTAAAATTCCCTACGTTTAAGGTGCAAATTCTAGTATTTAAACAGGAAGGCAAATTGAAAAATCCTTTAAGTACTGGCAAGTTATTCAGCCTAAAAATATTAAGCACAAAAATATTATGTCAGTATGAGAATAGGAAATTATCACAGTGATAAACAATTGTTTCTTTTACTTTGTAGCTTTGTGTACTTCACCAGGAAATGGTAATATTAATACTGTATACTGTTCAATGTACTTACTGTATGACTATGACCATGAATTGTTTCATTAGGTATACTGTAATTTTTACTGTAAGAAATAAATTAAATATAATGCACAAGACTAAGCATTGTAATAGTCTGCCACCCCATCCAATGTGTATTTCTGCCTTGTGTTCATGTTCTATGGCTAGTTATAATAATTACAATGAAGAGAAATCTAATTTTATTTTTTTTGTACAATATCTATTCTAGATTCCTAAATCAAGTGTTTACAAGCAGATAATACAGGTTCTTTTTATTGACATACTGTATTGACATAATTTATTAGTTTATATTATACACTGTACTTATTCCAGTATGACTCTACGAATCATCTCTCCAAATAACAATATAATAATTTTACCTCAAAGATCAAATAATGAAATAATGTATGCTCTTTTATCCTTAATACTTTTAGACTGTTAGACATTTCCACATTAATTAAAGTCACGTTTGTTACTTAACATGTATTATGGCAAATATAATACATGTCTAACTTTATAATTAGTTAGAACCTCTGTGCCATACTCATGATCTCTCGGATAATTATCTCGGATAATATTTTTGGACTCTAACCTATTTGTACTTATATGATTCTATGAACTGAGTAAACACTGCGAAGCACTTCAGTATGTTTTACTGAATAAGATCATATGATTATGCACTGTTTGGAGTTTGAAGAATATCTAATAATAAGATCCACAAATAAGCAATAAATCCCTAATTAATGTTATGACTGGAAATACTGGGCCCAAAAATGTTCAAGCAAGACAATGCCCATGTGCACAAAACAAAGTGTATGAAGACATCAGTATCCAACCACATTAATGCTCTTGTAGCTGAATGAACAAATCCCCAAAGCCATGCTCCAAAATCTAGTGGAAAATCTTCCTTGGAGAATGGAGGTTATTATAATGATAAAAGTAGGACTAAGTCTGCAATGGGATGTTCACATATGAAAATAATGATCTGATTTCCACACACTCCTGGCTATTTAGGTGCCAGTTTTTAGGTAAACAAAAGTATAGGAACCAATGATCTTCAATCCAATTAATGTAAATAACATTTTCCTGGCATGAAGTAAAGCTGGTCACCACTGACTTCACCAAGCTAGCACATTCTTTTTTGTGATGTTTTTGCACACTTTTGTACCACAGCTTCTTTCTGTTGTTGTTTGTTTTTGGGGTTTCTGTTCGGTTTTCTTTTCAGGAGGTTGAAATACATGTTTAGTAGGCTTAAGGACTGGTGATTAACATGTCTAAAATCTTCCACTTTTCCCCTAATGAAGTCATTTGCTGTGTTAGCAATTAGATTGGATGCATTTCTGTAAATTGGCAGTTTTCTGTAGACTTCTGAATTCAGTCTGCTGCAACTACCATGAGTTACATAAAAAAAAAAATACTTTTTTTAGCCTGTTCCAGAAGCAGCTGTGCAAGCCTGGAAGCACTACTTCCACCGTGATCAAGCAATGAGCTTTTATCTTTTGTATCATGAGCAGGTCCGTTCTTTCCCCATATTAATCTATGTTGCAACACTTCTATGAATTCCACTCCAGACCTTATAATACATACTGCTGATGAAGGGCTTGCATCTTGTGGTATAGCCTCTTTATTTTTGCTCTCCAAGTCTTCTTGAGAAGTGGATTGTGATTTTTTTAGTGGCTGCCTGAGGGGCAGGGTCAAAATAAATAAAAAATAGGCATGTAACACATTCCAGTCAGCTCCTTCTATCCATAGTCTTGATGTTAATTGCCAAAAAAAATGCCTCTTGTGTGATCTACAGTAATGTTCAAAAGTTAGTACCATCTTTTTTTGATGTATTTTTGTCTAAAAGCATAAGAAAAATCAAATGATTATAGCTTGTCTTAGTATTAGGCAAATACAACCTCAGCTGAACAACATAACTTTTTTTATTTTTTTTACTCTTTTTTTTCACCATATCCACCTTTAGTTTAATAATTTAAAGTAATAATTTCCTGTATGACCTTATCAGTCTCTCTGATCAAAGAGAGATTTTTGGCCCAATTTTGGCTCATTCTATGGACCCTCGCTTATGTCTTTTCCTCTCACACTTCAGACCAGCAAACTGCCAAAACTTCTGCTTTAATAGAGGTCTGCACAAATGCTCAATTAATCACTAGCTAATAATTAACAGCACCTGGCTGCAACTTAACCCTCTTAAATTCTGTGGAAGCAGTAAGGGGATACTTAATATTGCTTCATTTTTGTTAAATAAATTATCGCATGGTGAACAAAGACAAACAACTGTTGTTGTTTGTTTGAGATTCTATTAATCCAAGACCTGCTATGATCAGGTGATTTTTATTAATTTTTTTTCACAAAATAGGATCAATGATACAGTTTAAGTTCTAGTGACCCAAAGACAATAGAACAATCTGTACTTCAGTATGTTGGACTTAAGGACATCGTAAACAGCACTTTTTCTATTTGTTTTTCTCTAGAATCCATACAGTACCTGCCACTCAGCATATTAGAATGGCAGCTCATAGCATTACATCTTTATTTAAAGACCATTTTGTTCTATTGCTTCTTGCTTGTGTGGTACTTTACACGGTGTTATCACATTTTCTTTCACGTAAAGGTCACCCATGAGTGCCCCTTATTCCACATACCGTTACAACCAGATTATTACATACAATCATCATTTACATGCCATGTCATAGCAATATTATGCTGTGGTGATTATGATATGACCGCATAATATGATTTCTTTGAATTGGATTTCTTGTGGAGCAGAATGAACGTACAACACATGTTTAGTAGAAGACCATTCATTTAGGGTTTTCTCAAATAAACACAAGGTTAAAAATAAAATACAGCATACTAATATTTACTTCACTAATACTGTATTTAGTTCAAATTATTTTGGTAGTCCAAATTTCAACGGTCTAGTTGATGATTTAAGGTAGTCCTTAGATCTAAAGTATGATGGTTCAGTGTTTTGGGGGATGAATAAATCAACATACCTTTGGTCCTCCCAAAGGATTTTTTTGGTCCATGTGGTCAGCTTGAAATTGTTGATTTTGGAGTAGAGGCTTCTTTCTTGGACAGCAGCCTTTCAGTCCATGGTGTTATAAAACTCACTTGATTGTAGACAGTGATGTTGGAGTTCTAGGTCCAGTTCATGGCCTGCCTCTGCCTTTGAGGTCCCTGGGTTGTTCCAGACCATCCAAATCAACTTCTTCTCAGCTAAGAGTGACAGTTTGGGTCTTCTTTAAGAACTTGGCAAAGTGGTTACACCTCTCAATAAGTCCATATAAAAAGGCTTCACAATATAATCGTAACTCATGTAAATCTCCCATATTCTTTCTTAGAGCTTTCTTTCTGAGATCCTTGATTTTACTATGTGTTGGTCGATCTTGTAAGTGCTTACAAGCAAACCCTTTTAATCTTGGCAGTTTAGTCAATCATGATCACTTACAGCCAGTTAAAAAGCATTGGGCTTGACAAATTAAAATATATGTAAAATATATGTATATATTTTGGCACCACTGAATTAATTGATTAATCTAAGTGGGAGAAAGTATGATTTTGATGGTGTATACAGTATAATTTTGACCCTGTGTTGTTTACTGAAAACCCAAAATAAATTAAACATTTACTCCATATTCTTGTGGTTTTCTTCTATTAAATGTACAATCAATCATTCTTCCACAGAAAAATATCAGTTTAAAGACTGAGGAGTGCATCTAAACATCTGACCACAGCTGTATAGTGGTACTCTGGAGCACTTCCTCATTTACTCATAACTTAGTCAACCAGACAATTTATCTTGTTTACTCTACTGTGGGGGCACTTTAGCATGATTGCTAGGGCTGAAATTCCGATCTATTGGCTTATAATCATCCTTTTAATCCCAAAACCCAAATGTCTTCAGTGGAAAGTAAAAAACAAAAACTGGTCTTGTTTCAGAAGTGACCACATGAATAATGTACAATAATGGTAATATTTTAAGAGTTAAAATCTTGTTAATTCCAACAATAAGTTTTACTACTTTAGGATTACATTTCAATTTTAGGATTTAAAACACATTTACAATTAACTTCAATGCTCCTCAAGCCTGATCCTGGAAGACCTCATGTCTTGCTAATTTTAGTGTTTTCCTGACTCTCACATCCAATTCAATTTAGAAAAGACTGTTATTTAGCAGATAATTTAATTCTGGTGGACTGGGAGATGAAAAAACACAAAAATATGCAGGGCAGGGGGTCCACCAGGACCAGGGTTGAGAGCCACTGATTTACATGGTCTTTCTGTGTAATCCAAGTTAACCACTGGTTGCCAAATCCAAATTAAACCACTTTTGATTACTAGTGACCTTGCAGCAGGATGATCCGGTCATATAAACCTGTGCCAATAAACATAAGGCCTAATTTAAAATGATGTACTGTGTAGATGTAATTTGAGATCATTGCATTATAAACTGTATCCTTCATACTGCAGGTGGAAAAATATGCATACTTAATTTTAAATTTATAATATATCTTGGTTGTGTTGGAAAATATTCAAAATATTCAAAAACATTCAAGCCTATAATTTGAGTTAACATCTTACACAATGTATATGATATTTCGTACAACCAGTTAACACTTAACTGTAACCATTATCAATGTCATTATTCATGCTGCGTATGACCTAGTGGGCTGTTACTGTATATGTTTCATAATATTTTGGTGTGGTAAGGATTATTACATATTAAGGCTGCACAGATGCGGTGAGATCATTACATACATTGCATAAATGTGTTGACTTCAATGGAGTGAATAGATGCATCGCAATTGTTAATTTCATCCCAATTTTGCCACCACATGGTGGAATATAAGATTTTATTCCGAATTATCTGAACTCGATGGTCCAACCTGTGGCAATTCTTTAAAGAAACACCCAATAAAATGTTGCTCTGCACGCTGTGTTGAAGTGAAATGGCTTACCACAGCGGGAACACACACTCATGCACATGCACTCTTGCACACACACACACACACACAGCACAAGAAAACATTCCGCTTATCTCTGACATCAAAATGATGAAAAGACAGCAGGCTAAGTGTGTATTAGAGTGAGTGAGTGTTGGTAGGTGTATGTGCCAGGGAGTCTCTGTGCTCTTATCAGTTGCTTTTCAGACAAGAACTCAAAGGAAGATTCTCCAGAGCACATGCTAAGGGCTAGTCTGGCAATGCCGCTTTCCAGTGCATTGGCTAGTTGTAAACAGTTTATTTACTCACTTGTAGACTTTTAAAACTAAGCAATGTGGAGTTCAAGTTTGAAATGGTTGCTTCTTACATAGATTTCATGTAAAAATAATTGATGAATCCATGAATCTTACTGAGAGGCAGACATAATAATACTATTATTTATAGATTTATATGGTAAAATGTCAGAGATTTTTTTTGTTTGTTTATTGTGTGTCGTGAAGATAGATGTGTGCAAGTTTTTTCTTTTGTTAATTAATGAAAAAATTTATTTCAATATAAATTCTGTCATTGTATGCATGACACACATTGCCGCTGGACTCATTAATTCATAATACATATTTTTCATGTATGAAATTTCTATTTGCAAAAAATAAATACTTTTATAAGAAAATTCTTAAGTAACAGTTAAAGGATTAAACCTCAAAGTTTTGGTTATTATTTACTGGCAAGTTAATAAAAGGATTGATTATCCAACCAGAAAATTATTGCTAGACTAACTGTGGAATATAATGAATGGACTGGAAACTAGAGACTGGACACCAGAGACTTATGGTAAGACTTAAGGAAAACTCTTCCTACAATCAAAGTAAATATTCCTGTTGGATTTCAAATATGGATTATTCAATATGAAATATTCAATATGGATTTCAATTCAATGCAATATGCATTGTGTTATTAGACCTCATCAATACTAACACTTGTATTTAGATAAGGAAAAAAAATCTAAATTTGTCAACAAACCTATTAAGTAAGTCGGTCAAGCAGAGCAGCCATGTCATCTTTAACCACATAACAGCTACCTGAGTTTGTTTATTCGGTTGTGGTAGATATTAATTTATTCATGGTGGCAATGTTAAGACACATATGTTGGCTTATTGATACCGAGTTTCTTATGAAAGGTATTGGTACAGAATTGTTTTGTCACTTTGTAGAGCTCTTTAGGATTTCGGGCAGACACAGACAGATCACACACTGGGATACAATGAAAAATGTGCAGAATATTTACAAAATAAGGTAGGAGTGACATGTTGGTGAGCAGTGTGTGAGATGAGTGTGAAGTCTTTTCAAGGACAGATGGTAGTCTGGACATTGTCCAGCGAGTCTAGGCAGTGGCGGCGAGGTGAGTGACAGGGAGGAATTGGCTGGACCACGAAGTTCCGCGAAGGGGTGGGGCTGCTGGAAACGGGCACGGCTGTGGCGTAATCAACACTAATGGATCGCGGGCTTCTTCCATGTTATAAAAGCAGGGCCGGTTTGGTCTAGCGCTGAAGATCAACAGAGCAGAGTCATTTGGACAGCTGTTAGCGGCGGATGCTAAAGCTCATGAGAGTGGCATGCAAGTGGGGTGATGTAACGCACTCCAGGGACTTTAAAGAAACTAAACTGAAAGTTGTGGCTGTCCTTCTGAGTCGTTTGATCCCCGTCAGAAGGACAGCCACATGAACGCTGCACGAGCTCCTGCGGCACTTGCACTCCTGAGCAGAGCAAGACTTCGGGATCCTGCCGCCGAAGACGGAAAAAGGCCTTTGCGCATCCACATTAAGGCCCTGTTCCGGGAAAGCCACCCAGCCGTCGGACGTTAAAAGGGACTCTTGCCTGAGGCCACGCCCAGTGGAGAGCTGGGAAGTGCAGACTGGCCAGGTCAGCGGGAAAAAGGGTGCCCATGGAGACGCAGGAGCTGCAACCCATGCAGTCCTCTCTGTCACTCTGCCTGTCTCCATCACATGCCAGCCTGTGCCCGCATGCCAGCTGGGCACTGCCACCAGACATACATGTGTACACACACCTCCTTCACATACTTTCCTCCCCTTTCTTTCCGTCCTCCCTCCTTAAACCCTTTTCCTTTACCATTTTTCTAAATAAAATTTCCCTTTTCCCTAAGACCTTGTCTCGGGTCTGTGTTTGTAGTGCTGCCCATGCGTCAAACCTGTTACACCACTGATGCATTAGGAGAAGACTGCCTTGGGTACTGCCCATGGCTTGGCAGCTGTGTTGAAGGCTGCTTTTGGTCGAGCCTCTAGTGTTAGGGCCACTTGCCAGTAGTCTTTTGTGAGGTGTAGTGTTGAGATGAACTGGGCTCTGCCCAGAATCCTACAGTAAAACATCAACTACACACGGAAGGGAATATCTGTAGAATACTGATACTTGGTTGAGCCATCTGAAGTCATTACAAAGACACTTCTGTCAGGCTTGGGTACCACCACAATGGGGCTCAATAAGGGGGTAGCGGTTTCTTCAATCTTGCTATAATGCAATATCTTGGCTAGTTACTCGTCAATGTAATTTCCATGCTTCAGATTCTTTATAGGTCCGTTGCTTAATTATTACTCTGGACAGTGTTTTGATGTCATGCTGCACAACCTATGTTCGTCAAAGCTGGTTGGAGAATACGTTGGAGAACTGCATCACCATTTCTTTCAACTCTTGGATTTGTGCTGGCTGAGCACCTCTATGATGTGGGTAGTATTCTCTGGAGGCAGGCCTGTGGAAACACGAATAAAGGTAGATAGCACTGGCAGGGGTTCAATTCATTTTTTAAAATAAGTTGCTGCTGCAGGTGGTAATTCACTGGGCCACAAATGAACCTTGCCATTGTGCCATTTCCATTGCCAGAAATTTACAAGCTGCATTGGGGAGTAGAAAGAGGATCCGATTCCTGTCCTATAACGCCCTGGGTTGTGCTTGTGTGTCATATGTATGTCCCTGTCTGTGCTATTTGAGCCTACATATGGAAAAATATGGTAGTGGACACTAGGATCAGTTTGTCTTTGTTCTGCTGTGTTTTGTGAACACATTTAACTACTGAGTGATATGGAGATGGCTTCACCTGGTGGATGCTTGTGGTGATTCTTGGATAGTAAAGAGTATGTAAGGTAGAAGGAGGTCCAAATCCAATGCAGCATCTGTTATAAGGTTTGTTTCCAAGAGGCTGTCTGTGTGTAGAAGACAAAGTTCCTTACAGGCCTTACCTGCAGCAGCCCACACAAAGTGGCCCAGTTACTTGTCCTTGCTGTTGGATGCGGTAATACAGCAGTCCCTTTATTAAATTAAGAAGAAGGAGGACAGTATTTGCTGGGTATCGGAAGTCGTTTCACCCTCGATCTCCTGCACCTGGACCCAAGAGTATTTCATCTGCTTCATGGTCCTTCACAAAATCCTTCTTCATCATGGCCTGGTGGAACAAAAGGAGAGCTTTGCTACTAATGAAGAAAAGACCAAATTGCTTTAATAACACTGAGTATCAATAAATGCATTTTTTGTCCAGTACCAACTTTTGATACCTAAATAGTAAATCTCATCAGTGTCCTGCAGGACGCATGCAGTGTGGTGATTACATTGCCTAGGGATGGGGCTCAAGTGTGCTGTATTTTGAGAGGCTTCACAATGGTCTGTGTCAGAATAGGTTTTAAAATTGTCTATGTGATCCAAATCATTTCTCCATTCATATAATTGTTGATGATTTAATCTTAACTTTGAGATTTGGTAAATGCCTTTATTTTTAAATTGAAAAAAAAAAATGGTTTGAGTGGAAATCATCCTGGGTTATTTAGATTTAGATTTTTTTTATGTTATGAAATGACTTAGAGTGTGTAAACATGCCAAGGAGCTGAGAAGTAAAACTGAAGATATATACCATAACGTGTATTATAAAGGTAATCTGATTGGACAAGAGCCATTCCATGAGTGGTTATAATAGACAGTAACAAGATAGTAACAGCACTAGGGATTTTTGTATCATTTAAGCTTTACAGGTATTCTAATAACTCTTAATCAGACTAACTGACAGTCATCAGCATGGGTGAAAGTAGGTCTGTACAGTCCGCAGTGCTGATGAGAGTGCAGCTGCCTGATAAAAACCACAATCAAAACCTTTTTATGGGTGCTCATTTAACAAGAAAATATCTGATAATGTTATGTCATTTTAAACAATACTTTGTCTTGTTAATAATTGCATCTAAGTTGTTCTGAATTACCTTTGTGTTGTTTTATTTATGCCTAACCCCTAAGCATGGGGCCTACTTGATGTGTGATTGACAAGTGGATTGTACAACATACATAGCTCACTAGCTTTCCATTTAATGCTGTTTAGGATTCAACCCCAGAACCCAGAAGTTAATGTACTGTAGATGATATTCTAAAGCAAAATAAATGGAAATATTTAGTAAATATATACTATAAAGATAAACTTACTGGATATATAGGATTGTTCACCACCATTGTTTATTCTCCTCACCGCTTGGCTATCAAAGTACCAGTAAGAATTTAAAACTACATTCACCCGTGTTAACTCTTGGTCGCTAACTGACGGTCACCAGCTTCGCCAGTCAAAGTTTAAAGGATACAGAAGGATATGTATTGGCAGAACAAAATAATTGGTTAAATAAACAAACAAGTCATAATCTGTTTATAATAAATAGTGTTTGTGGACCTTTTGTATGAAAGCAATATCAAACTCGATGCCCTGCTGCCGTGCCTGATATCACCACAGCTGTGATGAATTTGGCACTTGGGTTGCGCTCTCATCCCAGCCCTGATGCGCATCATAGCCCTGCTGATAACCAGTACAACACCACTCCCTCTTGTGTGACATAGCTTAAATATATTTCTTTTTGGATGGATTTTACAAAATTGTTATTGAACAATGCATTTTTCAGGAATTGGTATGATCTCGCAGTATGTCGAGAGTAATTTGCTACACTGAAGGCTTCCTCTCTCTCGGCAATAGTGCCGGCCTGGGGCGAAGGGTTAGGGAAGAGTCATGATATGCATCTCTTTTCCTTCTTCAGCTTTCATCAACTCCAGAAGGGTGAGCAAAAAAGGTAAGGGCCACTTGATGTGAAGAGTGTCGTTCTGGCTGTAATCACTTTTTGTAATACACAGAAGATTGTCTAACTCAGTGGTTCTCAACCCTGGTTCTGGAGGCCTCCTTGTCTTGCACATTTTAGTATTTTCCCTTGGTAAGGATATCTGTTTTAATGTTTTTTTCATAGTAGCATGCTTCTTTGACTGGGAGTGTGTGATATGATCACTGTGCTTCCCTGGACAGCACTTGGACGGCCAGAGCCCATTTTTCCTGCAAAGCTGTCCGTTTAAATGTAGTGTGGAATGCTAAGACTTCATTGGTGGGTTTGAGAATCGACAGCAGGTGTGGGGCATCATGACACAATTGGGGAAAGGAGTAGCTCAGGCTTTGTGGAGCTAGCTGGCTTCCAACAGCTCATTGGTGGTAACATTTAGGCTATTGGCCAGCTTCTGAGTGAGCAACCCAACCCTCCAGCAGGTGCCAAAGATAAGCCTCCAGGTTGGGGGTGGGTCCGGGATCCATGTTGGCTGTTTGCGTATTCTCCAACAGTGTAGATTTCTTCAGGGTTCTGGGATATGGTGAATATGGTGCAGATTATGTACAAGATAAGGTGGGAGGAACTTCTTGGTGACTGAGAAGAGGGAGTCTGGCATTAACCAGTGATACTAGACAGAGGAGGAGCTTTATAGGAGCTGGTCAACTCCTTAGTGGTAGGCGATCAGGATCTTCCAGCCAGTTGCTTTTCCCCACCCCTTGGCCATACTTCCTTTTGCTCTGCAAAGTAGTGGTGCTGAACGGATGGTGCCTTGGTTACAGGTGTGTGAGTAGCATAATGCATTTTCTGTACACTTGAATAAGATTTTTTTTGTGAATTGAAAATGTTTTTTTTTATGCACTTTGATAAATAAAAGAAAAATAATAATTGGGCTTTTTTTGCTCCCAATGTGCATCATTGTGCCTTGGCCACCCCTGACCCTGTTGCCAGTTCACCTGTTTTCCTTCCTTGGAGCACACAAGAGCTGCACACAAGAGCGGCAGTTTTGGAATTGCTCTGACCCAGTCATCTAGCCATCACAATTTGGCATTTGCAATTCCAAGTTACTTATTAGTCACTCAAATCCTTATCATTGCCAATTTTTTCTGCCTCCAACATGTCAACTTACTGCCTAATATATCCCATCTACTTCAAGGTGACATTTTAAAAAGATATTATAATTATAACTACTGTGACAAGGTAGTGGGGAGCGAAGGCTGACCTGTGTATTCCGATATAGTAGAAGATCTACTGCAGCTCATGATGCAATTGATGAGAATGCAATTGATGAAAAGTTTAATGCTGGTTCCAACAAAAAGGTGTCGGAACAAATTGCTAATTTTTTGGTGGCAAAAGAGGGGACTTACTCAATATTAGGTGGGTCGTCATAATGTTATGGCTGAGGTTAATACCATTAAAATTCAATTCAATTTTCTTTGTATAGCACTTTTAACAAAGTTCATTGTTGCAAAACAGCTTTACAGAATCAAAAGAAAATTATGGAAATAAGTATGAAATGTTTGAGACAATATGTATGAATCAAAATGATCAGATTGTCCTGAAAATATCTTGACTCTCAAAGACAAAACTTGCAAAAGATTGTCTTCATCAATATCAGTCGCTAAAAATGCTAAATAATTCAGTCAGTTCTGTTAGCTAAATTTTCTGTTATTAATGTTTTTTAATTGTCATTTAAAAACCTCACACTTTCAGGGTTAGATTTCACCTCTGGTTCTGTGTGAGTGGAGTGTGTTTTCCCCGTGTTTGTTGGGTTTCCAAATTGCATATAGTTTGTGAAAGGAAATGTGCTTGTGCCCATCACTGGGCTGCTTTGCTACTGGAATTGCAGTATAGATAATGGATGGATGAAGTAAAAAGGTCGGTTTATATTATTGGTATAAAACAATCTTTTTCCAGCAGTCTCAGACTGTCCCACATACTGGACATTAGCAGTTAAAATTAAGACATGGTATAGTGTTTCAACAATAAACATACACAAGCACACGCAAAAAAATATTTTTCTTTACTGTTCTGTATCTCTCCCTGCAATTGGCCTTGATATACATAAAATGGAATTATAAATTCCAATAATAATAATAATGATGATTAGTTTATATTAAATTGGGTTATTTATTTTATATTATGAGTGAGAGTACAACAGAAATGGGGACATCATTATATTTGCAGTATGTAGCGTCAGATATCAAACACCAACCAACTACTACCAATAATGAAACAAAAGCAATCAAAAAACAGAAATGACGCTCAACTAACCGTTCACCCAACACCAATATAAACTCAGCCGCGGGGTTTGCGGTGTGAGTAAATTACCAGAAAGTGAAGAAATATCAGAGAAATCAATACCGTCTGATATTTTTATATCAAAGGATGCACTGGTGTTATATATCATATAAGTTATACTATGTGTTAAAGGTGAGCGAGTAAGAGATGGGGATAAAAAAGGAGCACCCTGGAGAAAGGTAACAGGGGTGTTTTATTGGTTTACGAGTGATAATCTGTGTTCCTCTGCACTAAGCTGCTGCAGGGATCACAGTTGGCTCAGTAAAATGCTTTTACCGGGAGTGCAGTGGTGCAGAAGGGTGGCATGAAGACGGAGCTAGATAACAAGATATCTGCAATTCACAGGGGGACACCATCACATCTAATTTACCGTGGCATTGCTGTAGGCAGAAAGGGCTCTGTGAATAATGCTTCACTTTAGTGGCACGGTGGAGGTGCAGGATATCATCGGTTCTACAGCCTCCACCCACACGCATTCCTGTATGGTACGAGGACACATTTCTTTACACAAATTTTTGGCCTAATGTAAAATCAGCAGCATTTTTGTTTGTATGCAATTGTCCACTGGTTAACGAGTGATTCAACATTCAGGTCTGGTATATACAGCAATAAAGTGCATTGTGTGTGTGTGTTTTTTAACATATTCTACTAGCACCCCATCTCCTGCTCTGGCAAACAGCAAACAACAAAGAGTTGCCAAAGAAGGCACAGGTGATGCATAGAGAGAGCAGTAAATGTGGGAATGGTAGAGAAATATAGGAGGGGGAAAGGAGAAGAAGGAAGGTGGGAGGGAGAGAGAGTGAGAGAGAGAGAGAGAGCAGGCTGCTGAGTATTGGCTGGTGCTGCAGTGAGAGGAAAGAGAGAGAGAGAGCTGCTGGAAAGCCATAATGGTCTCTGGCGCGTGCAGCGGTGCTGATCTGCACACTTTCTGTCACCGAGCAGCTCTGCCTTCCTCTCTTCACAGACACACACACACGTACACGTCGTCAGCACTGTTCTAGCGCTGGCTAAGAGGATCCGTCTTGTGGATTACTGCTGGACCGTCTGCTTTCTGTGCATATAGACTGCACACTTGATCCTGATTTTCTCTCTGGAAGTGCTTCAGTTCATTGCTCTACACTGGATTACGTTACATTTCCGATCTGCATAAGGAAGAAGGGAGAACGAGAGAGATAAAGAGAGGTGGTGGCTCATGACCAGTTGCCTTCTCCCTGGCTAAAAGCAACCGGCATTCTTCCACATAAAGGAATACACCCTGGACCTGGATTTGTCAGGGCTCGATGTGATCTGGATACATCTCAAACATCTCACACATCTGTTTCATTCACTAGTAAACCATGACTAGGCTTCAATGACAATCTTTCTATAAACACCATCATTCATTCTCACCCAATGCATCACATCATGCGTTTCACAAGTCTCTCTGTTACACTATGAACTGTGCATTTGATGGCGTACACTCCGAATCTGTAGAGCCATAAAAAGACAGGGAGTGAAAGAGATAGAGAGGAAGAGTGTGAAAGAGGGAGACGGGAGGAGGCAGTGGGGGACTGTGCTTCAGACGTGCTCTGACAGGTGCAGTCACTCATCCAGTCTCTGGCATGCACAGTGCACCGTTAGTGAGAAGGAGGGAAGATGTGATTGCTAAATGACAGGGATCCGTGTTGGAAGTGTGGAACAGAGTGTGGAACAGGAAAAGGCATCACATAATCTCCGTTGAGAAGGAGACATTTTGATTTGCTCTATTGGCAATATTAGAGATGCTTCATTAAATATGATTCTGAAAAACAGTTCTCAAGAGAAATGTCTAGGGAAAAAAACAGGCCATGATATTTGCACAGGATAGGTAAAGCAAAGGAGCTAACCTGAACAGGTCAAGTGTTATTCCATTGAAAGGTTGTAGGATGCCAATTAGTGAAAGGTGACGTGTGCATGATATAGAAACAGAGTACACATGGATACTTTCTGATAACGGGACAATGAATCCAAGACAACGGTTATTTCAGCTGGGAATACAGAGAGCAGGCTAATAAACACACAGCATATATTACGGAGAGATCTTATTTATCTAAACAGATTATGAGGTCGGGTTAATGCACAAGGGAACTGACAGGGATGTAAACAAAACACATAACCAAGAGTAGAGCTAAATAATAATAATAAGGGTTTGCCTCTGGGACTTTCGATCATTTACATTGCTATGTTGACAGACAAGAGACAATAAAAAGAGACAGTAAAATATAATGGCAAGAGCACAACTGTATGAGTGTTTTGTAATGCCAGGATTTAACCAATACACTAAACCACAATCCATCACTCTCATCCTTCGTGCCCAGTTCTGAATTTCTTACTCTCAGACTTTTGTGAAAGCACTCTTTAATCTCGCCTTGCATTTTGGTATTCTGACTGAAGAGACTGAGAACAGAAGTTCAAAGACTTTTCATGGAGTCCTAACCTGTAGAGAGGGATCTCCTGAGCTCAACATAAACCGTGATCCTTTTCATAGCAGAGAATCAGAAAAGAAAAAAGAAAAAAAAAAACTCAACCCAAATCAAGATGGGCTGTAACATGTGTGTGGTAAACCGGCCTGAGGAGCAGTACAGGATTATGTTCCAGGTGAGAGCACACATGCTTCATTAGCACCAGTGTCTTTCGCAGTCTTATTCACAATTGACTCAACTTCTCGATTAAATATAGGCTTTTTCTCACATATGTGCTGGCATGTACACCACATGAGATATATACAGCACAACACAAAACATTTTATTCAGTGCTTTCTTTTAGAAAATGAGCTTAGTATGATCATATGTGAAATGTCCAAGCAGTATCCGATTACTAAAAAGGCTGTTGTTTTCTTGGTTTACAAGAATATATCCCTTGTGTATTCTCAATATCATGTGGTATTGATATGGTGTGATTTAAATGCCTATTAAGTCCTTAAGGCCTATTCTAATATGGTATTTACAATGAAACATAATGCTAAATCCAAACAAGTGACACATACTGTATCACTTTCCATTTCTTCATTTAAACAAGCATTGTTCTAAAGACTTGAAATGGCTATTGATTTTTTTTCCATGCCAAAAATGTTCACCCTCACCAGCCCATATGATTTTGGCGGAATTGTGCTGTATATAATTTGAGGGGGATCTGCTGCTTGATCTCGCCAGTATCTGTACAATTTCAAGAGCTTTCTTTTTACTTCCCTTCTATCGCCCGAGGTGCCTCATGTGCGTCGTTCCATAACTAGTTTTTCAGCATGAAACATGAAGCCCTCAGTGTGTAAGCCTCCTAAAAAATTATGCTCACTGATGATAGGAAGTGCTCAGAGACCCCTTAACTCTTTCCAGCCAGACAGCAACAACGCTTGGAGGCATTCTGAATCAAGACAATTAATGAAATCCTGCATGTACGTATATGATATATGTGTTCTCCGTGGTATGGTGGAGAATGATAAATGATCTCTAGCTGAGACAGCTTGGAGCCGCCTTCTGTCTTTATCATGTGGATTTCTTCTTCAGTGTTTCATTTTAATGTTTCTATTCACATTTCTATTCTTTAACCATTTTAAGCGAAACACGTTGGGATGATTACATCAAATTCATTTTTAACATGGTTTCACATGATCAAGCATGTACTGCACAAATGTGATGCCAAAACCTGAAGACCAAACATTTTTTCATGCAGTAAATGCTTCAATCAGTCAGGTGTGCTGTATTGGTAGGTGGACAGCTACACTGTTAATCACTTCATGGGTACATCACTTATGGTATAGTTCCAGGTGCCATGGCAATCCTCGGTGATCAGGGAGAGAGAGAGACTTTGAACCTTTTCACGTCCTCCAGGGATAGCCTGGTAGTCACGTACACCAGCTCACACTCTATAGTCATCACTCACTTCTCCTCTCTCTCTCTCTCTCTCTCATGCTTTTTGAGTCTGCCTGAGTGTTTGCTCTTTTCTCTGACCCATACTGTGGCAATATAGAAGAGCAGAAACTGCTATACTGTTCTCATCAAGAAATGCCACCATTTGGGTCTCCAAGCAAAAGGTTGCAACAGCCAGGAGTGAGGCTGATGTCATTTATTTAACATCTCTCTTTTTGTTGCTAACAAGCTCAACTAATTGCTGCAACACTCCATGCTTGTAATGAGCTGTAAATGCACGTGTTGTTATTGAAATTCATTGAATTGATGCTGAATAGTGAGCTGGCCTGATATGCGTCAAGTATGCTCTTACTTTACTCATCTTGTATGCGGTCCCACCTTCCATGTCTTTTCTGTTTTTCACTCTCTCTCTCGTTCTCTCTCATTCTCTGTGTGTCCCCCTCCCCAACAACAAGTTCTGTCAAATGCATCTCTATGGGATGTGGTTGCCATGGCAACTAAGGTAATTAAGAAAGACTTATACGCTTTTCACCATAGTGTTCAGGCAGAGGCGCAGCACCACACATCCGAGTGTGCTTTGCGTGCACGCACACACACACACACGAATGAACACAGACCACTCATGCTGCCAAGCAATATTTACTTTGATTTTGCTTACAAGACAGGAGTGAAGATCCAACACTCCCCCCATCAAGGACTGTTAAATACAACCAAATTAAAATAAATGATGATTGTAAGACATCAGCAACCTTTTTTCACAGCCCATACCCACTTCCAACACCAACCATAGCCGTGCACCAAACGCACAGGCAAAAAAGATCATCAGGTTCACAACTGCCTGGTTCAAAGAACATCAATAGAACATCACAATTTCTAAAGATTCATTCTATGCTTGAGATACTGAGAGACACCTCAGAGAGAGATAGAGGTAGATAGAGATAAAAAAGCAAGGAGATTCTAGAATTGGCTAGGAAGGAAAGGGCGAAAGGATGAGAAAAGCAGTAGGTTTTGTTGAACAATAAATAATGATTAGAAAAAAATGACCTAGTTACGCAAAATATGTCGAACCTTTATAGAAATACATGATTGACATATAATTGGGTCAAGAGCATTGTGAAGAGGATGAAAATCAAAAAGCAGAAAAAAACCATAATTTATTGCAGTAAGTAGAAAACCTTGAACAAGGTCTCTGACCGAAAGCTTGCTTTTATTAAATAAGTTTTTTTTTTGCACAGATTGAGAGTGGTGCTTCTTTTATTTGGTATGTACAGTAGAAAACCTAAATCTTTAACACTTATCACTGGAAATATAATTCTTACCTCAACTTGCAGTGTTGTAGACAGGAAAAGTAGAAACAGAATACAGTCAGCGATGGAACTCTTCACATTGCGATTTTGACACCGACAGTAAGGAATTAGAGGGAGGCCGACGTGAATGCCAATGTCCGTGTTTGGCAGGCCGCTTCATTAGACATGCAATTATTCTGTAGGGGTAAATATAGTGGGTGAAGGTCAATAAAGGTGTATTAGGCTATAAAGGGAGGTAATTGCTGCCTCTTGTCTTTGTTTTGACAAACAGCCTTATCACAGAGTACACAGTGTCCCTTTTAATAAAGCAGAATAAATTCCATCACAGCAAATGCAATTTGTAGATAAATAGATGATCTGGCCCAAATACCTCAACATAATGACTGCTATTCTCCAAAACACACGTCTTTCAAAAACGACATGCCGAGAATTCTACAATTCATCTCAATAATCATTCAAATGCGTTTTGAAAAAGGGAGCTAAAAACACTTGATCATCACAAGTGTCATAAGCGTATACTGTATATGGGAAAACTATGCCATGTCAGTCGGTGTAGTCTTCAACTTCATCATGCTCCAGCAACAGTGTGCAAACCAGCTATTTTTAATCAAGCCCAGCGACAAGATCAATAATGCTACATACACACAGGGATAATAAATGGATTACTCTCTCGTTTGGACAGTCATAGGCATCGACTCGAATTCTATGAAGGACTGAGGTGAGCTGCGGTCTCCAGGGGTCAGTTATGGCGAGCATGAGCAGAACCAGAGAAATGAGACGGAGGTCATTGCAAAAGTGTCCACAGGATTAAGCCTGTATTGATTGAGACCTGCACTCGTGCAGTATAAATCGACTATATGTGTGAGCTGTTTTGATCAAGACAAGAAGAGGGTATTGGGGGTGAAGGCTTGCTTCGATGAATTAGTTAATGCATATTCCAGTTGGTACTACTGGAGAAATCTAACATCTTGGCAAAGAGGCAATGTAGTGGAAAGCTGAAAGGAAAAATATGACCGTAGAGAAAGAGAGAGAGATGATGTTTGAAAAAATGCTGAAGAAGCATTTTGTCTGGATGGTGGTGGTTATTCATCTGTTTTGTCACATTTTCAATAATTACTTTTTCAACGGGAACCTGTATTAAATATTTACATATCATTATGATCACAGACAACATATTGCTGTGTATAAATGATTCTTTTTCACCGTTTCTAAAACATTGATTTGGGTTCATCTGTTCTTTTCAACAGAAGGGCAACATGATGCGTCCCATTGATGCCGAAATAAAGGTTGAAGTATAAGATTCATATTGCTAATTAAGAATTGTAAAACAATGTATTTTTACAATATGGATCATTTAAAACTATTTAACAGATTACCTTCATTGTCATACATGCATTTTGGATTAATTCAATCGTGTATAGAGATTATAATGTAATATAAGTTATTTTTCTTAGGTTAAAAATTATGACCAATAGATATCATTACGTTCATAAAGACAATCAAACATTAACATGGATATTTAAAGAAATAGATATTAGTAAAACATGTTAGTTGAAATAGAAATATATTCGTTGACTTTAAAAAAAAAAAAGAAAAAGAAAAGAAAATTAGGACATTTAATTATTTATTGTCTCATTTTAAGGTAACATAACATAACTAACACTGCCCAGCCAAAAAAAAGGCACCAATGAATTATTAACAAATAGTTAGGAGCCTTTGGATAATTACTATGCTTCAGCTTATTTAACCCAAACTGATGCGGTGAGTAACTTGTCATTCCTAAATTACCATGTCAGAAGACATATCCTGTGTGGTCATGGCAAAGATATTACTCTGTTTCAGAAGGGACTAAATATTGTCCTGCACCAAGTAAAGAACACAACTAAGAAGATTGCTGAAACTACGAAATCTATTTAAGAAGTAAAAAGCGCATCAATAATACTTGGAAGGATAGTGTTGAACCATCATCTGTGAGGAAAGAATGTGGTCAGAAAAATTTCCTGAATTAGCATGATGGGAGATCACTTATACTTAGTGAAATCAAATCATAATGAAAACCACAGGAGAACTCACAGCTATGCTTAATAGTGAAACAGTAAGAGCATTTTCACAGTCTGAAGAGGCCTCAAGGGATTTGGACTAAACATCTGTGTAGCCTGTCAGTGAACCTACGGTAATTGGAAAAAAAAAGGCCTTAATTTGCTAGGGAGCATAAAGAATTGAGTGTGGAGCATTGGAAAAAGGTCATGTGGTCTGATGAGTCCAGATTTACCCAGAGTGATGGGAACATCAGGGTAAGAAGAGAGGCAGATACAGTAAAGTGATGCACCCATCATGCCTAGGGGTTGCTTCCGTTGGCCAGGTCTAGGTTCAACAATGTTATGTTCCCAAAAAATGAGGTCAGCTAATGACCTGAATATACTGTATGACTGAATTTTTCCATCAATAGATTTTCTTTTCTTTGCTGATGGCACTGGCACATTCCAAGATGATGATGCCAGGATTCATTAGGCTTAAGTTGTGAAAGAGTGATTGAGTTGAAGAGCATGAGACATCATTTTCACACATTGTTTGGTCACCACAGAGTACAGACCGTAACCCTATTAAGAATCTTTGGGATGTGTTGGAGAATGCTTTATGCAGTGGTCTGACTCTCCCATCATAAATACAAGGTCTTGGAGAGAATTTAATGCGAATCTGGATGTAAATGGAATAACGGAAATAAATGTGACGTTACATAAACATATCAAAATTATGCCACAGCCGTAATAAAAACAAAAGGCATCCAATGAAATATTAGAGTGTGGAACTAATTTTTTGGCAGGGCAGTGTATATTTTAATATAGTAAGTAAAGGAAAATACAAGCCTAGAAAATCGTTGTACCTGACCTTAATTTCTAATAATTGTTTTATTTTTTATTATGTTCCTGCTTTGTAAAACATTAGCTCATATATACAGCTATTAATGATCTTAATTGCTCATACCTTTTCACGTTTCGTCATAAGCTTAAAGGGAGAAGAACATCTCACCTATCTCAAGATAAGGATGGCCATTCCCATGATCCCCTGCTGCTTCAAGTGGTCCGGAAAGGACACAGGAGGAAAGCAGGAACTGCAACAGGAAGTGCAAGACTTATGGCCATCACTGACTGCGTGGACAACTCTACGCAGACAGACATCAGCTTCCAGAACTTTCTGGGTGCTGCTCGAGGGAGCTACACTAGCTGCAGCTCTCCGAAGCCTCCTCCATCTCCTCCACTGCCCCCAATGGTGGAGTCATATCTGCTGAATGACCTGTGAGTGCATTACATAAATGTTTGCTAAATGTCCTTTATTATTGTAGAATGTAAACTGTAGATATGCTGATCAAATCACGGTTTGGAGGATGCGGAACATCTGGATGCACAGCTGGTTTATATCTGCCAGTCTTTCTATTGTGAGCATCATACTAGAGCTATCCCAGCGTGGTATGATCATAACATTCTTATTAAATAAACAAATAATATGCGTCCAGCTTGGTTAGAGGTTCTGGTTACAGTGTTTCTTTTTCACTCTCCATACTTTGAAGTGGCTCGATTTAAGAGAGGACAATTTAATTTATTTTGGTTTAACCTGATTTTATCCCAGCGTGCACAGACAAATTTTCCTTCTCCGCTTATGTTGCTCTCAGGAGCCACAAGAGTAATCTCAGTTTTATTACTTCTTTCGCTGGCTCATGTTCTTTCCCTCGCTCGCATCGTCAACAATAACACAATGTCATCCAGCACAAAAAAAAGGTCTGCATAACAAAAAAAAGTGGGATGATGCAATGAAAAATGCAGTCTATAGAAAACATGGAATCACAGACACATTACAGAGATGATTAAATCTGAAGAGTACAAAATTGCAAAAATTCAACTATTCATAGCATACCTTTGTTACAACTATTCATAGCATACCTTTGTCTCCTGGTTTTGCATTAACGAATTTTAGTAGCAACTACATTGTCTACCCCCCTATTAGCATACAGCTACAGCATCAACAAAATACCACAAATAAACAGCTGCATATGTACAGGATATACAGTATAAATATTATTTATCCTTACTTAAAAACAAAGGCCAATACTACGAGGGATCCCAAACACGATCATGTGTTTCCTCCGAACCATGTGACGCCAGCCGCATGTTTTCGATCTGCTCGCTCACGCACTGTTGGGGGCGGCGTAACACACTCGTAGGGCATCGCTTTCCGTCATTCCACTTGCATGACCTCACAGACACCCATGACTGGCTGTAGAGCCACTGATTGATGTTCTCGGCCAATCAGTTCTCTCCAGGCCCCTGGCTGCTACAGCATCACCCAGGAATCGAACTCGCGATCTCTGAATGATAGGGCGAGCACTTTACTACTGCGTTTAACATTAAATTTTATACTTATTAAATTATTTTATTATTTAATTAAAAGCTACATAAAAGCCTGTATTTTTCACTTACCATATTTATTGTTTCTAAACAAACATGTAAAATACAGGTAAGTATTAAATAATTCATTCCTAACACAGGGGATGCCAGTGAGTGAATTATTGAAAGTTTACTACCAGTAGAATTATAAAGAAAGATGCTTCCAAAATCTTGAGTGGTGTTGAGCAATTGTGAGGATGCAGCTTCTAATGTGCATGTTTCGAGAATAATTAGCACTCTTGGTGTTTTGAGACTGGTGTAAGCGTGTATAATGAGTGGGTCTGATACTAATTCGCTCCCAGAGTTTGGAGAAAACGGCCGATTAGAGGCTTTTTAACATGCTCAACTTTTGATAATGTAACACCATAAAAATGTGTTTCTGTTGCAGCACTCAGATGTTTGTGCACTCGCCTCAGAATCAGTTATAGAGGTTGATCAGTCATGGTCGGTCATGCTGAAAAACAGCGAAGACATCCAAACTATAAAAGAACACGTATGGAATTATGTGGTAAACAAAATTGTGTTAAACAACCCAGAATATGTTTTAGATTTTAGATTGTCCAAAGTAGCTACAGTACATTTAACTTTTAGGCATTCTCTCATCAGATTCATGAGGTAGTCACCTGGGATAGTTTTCAGTTCACAGGTGTGCCTTGTCAAGAGTTAATTAGTGACATTTCTTCCATTCCTAATGTGCTTTTGACCTTCAGTTGTCTTGTTCAGAGGAAGGGTGGGTACATACGTCTTATAATAATAGCCTTATTAGTGCTACTACAACTACTGTACTGTATGAATCCATATTATGGCAAGAAACACTCAGTTAAGTAAAGAGAAAAGACAACTCATGTTTACTATAAAAAAATTTAAATCAGTCAACCAAAAAGATCTTATGAACGTTGACGTATCCCCAAGTACAGTCACCAAAACCATCAAACACTATGTGGAAACTGGCTCTCATGAGGACCATCCCAGGAACGAAAGACCAAGAGCGACCACTGCTGCAGAGGATACCGTTTATTACAATGTCCAGCCTCAGAAACTGCAGATTTATAGCATCTCAGATTAGAGCCCACATAAATGCTTCTCAGAGTTCAAGTGGCAGGAATATTTCAACATCAACTGTTCGGAGGAGCCTGCATGAGAGTCAGACCTTCAATGTTCAAATTGCGGCAAAGAAACCATTACTTCAGAGAAGAACAATAAGCAGATGAGATTTGCTTAGGCCAAAAAACACAAAGAATGGATCAGTGGAAATCTGTCCTGTGGTTTGATGAGACCAAATTCTTTGTTAGACATAGAGAAGGTGAACAGACGGTTCCTGAATGCGTGGTTCCCACTGTGAAGCATGGAGGAGAAAGTGCGAAGGTGTCGGTATGCTTAGCTGGTGACATTGTTGGTGACTTGGTCAAAATTGTGCTCACACTTAACCAGCATGGCTATCACAGCATTTTTCAGTGTCATGCCATCCCATCTGGTTTGCATTTAGTGAGACCATCATTTGTTTTCCAACAGGACAATGACCCCAAAAACACCTCTAAGAGTAAGAGCTATTTGATGGAGTGTTGCATCAGGTGATCTGGCCTTCACAATTACCACATCTAAATCCAATTAAGATGGTTTGGGATGAGTTGGATTCGAGAGTGAAGGAAAAGCAGCCAACAATTACTCCATATCACTGGGAACTCCTCCAAGATTCTTGGAAAACCATTTCAGGTTACTACCTCATGAGGCTGACTGAGAGAATGCCAAGAGTGTGCAAAGCTGTCAACACAAAAGATGGCAACTTCGCAGAATTGAAAATATTAAATTTATTCTGGATTATTTAATATGTTTTTGTTTACTATATAATTCAAAATTTGTTTTGTTATAATTTCATTTTCTTCAGTATTAATATACAATATTGAAAGCAATAAAAATAGACAATTGAATAAGAAGGTGTATTTTATATATAAAACTACATATTAATAACTCATATATTATATCAATTGATGTGACATAGACTGATCTATTTTACAGCAAATGAAAACCCAAAATTCTGTATCTCGGAAAATCTGAATATTGTGAAAAAGTTCAATATTGGAGTATCATGGTGTCACACTCTAATCAGCTAATTAACTCAAAACACCTGCCTTATGGCCTCTCAGTCTGGTTCAGCACGCTACACAATTATGGTGAAGACTGCTGACTGCAGTTGTCCAGACGATCATTGACACCCTGCACATGGAGGGTAAGACACAAAAGGTCATTTCTAAAAAAGCTTGCGGTTCACAGAGTGCTGTATCCATAGCACATTAATGAAAAGTTGGATGGAAGAAAAAAATGTGGTAGAAAAAGGTTCACAAACAACAGAGATAACTGCAGCCTTGAGAGGATTGTGAAACAAAGCCCATTCAAGAATTTGGGGGAGATTCACAAGGGGTGGACTGCAGCTGGAGTCAATGGTTCAAGAGCCAAAACGCACAGACGTATGTAGGAAATGGGCTACAATTGTCGCATTCTTGTGTCAAGCCACTCTTGAACTAGAGACAA
Organism: Clarias laeviceps; assembly: GCA_030014305.1. Taxonomy (NCBI): domain Eukaryota; kingdom Metazoa; phylum Chordata; class Actinopteri; order Siluriformes; family Clariidae; genus Clarias; species Clarias laeviceps. The sequence continues at coordinate 15,394,590 of JAQMYJ010000040.1, read as the reverse complement.
TGCCAGAGGCGTATTACCTGGGCTAAGGACAAAAAGAAATGGACTGTTGCTCAATGGGCCTAAGTCCTCTTTTGAGATGAAAGACAAAGGTCCCAGAGTCTGGAGGAAGAGAGGAGAGGCACACAATCCATGTTGCTTGAGGTCCAGTGTAAAGTTTGTGCAGTCAGCAGTGGTTTGGGGAGCCATGTCATCTGCTGGTGTTGATCCAGTATGCTTTATCAGGAAGTTTTAAAGCACTTCATGCTTCTATCTGCTGGAGATACTGATTTCATTTTCCAGCAGGACTTGGCACCTGCCCACACTGATAAAAGTGCTAATATCTGGTTTAAGCACCATGGTATCCTTGAGCTTGATTGGCCAGCAAACTCACCCAACCTAAAACCCATAGATAATCTATGGGGTATTGTGAAAAGGAAGATTTGGTGAGACACCAAACCCAATAACACAGAAGATCTAAAGGCTGCTATCAAAGCAAACTGGGCATTCATAACAGATCAGCAGTGCCACAGACTGATCCCCTGCATGCCACACCTCATTGCTGTAGTTATACAGTACATGCACAGGGAGCTCAGACCAAGTATTGAGTGCTGTGTTCTGTGTTTAAATTCTTTTTTTTAATTGGTTTTAAGAAATATTCTAAGTAATAGATGATAAGAGATATTAAATCTTGGGTTTTCATTAGCTGTAAGCCATAATCATCAAAATTAAAAGAAATCAACATTTCATCAGTCTGTGTATAATGAATCTATATAATATGTTTTAATGTTTTGAATTAAATTACTGAAATACTTAATATCAACTTTTCAATTATATTCTAACTTATGCCCCTGCATGTATATATATATATATATATATATATATATATAAAATGCAGTTGCCACAAATATTCCATAAAACACTAGAAACAGCCTGTTATTTACTGAATATTGTTTAATGACTCTTCTGTGATTTGTCTCCTGCATGAATTCCATCCTAAATAACTCATTAAAGAGAAAAAGGTGAAGCAGTATGTGACAATGCTGCATACAGTAACATATTACTGTTAAAATCAGGTGGGTTACAGTATTAAATGATTTTCTTCATAGCACTCTGGAGCATGATTCTGCTGATCCCAATGACTACCTTGATGTTACTAACCATGAAGTGGATCGACAAGAGGAGCTGGAATACGAGGTTTGGATCTCATAGGACCAATACAATGTCCAACAGTCAATCGTAAAAATTTTAATGCAGGTTCCAGATACTGCACCACAATTACCAAATATTCAATTACACCCTAATATTCTATCAGCATGAGATTTAATTGCTTCTTTAGACACCAGTATGTGAGGCAGTGTGTTCGATCTGTGCCCAGCTGTGAGCTTCCCATGTCTCTCTCTTAGGAAGTAGAGCTTTATAAGTCCAGTCAGCAGGATAAGCTTGGCTTAACAGTGTGCTACCGCACGGATGATGAAGAGGACCAGGGTATCTACGTAGGGGAGGTAAATGAAAACTCATTTGGAATGTGCTGATATCCAAACTGCAGGTATGCAGTTTTCATTTGACTGATAATTTTTTATTTTTCCTAGGTCAATCCAAACAGTATAGCTGCCAAAGATGGACGCATCCGCAAGGGTGACAGAATATTACAGGTAAATGTGAACCAAATGCTAAAAGTGAAAGCATTATAAAACTATGAGATTGTAAGAGTATTTAAGAAGAATATTAAGAACCGCACTGATGACTTTATATGATTTTATGGACATTATTGATTTATAAAACTTCGTGTCTATCTCATGTTTCCCAGATAAATGGAGTGGATGTCCAGAATAGAGAAGAAGCAGTGGCCATCCTTACCCGAGAAGACAGCACAAATTTTTCACTGCTACTGGCCAGACCAGAGATGGAGGTAAAGAAAATTATTGATAAAGAGATGGTTTGATATTATACATGTATGCATACATAAATACATTACACTCACAAACACAAGCTGTCCATGACAGCCGCACAGCTAATACATCTATGCCACTGACTACTGACAAAAGATCCCAAAATTAATGGCTTATTTTGCTGATGGCAGGGAAATGGAGCACTCACATCAGTCATGACTGAATCATGTGATCACTCTTAGTGATGTCTGTCAAGGCTTTAATGCAGTTCCATTAACGCTATTCCACAAGGAGAAGATGTAGAGAACTGTAGAGAGGAAAAAAAATGATTTTTTTTAGTGGAGATGGTCATTAAAAAGACATGAGGAGAGGACAAAGAAAAAGGAATATTAAATTGATGAAGTGGTAGCACGTAGTGGAATCACTTTTTGCCCATGATAAACTTTTTTTTGTAATTTTTAAGGGTATAAATCCTTATAACATATGTATAACATATTATATAACATATAAATAAAATTTTATATAACATATTCTTAAATTATGGCATAGGTGGAAAGTAGAAGCTATAAAAAAAAGGCTTTATTTGTGAAATGTTGCAAATGGTTAATAAATATTATAAAACAAAAAAAATCCATGACAATTGAGGCAATTGTTTCAAGAATAACAAGATTTTAAAAATAACAAATGATCTCCTGTTTTTCTGACCTCCACCAAGACAAAAGAACAAGTAACTATTAAAGGGGTTAGGATAAGGAAGGTAGTTGCTAAATCTGGAGGTGATATACAGAGAACGTATTAGACTGGAGAACCTGTGGAGAAGAAAGAAGGCAGAGATTAAGAGCTTACTAAAGAAAGATTACAAGAGAGAAGGTGCAAGTAGTTGAGATATGGGAGGATAATCAATGCCTCCCTTCTGGTAAACCAGAGTACCGATCGGGTAGTTGTGCAATCGATTGGAAGTTGAACAACCCCGGGCAGAAATTGATTGCAGTCAATCGAATCTGAGCTACATGATTCTTTGAATTATTAGATTTCGAAACAGTAATGTTAGTTTATGAGTCGGTATTATCTCATTCAGATCATTTCTGTGATGCATGATTCTTAATATCTGTAGCACTGCATATTGATATTGCCATCTAGTGATAAACTGTGTTACTGCATGCCTGTTTTCCAAGTTTTATACCTGTCCTGGCATAACAACCTCATGCTATTTTTCTCTGTTCTTTTTTTCTCACTCAAACTACATCATCGCCACCTATAAAATGTACACAAATTATGGAACGCCTGTTCTTCTGCCATTCTACCATTCACATTTCTGTGACACAAATAAACAAAATTTAAGATGGAGACTCAAATAGATCCCGAGGACTTGGATTTTGAGTTACCAGTAGGCATGAGTGTGGACACACTAAACAGCTCACACTTATCCAATCTATACCATCATCGGCAGCAAAGAGTCCAGGTAGGCATTCAGGAGGTTCCACTACAAAGCGAAGCACCCTTACTAAGCTTGGCCACCCTTAATAACAGCCAGGAGCTGGACAGCGGTGTGGGCCGAACAGACGAGAGCACCAAGAACGAGGAATCATCTGAGCACGATATACTTCTGGGTGAGGAACAGACCAGTGCCTCCAATACCAACACCACTAACACACCGCACAGCCTCCGCAAGTTCAGGCCTGGCTGGGGCAGTGGAGGTGGAGGTGATACTCCATCACCATTACTCCATATCAGAGAACTCCAATTCAGCGCCGACTCTCTGGATTGTGGCGGTGCAGGAGGAGGATACATTCATGACCCAGTGACCACAATGATGCCCGGCCTGACTGAAGAGGAGTGCGAGAGATACCGGGAGTTGCTAGAGATCAAGTGTCGTTATGAAAGAAATATGAAGAATGGCACGGAAGGCCAAATCCCTGATGAAGAAGGGAAAAGGGAAACAGAAGGGGAGGATGAGGAGGAAGAAGAGAAAGAGGTGTCTCTGGATGAAAACTCTAATGAGAGCCTGACACCACATGAGATGGCACTTTTGGAGGAGGAGCTACGGCACCTTGAATTCAAGTGTCGGAACATTCTTCGGGCGCAGAAGATGCAGCAGTTACGAGAGCGCTGCCTAAAGGCATGGCTGTTGGAGGAGGAGGCTTCAGCGAGGGTGTCTACTGACCTACAGGGTTCCCCACACCATGAGCTGTCAGATATTAAAGAACTCCCTGAGAGAGAGCGATCAGACAAGGACACCAGTAGTGCTTATAACACTGGAGGAGAAAGCTGCAGGAGCACACCTTTGGTCAGTGATCACCTTTCTCCTGTTGCTCAGGTAGATGAGTCTGGCTCTTCTTTGCAGGTAAGGCACAGAGACCGACCCAGCTGGAGTGAAAGGGGCCGTGGTACTCTGAATTATTCACCCAGTAGCTACAAGAAATTCCACATGAACACCAATATCAACCAGAAGTTCCACTCTCTGTCTCGAGAAGGGACCACTCGTTCATTAGCAGATGGTGGAACACAGGGCAGGAGCTCAAGAGCCAGCAGCATTCATGAAAGGACTGGCGGTCGTAGTGCTGAATCTAGTCCATACTTTACCCGAAGACATCACTCTAACCGACCTAAGCCTGAGCACTACCAGAGCTGCATGCAGCTAGGCTCTTCATTTACAGAGACGACTATGGATAGAACTGTGGAAGGGGAAAGCGAAGCTCCAATTGGCAGTAGTGGACGAGCAAGTCCTATGAGTTTAGCAAACAGCACTCTTAGCCCCATGCTTCAAACCAGCCCAGCAAAACACTCCTTAGATTTGCCTTTGCCACTCCCACCTGCCTCACCACGCATGGAATGGAAGGTGAAAATCCGTAGTGATGGCACACGCTATGTAGTAAAACGACCTGTCCGTGATCGCCTACTGAAGGCCCGTGCCATGAAGATATGTGAGGAACGAAGCGGCATGACCACTGACGATGATGCTGTAAGCGAAATGAAAATGGGGCGGTACTGGAGCAAAGAGGAGCGCAAGCAACAGTTGCTGAGGGCCCGCGAACAACGTAGACGACGTGAGTTTATGATGCAATGTCGACTAGATTATCTCCGTAATCGGGACCAAGACCCAGGGAAGGATGGCCAGCAGGAATCTGGGCAGGCCTCTACGTCAATTCTAGAGATAAGCCAAAAGAAGAGTTCAAAGAAGCGCAACCGTCGCATCTTGGACAACTGGATCACCATCCAAGAGCTGCTGGCTCACGGTTCTCGCTCTCCAGATGGGACAAGAGTCTACAACCATCTTCTGTCTGTCACTACTGTCTAAGAGAAAAGCACACAAAAAGCTTGAACAATCTCACAAATTTATATGTAGCACATCGCCGTTACATGAAAGTAGCATCAAAGTAACAAGCACAATTTTTGCATTGCATCTCTGGTGCTCAAAGTCATTGATTTGGGGTGAATGTGCTTATTGTATTTCTCCTAACATTCTCCTGACTGGCTATTTTACAGATTTGATCACTTACTTAATCCCAAGTGTTGAGCCTTATGATGTTTTGCTTCCTTTAGTGATTCTTAAATATATGTATACTTAGTCAGTAATCTGGATCATGTCTTTACCATTTATCAAAAAATGCTTTATTTAAGCATGGTAATGGTGATACAGTATGTCTTAATTGGAACTAAGCCACCTTCACTAAGCTGCAACTCCACCCTCAAAACAAACTGCAAAGTGGTAAAACATGCAGGATCAGCTTCAAACATTTATAGCAGTGGACATGCTGTAAAAAGGCTTAGCTGTATTTTATTACACATGAAGACAAATTGTAACAAATACTTGTAGCTACTAGAAATTTGTTTATGTTCTTGTTTTAGTCAAGTTAAATGTATTGCTATGAAGAAATCTGGAATCTACGCACATTAATTTCATCAGGTGCTTCTTAAAGCACTTTTTCAAACCACAGCACAAATTTTATGACAGCACATGAATGAATAGCCAGACACAGAAGCAGTACCCGTGTGCATCTTGTGTACTCTCACAAGTAAACTACTCAGATAAAGTAAATCCTGGAGCTAGACTGATGTTTTGACAAATGTTCATGGTTCTCATCGACAAAGCTAGGTTACAATAGAAAAGTGCAACAAAAAAAAAAACATCAAGAAAAATCTAAATTCATTCCATGTTTCATGTCATTATCGAGGCCATTACAAAATGGGGCTGCTTAATACTGTAACTGCAGAATCCTATAATGGTTATTTAACTACTCCGTGCTGATACAATCATGAAGCCTAATTTCAAGCACAGTTCTCCCATCAAAAACCTATATACAAAAAGGAGTACGTGCCACTTTTTACCAGAGACTACATTTTAGAAACACTGAGGCCGAAGAGACAACATGGTGCTAAATGGTCACGGTGCATGTTGAAAAAATACAGCCTACACCCTATAGACCAGGACAAGGTGAATGTGCATGAAAACACGAAGACCAGGATTATCTATGGACACAATACAAGTGACGCCTCGTTTTTTGTTCATTGAAAGTAAAGTTACACACTATGGACAAACTCTCCCACTGTTCTTACATTGCTACACATCGTGACTGTGGTATGCCTTGCAATATGTTTAAGACACTAATGAAACCATAATGTAACACAACGGTGTGAATAATTCATCATTTATATGGAATCGGTTGCCGTGATTCTTCCTCCTCAAGCAGAATGGGAATATTGGTTAAGATAATCACAGCACACAAATAAAAGAAAAAGGTAATTATAGGAATCATTTAAATATAAGTAATATCATCTGTTAAAAAATCGGTACAGAGAAGGGAAAGATAATATTAAAGATGTGATACACTGTGAGTAATATTGCACACCCACTGGCCACTTTATTAGGAACACAAGAGTTTCTTCATGCAATTATTCAATCAGCCAACTGTGTAGCAGCAGTACATGGATTAATCAAATAATGCAAATACAGTATAAGAGCTGTTCACAGCAACTGCATGAATAAGGGGAAAAAATAATAATTTGGCATGGATGTTTGTACCAGATGGCCTGGTCGGAGTATTTTTAGAAAATCCTCAGATTTTCCCCACACATCCATCTTTGGATTTTACATTGTATGGTGAAAAAACTCCATCTAAGCAGATGTTCTGTGGGTGGAAATGCCTTGCTGATGAAACAGGTCAGAGGAGAATGGCCACGTTTGCAAAAGCTGACATGTACCACAAATAAAGTCTTCACAATCATGGCGAGCATAAAGCACAGCACACACTAAATCCAGAAATGGATGAGCTGTAAGAGCAGAAGAACATTACACATGTGTAAGCCTGAGGGGTAGCGGTTCACTTCACACAAGCTGTCCCAGTGTGGTCTTCTGCTGTTCTATCAAAGTTTGAGAGAATGTGTTATGCATTCTGAGATGTTTTTCTTTTTTTTTTTGCTCATCAGGATCGTAAATAGCAGTTATTTTAAGTCAGTGTTTTTTTTTATGTTTGATGTCAACATTAACCTGAATCTGGATGATTTTCTGCATTGTGCTGCTGCCTCATCATTCGCTGACTGAATAAAAGCATGGATGTGCAGGTGTTCCTAATAAAGTGACCAATGAGTTAATATTGTCCAGATCTAAATGGAAGGCTCTGAGAATAGGTGTCATGTTGTCTAATATCTAGAGCAAACATGACCAGCTGCAACAGCTAATGCACAATACCAAAAAAAAGCCAAATCTGTATTTAACCAGCTGAATGATGCCCTGCCGAGTGATCGCCTGAACTCTGAACTAGAGTAAGAGTTATGTGTCAAGTTGTAAATAATAATGTGAACAAACTACAAAAAAAAACAGCTTTGCTTATTATTCTGGCCGTGTTCACTCTATCCACTCTATGCTTACAGAGTGACTTCCAACTTTTGGACTGTGAAACAATTTTGCATGATGTTAATGAGAAGTATTGCACACATTAACAGAAATCTTCTATGGATCATATTGTTGTATATCCATTGCTCAATATAGTATGTATGTGATTAGTGTTTCTTACTTCAGTTTCTATTGATTTGTTAGTATGTTAGTTACAAGTAGATTTTTATATTGTTAGCGCAGTTGGTACCTGTTGATTCATATCAGTGGTCCTATTTACACAAGCTGTAACATGCATTTGATCTTAAATAGTCATTTCAGTGTGCTGTTGACATGGTCTTAATCCATGACATTTTAGGGGAAATAAAACCATTTTGTATCGCTTACTATAAATGAATTTGTCTCTCCGATTATTTCGATCATTTTACATCTGGGATTTGAGGCAACAGGAAAAACCCGCACTTATATGAGTGCAAACACATACAAAAATCAATACACGCTCAATAGGAACCAAAGTAACTGATCCATAGAGATGACAAAGCAGAAAACAAACAAGTATTTCCAACAGCAAGAACATATTTTATGGAATAAGAGCAATAAATAATCACATAGAATTTCTCTGAATTAGGTTGTGATGGAAACGTCATACATATATACAAATAAAACTTCATACAATGTCATCTCTTTAAATATAGTTACTGCTCTGAAACACATACTGATACAACTTTACATTTACATTTTGTTCCCCGGTCCCTAAAGTGTAAACAATAGCTCATCTCCCTGCTCCCAGCCAGTTATAGACATTATAACACAGCCCATTCCAGAGTAAATACAGAGTATTTATATTAGCTTATATGTACATTCAAGTTTTTATACAGCGTCATTCAGGTAAGTGCAGTAGTACATGCAACACATTGGCACAATGGCGCAAGACATCAGCATATCCAATCAGGAGTAAAGACGCTTTCCAAAACTATTAAATCTACTTTAATAGGTCAATCTACTTTTAGTCATCTGTGATTTGCTTTTGAATCCACTGTCCTTCAGGCCTCATAACATTTAATGCAAGCACAAGAGTCAAACAAGCTAGCTGGTAGGAGGATCAGGGGTGATGGGAGAATGCTCAGAATTGTGCTCTAACTGTAAATATCCTATAACATCCTACCGCCACACAGTTCACAGCTTGTTGAACATTTATCCTGTGCTGAAAAGCCCTGCAATTAACTAACTGTATTATATCCCAGATTAGACGACAATTAGATGTTAGATTTCATATAGTGATACGTATGAAAAAATCATATGAAGTTGGGTTTATTGGTTAAATGTTTCATAAAAACCTCCAGAGCCATACTCAGAGTTGGCAACATACGTCTATAAGTTTTTTAAATTAAAACATCTATACACCCAAAAGGATCCAAAAAAAGCCACAGAAAAAATATAAATGCAAAGGCAGACTCATACGCAAGTATTTAAACAGTGACACGGTTTTTGTCTTTTTCTTCCCTTTGTACACTGCCACAATGTATTAGAAATTGAATAATTAATATGCGATTGAAGTGACTTTCAGCTGTAATTCAATGGACCTAAAGTATTGCTTTAACCTTTTAAGAATTGATAAAATGCTGACTGATAAAATGTTCGATGGCCAGGTGTAGCCTGTTTCTTGTTTATTTAATGATATATTAAGCAGAAAAATGTCTGGAGTTTTGGAGATTCCAAGTGTTATGGAAACTCTCAATATGTAGTCTAAAGAGGTGTGATTAGGTTAAAACAAAATAAGCGGAGCTATCAGAGAGATAGCAAAAACTTTAAGAATTTGGGTTTAATTTGACCACTCTTAAAGTTTATGCAAAAAGTAATGCACTGGCAAGCTCAGCAACATCAGAATTCCTTGAAGATGATGATTGCAGAATTATTTCCTTGGTAAAGATAAAACGTTTTCACAACATCTGGCCAAGGTAGGAACACTCTGGAGAAAGCCTGGGAAAGTATCTCCTGACAGGAAACTAAGTATTTGGTGAAGACAACAGGTTCCTGAATTCAGGCAATAAGTGTTTTTTTTCAATTATTTTGCAGCCAATGAATAAAAGGTAAGGTCTAAATGGTTAATGTAATATTTTTGTTTAACTCCTTGAAATAAAGCTGAAAGTCTATAACAAACACATCTTGACTGAGTTATTTCAAATCAATTGCGATGGTACAAGGGCAGTGGGGGTGGATCCATCCAAAATGCATACATTTCATAAAAATCTTAATCAATATATATTTAATAATAAATCTTATTTATTTTGATACATTAAGGGGTCTAAAGTTCCCCTTAATTTGCATATCATATATAGCAGAAAAAAAACTGCTCTGTTCCTCATCACAATCAACTCTGAATATGGCCTTGTCTTAATATAAAGTGACAGAATTGGGAAGGGTACCCTTCTTCGTGTGTGTATATTGGGTTGCTGGAGACGGGAGATGATCCGCTAACAAGGCACTGCGACTTGTAGGCCTTGAGTCTTTGTGCGCACAAACTAAAAGCTCTTGTGTTGCACCTAGAGCAAACACTATCTGCAAAAACTTAAAAGCAGCATACAAATAGATGCAACTGACAACCAAGTGCGAAATGTATTAGCTGGTGTGCACAGATGCACCAATCATTTTAGCATGCTTTCATAGATAAATAAGAGGGCAAAGATATGTAAATTCACATTCTTTAAAAGAGTGACTGGCTTAAGTACAAATGTATGGCTTCTGGCAATGGGTTTGGTGTAAAATACTGATTTTTTTTTCTTCCAAGCAGAACAAGGTCCTGAAATAGTTAGCCCAGTTAAGTTCTCAAAAGTTCCGTTTGTCACATGAAATACCACTGCGTTAGATTGAAAAAAGCCTAATAGAAAACAAACCAGCACAGAAACAATATCCATATTAGTAGTAAGTGTTACATCAAAATATCAAGGATAATATCAGTAACATTTTGACATCATAATATTAATAACAAAAACACTTGAATCATATCATTCTTGTAAATTGTACTGTACAATCAATGCTTGAGAGAATGTCTTTATCTATTTATCTATATTTATAATTCAGTTCAACTGACCATTGAGTAAAAAATAAGTATTTATACAATTAATTCTGCATGATTTAAATTAAATAATAATATGGTGCTTTCCTTGCAAGCACTGTAATATATCTTTTTTTTTTTTGGGAAAGTCATTTGCTGCACATTTAGGATCAACTGATCCTAAAACCTTACAATAGGCACTAAGGCTGTGTAATAAGTTGCTAAATACAAGTAATTAGCAAGTCATATGAGCCTGTTTGAGTAGTTACTGATAACTCAAAAGAGTGTTAAAAAGAAAAATAGACATTAAAACAGAATTACCAGACAAGTCAGACTTATCAAGTAATTTTGATACGTTAATCTACCCAAAACTACCCAATTATTTCGTTCTGGAAAAAAAATACGTCATTTAAATATTATCTAGCAATAATAATAATAATAACTATTATATAATAAAAATATTAAAATCATCACCTACTTATAGACACAAATCCATTTCACCCAAACAAAGCAAAATAAATTTAATGGAGAGAACTTAAAAATACCTTTAGAAAGTTTTTTTTTGTTTAATTAGTGGGCTGTATCTAAATTTAGCAAATTTAAAATTAATAACACAATTACATTAGACATTTCATATCCAAATATCTTCCCTTTTAGACTTTTAAAACTTAGAATTAAATACTGGAATGCTGCCTTCTGAATGGCTCTCTCTCCTGTAACTGTCTTTCCACTAAAAATGTTTCATTACAAAAAACTCTTTAACATAAACAGGTGTGCTGTGGTTAAGTGCATGGCTGAAGGTTTTAAAGCTGTATAGCTGTAGTCCAACATTGACAGCCATTTAGTCCAAGGTATGGGAAGGAATGTGGAATGTATCACTCAATTCTGTAAAAAAAAAAAAAAAAGGAAAAAACAGCAATAACAACAACAAAAAACAAACTTGCCTCAACTTGGAATGATTGTCATTTTACAGTAAAAAAAAATGTTGAAATGGAGCAAATGGGATTTCCACGAAACCTCAGTTGCTTTATTGTCCAGGCTTTTTTAGTGCTGTTCATGGTGCATTATGCTTCTTTTGTATTCTGTACTCGATTCAGGCTGGCTGGTAAAGCTCTCTTCTTGACCTCCTCTGCAGTAGGACCGTTGGATCCCTTAAAATTTTGGGTCTTTGTCTCTCACATTGTAGGTTGGCCGCAACCTCTCATATTCTTCACTTTTTGGCAACACTCTACTTCCAGCTCATACATCTGTCAACTCCTGAGGAGTACCAGAATCAGCTCTTGCTTCAACGCTTGTCTCCTGATTTTGCATCAATGAATGAGTTGGGTGTGAAACAACAAATTGTGTATGCATTTTGTAGCCCAGCTATAGGTTACCCTTTATCGCTCTCATTCTACACATGTGGAAAGTGAATGTGGAAGTAGCAAAGTCGGACCACAGTGTGTTTCCGCTTGCGGGGGCTTCGGATCTTCCCTCTGTGAACTCTTGCCCTGCGAACTCTGCCACGTCTCACACCACTGTACTGATGCGGCTGATGGGCTTTGACTTGGAGCTGCCGCTTGTGCTGGCGCTGCCCACTGTACTTCCTGCTCCGTGCCCCTGGTTGACCATCTGTGGTGGCAGCGGCGAGAGAGGCGTAAGCGGTGTAAGAGGGGTGAGGGGGGAGGTAGGAGGGGGTAAAGGCGAGTGCGGCGGAGGAGGTGGGATGGAGGACAGGGGCGGGTACTGAGGCAGGTAGTGGGCGGGAGCCTGTGGCACGTGACGTGCTGTGATGGAGGAGGGGGCCTGTGGAGGCGGGGCGAACACAAAGTGAGTTGGATGGCCGGAAAGGTGCAGTAGTGGATGAGGACTGTGGATGTGGCCGATATGACTGTGGGTATGAGAGAGAACGTGGGAGTGGCCGTGAGGGTGCGGGTGGGGCTGAGAGTGAGACAGAGTCAGTGGCAACTTGGCGGGATGTGGCAGTGGGACATGAGTGTGAAAGAAACTGAATGGGCTGATGGGTGAATGAGGTGAGTGAGGAGACAACGGTGGAGGGGTGCAGCCTACGCTGGAATGGCGTGCGTGCTGATTCATGGCGTGATGGGAGTGCTGTTGCTGGAGCGGAGCGTGAGAGGGTATGGGTGAACCTCTGCGGGGCAGTGAGCTTCGCTGCAGAGTATGATGCATAGTGTGTGGATGGCCAGCAGCCGAGAGCGGTACGTGGTAACGGTGGTGCTGGTGGTGGTGGTACGGAGGTGGTGGTGGGCCGATATTGTTGTGGCAGTACTGTGCGTGCAGGGCTTGAATCTTGGAGGGCCCGCCGAGGTCGGACTGACTGAGGGAAGAAGGTGAGGGAGGAGGAGGGCCCCCGGTAGTAGGTGGGGCCACGGGAGCAGGGTAGGGCGGCCCTGGGGGAATAAGTGGGGCTGGGGGTTTGGCACGCTTGCTGCCAAACAGAGAACCCAGGAAGGAGCCGGAGTTGCCCCCTCCGGACCCTCGGTCGCCAGTGTTGGGCAGCACTCCTGCCCCAGCGTTCCCTACGGCGTTGTGTAACTGCCCCGGCCCACCCCCCACCCCTATTCCGGGGCTCAGGATGGGGCGGTGAGGCCGGTAGTCTTCTAGCCCATAGCAGCTGGGAAGAGCACCTGCCATAGGCACTCGCTGGTGAGGCCGTGGACTATTAATGATTGATCCCTATAAACACAGGTCGCAGGCCATAAATAAATATTCAATCAATTGTGATCGATTTTAAAAGTGAAGCGAATGAGGCGATGACATGCACTAATATTTACACTAATATGTACACATGTACGCAGAATTTTCGAATAGAAACAGATCAACAAACAACAATCAAGGGTACCTCAGAGAGGAAACCACTTCATGTAAAAAAGGACTGAAGTGAGTTCAGGGTGTTTCACATGCCACTAAAATTTGATTGTTTTACAAACAGGTGACACAGTGAGGACAGATCAGTGTGTTTCACTCAAGCACAGACCAGTACAGACATCAGGCAACGTTAAAGGAAATGTGTCAAAGGACTGTGTACACATAAACTCATGCAGTGCCATTTTTGGAGCCATGCAAGTAATATTCGAACGTAATCATATTTGAATGTAATCATGGGTGGAAGACAATAACTTAAGACACCATCAAAAACTTACTTCAATGGTACTATCCAAAGAGCCCACACTGTTTCTGCGACCTCGCTTTCCTGTTCCCAGTCAAGAAAAGTAAAGTTGTGTGTCAAAATGATGTATGTTTTATGTACTACTGGTTACACACTAGATCAGTATTTGTCTTTTCACTATTTTCTCTCCTTGGCTTAAAGCCACTTCATCACCGTGTACTCATCACAGACTCTATTTACTCCTGATAATACATAGAATTTTTCGCATCCTAATTTTCACTCCTAAAAAAAGATTAGCAAACACCTTTTCAAACACGTTTTGAATTGGAGGATGCTAAGTCCACTACAGTGTAGTCTGAACCACACTGTGATGTTGTATTGTATGATAAAGAGGCTGTGTTTTTATACATTGAAAGAAATCACTTTATTTATTTATTTTTTATTTAAGTAGACCCTATAATGCATACTTATATTTGTAGGATATTGTGTGCGTTACCGGTGTCCGAGAGATCTCTGAGCGACGAGCTAAGGGCTGTGCGCTTCAGCCCATCCCCTGTGGCGTATGTGTCATCTAGGCTGGCTCTACTCAGAGTGCCGTTCACTGCCTCAGTCTTTATTCCATCCACCCCACTACTCACATCTCCACTCATGAGTCCAGGCCGCATAACGCCTTTCTGTTTCTCCAACTCCGCTGCAGACAGAGAGAGACAGAGAGAGAGAGAATCAATGCTCTGTGACCAATTCAATCCATATCATCAAGAAACATTCAGTTTTGCTCATTTCCTTACTGTTTATAGTTAAGTAATGTAAATATATATTTCAAGTCTTTCTTTGCTTGCTAAGTGAAATTCAACGCAGGCTAGAGAGAGACGGAGATAAAGAATAGAGAAATAGAGAATAAGGGAAATTTCATAGTGATGTAAACACCACAAATCCTTAACAACATTTTTATCAGTATTGCTTAATATTCAGCAAAATTCCAATTAATAAACATTTGTTCGAATGCCATTGAGAACTTGTGTGCTTAAGGGCCATTTGGAAAAGAAGAGAAGAATGGCTCACACTCTACTCGATATTTTTCCATATCTTGCACTTCAGCAATGCTCTCTCTCAGGTCACTGACAAAACGTGTCCGATCTTGCTGACTCGGTGCTGTAAAGACAATCAGGACCTTACGCTCCCCTCCTGGGATGGCTGATGTTAACCGAATACCATGAGGATAGTCTGTGAGTGTGTGTGAAAGAGAGAAAGAGAAGGAGAGAGATGGAGAGAGAAGGAGAGAGATGATAAATGAGAATTATAAATAAACCACATGGCATACACTTGGAAGCTCATTTGATAAGACAGCATGATTTATAATAATGAATATACTGTAGATTAGGACAAAGTAATAAATTGTTCATGAGGTTCTGACTGTATTCCAGGATACGACACGATACTGCACAATACGGTGAACTAATACACAAACAATAACATTTTGATACGAGGAAACTGAAGGGACACACTCCGTTCCTCTGTCATCAGCAAATGCACAAGGGCTAAGACAGAGTGGCTAAATGTCACACTGAAGCACAGAGCCAGAACTAAGTGATAACATAAATAAAGAAGGAGGGACAGATGGAGAGACAGATGGAGGAATGAATATACTTACAGGAGTTTTGGAACATGTGAACCTGCATCTCCACGAGAGTAAAAGATTGTCTAAAACTGTATGTCACTGATGTCTTCTTCTTCTGGAAGATCTTTGTGACCTACAGATGCAGACATCTAGGTTAAATATAATATAGCCACTAGATTTAGCTTTAATAACTGATTTTTTTTGTTGGGATTATTCCACGTTATGGTGTCGTGAATGATAAAACTAGTTAAATAAACTCATAACTACCAAAGGATCTTTGTGCCTGTTTCAGATTTTCTTCTTTGTGGAAAACTTACTTGGACCATACAAAGCTGCCAATCAAGCCTAAATGTCCAATTTAATCACCATATGACTCTGTGCATATGTATTTAATGAAGGATTCTGTGAAATAGTGATAAACCAGTGCAAAAAGAGTCTGAAGCAGTAGGGCGTGATTACATTTTCTGTTTCTTGTACTAAACATTTTAAAGCAATCAGAGCCATCTATTTTTGTGAGTGTTTTTTCCCACTTTCTAAAGCGGTAAATCAGTGCTATGCATGTTGCTTGGAGTTTGGAGTGTTGTCAGTGTTGCCAGGTGCAGGTTTTGTGCAGGTCTGGAATGCCATCTCTGGCAGGGTTACTTATAAGCCATTGTGAGACTGTTTCATTATTCCCAATTTAACACATTTACTGAAGACAATTTTGTGAAGACATAACTGAAGACAATTTTGAATCCCCATGATACTAGGAATTTCCTCTGATATGTATATGTGTACATTCATATACCTGTAGGCTACAACAAAGTATATACAGTAGAGAGTACATCACTATGTGCATGAATTTTCAGAGAGAGAAAAGTACTTTACCACTAATAGGTCATTAAAGAGAAAGACTTCTCTTTGATGAACCCCACTCCGCTGTGGTCTGTTTGGATCAGGAACCTCATAAAGCTGGCAACAGCACACCAGTCTGCGGTGGGGTAGAGAGAGCACCTGACCACATAAAACACAAATAGAGCCGCAAGACAATGGGTATCTACTCTGGAACACCACACAGCATAATCACTCAAAAGATCCGAAATACACTCAAAAGTTTGGGGTCACTTTCTAACTCCATGATGGTTCCTGATTTGTATTTCTTTCTACATTGTAAAGGAATGCTGAAGGCGTCCAAAAAATGCATTAATCTCCT
>JAQMYJ010000040.1:15364987-15377815 GCA_030014305.1 Clarias laeviceps | reverse complement strand
AATGTAGAAAATAAATCACTAAACAAAAACAAAGAAATTTGCAAGTGACCCCAAACTTTTGAACGGTAGTGTATATCCGACAGCTACTGTGCGCTTATTTACGCGAGCAAGATTTCCGAACTCACTGGTTTTTTGCCCACAATCACTCTCTCCACTGCCTGCACTTGAGAAACATGATCATCATTGGTCCTCAGCTCCCACTTCTGAATACGATGATAGATTCCTACCAACAGGTCCCTTGGGATGTCCTGTCCATTATCCACTCCTGGAATGCATAAACAGAGCGAGGGAAAATCAGGCCATAAAAAAAAAAATGGAAAAGGTTATTTAACTACAACCTAGGAAAGTTTGACATCACTAAAGACATTTTGGTTTTTATTGTCACCAATTAAGTTTTTGTTTAATCATATGTTAAATGGTCATCAATACATCAAACTCTTAACAATAAAATGACAAATACTGTCCAATGACCTTTTACACAATATTTTAATATAATTGATATAACAATTAGTTTCACATTTCAGAGATCCAACCTACTAACCCCACCCCTCCATGCACCCATATGTGAGGATAAAGGTGAAAAAAAAAGAACTAAACTCACTTTGGTGTACAAAGATAGCACTGTTTGTCAGAGCATGTAGCCCTTAAAAAACAGCTTCTTTTTTTTTTTTTGAATTATTATGTTTTTATAAATATATACAGGGGTCAGGTTTGTTCCATATCAAGTGACGAATCCTTTTTTTCAGCACAACCTAGGCAATATAATGACTTGGATTTTATTTAATATATAAAATTTATATAATACTATATAACCATGACTGAGCAAAAAAAAAAAAAAAAAAAAGGAAAAAGAAAAAAGAAAAAAAACAACAACAACACATATATTACATTAAAATTAATGATAACTTTGGTTCTACATGACATATCAGAAAACCTAAATGCACAGTATGATGTCTAATGCCTCCCCTCCCAACACACACTGGCAAGATTTCTGTATAAGCAGTTTTTTGGTTTATTGGTCAATGTCCAAGGCTGTGTTGCTGCACGCATCCGAGCCGAATGAATTTTAAGGGTTAATCCTTTTAAAAGGTTTTTGAAGAAGAGCCCGTTCACTGTGCAAAACTGTTTCTCTGCAAATAATGTGTGAGTCAATACGCCCTTCTTATTCTTTTTAAGGTAACTGGCATCTGCTGCATTTACTGCCTCTCCGTACCCCTCTCTCACGGTAGCAGAATGAACAGGTACAGGAGCACTGACTGCTATTAGTTAATCAACTCCGGATGGCATTGTTTTCCCAGACAGATTTTTGAACAGGGTAGGCAAGTATACTCTATGTGTGGGAAATACTGAAAGTGCACTTAACTCAAAACATACCAAAGTCATCCAACTCCTCCTGTATAATGAATTCAACAGCATTGTGTGTTTGCAACTATTGAACCTGTTGATCTCCAAGGATGTTTGTGTGTCTCTAGTCTCTAGTGTTTACACAGAATGCTACAAAATTCAGCACTGCTGCTTGAAACCCCCTGGCAGAGAAGAATGAACTGGCTGGTTTCGAGTGACAGGAAGAGTACTCCAACTTAGTTAACTCTTAACTAACTCTTAACAGTCATGCTGGGTAGAAAAGCATCTCAAAATGCATAACATGCTACTAGGCAGATGGGACACATCTGAAAGTGTTTCTTCTCACTCCTGTCAGTCAAGAACAGAAATTCGAGAGGCTACAGTGGGTATAAGCCAGGGTTGGAAATTAACTTTTGTCTCCACCTGCTACTTTAATTGGTGGATTTCAAAATCTAAATTTAAATCTAAATCCCATTTTTCATTTAAGGTCAGAGGCACAGGACATCTTCACCTCATCTACTTCACGCAAATTCTTTCAAATCAGGAATGCAGGAAGGTGCTGGGTGCTGCAAGGATGCTATAAGGATTCTACAGAGAATGCAGAAAAGATTGATAAACAAACCAATACATTAGACTAGTTTATCTGATGAGAATGGCCTAAACATGGCATCGATTTACAATCACTGAAACCAGGCAGTTGAAAATTTGAAAAGACTAGGTGACGCTTTCCAGTTTGTACAGTAACTTGTCTAGTTTCAGTGACCTTGTGCCCATAGTAGCCTCAGATTCCAGACCTTGACTGACAGAAAGTCTTCTGCCAAAAGGTCAGATGTATTATGCATTCTAAGATGGTATTTTGCTCACCCTTTATGCATAATATTTTACACATAAAAAAAATTACAGTAGTAATTCCAAGTCTATATCCCGAAAGTTTAAGTCAAGTCCCAAGGTTAAAATAACAACTTCCAAACCAAGTCAAGAAAAACGCAACTTTAGTTGGACAAGTCCAGGCTCTAAGTACCACATTATTGCTCTCATCTATATATACATATAATAAAACTGTAAAGTTGGGGTGTCTGTATATAGTAGATATTTGCGGAAAAAAATTTTTGGAGGAAAAAATCAAGAATGTTTTTGGAATTCTGTCTGTTTGTTTGTGCACGCATCATGTAAAAAGTACTGAATTAATTTTAAAGGGGTTTTCACAGTTGTATTTGTCCAAGCTTGAGGTAACATATGGGTTTTAATTCATCGCAATTGAACAATTTTAATTCATCTTGCTTGAAAAAATTATTATTTCATCTCAAAATTTAACAGATGGCGCTGGACATTTTTTAATATGCGCTTATGAGTGTGCAAATGTAATCTACTTAATAAATGCAATCTCTTATCATTCCGCGCACTTCACAGTAACACGTGAAAATTTTAGTTCATTCTAAAATTCAACAAGCGTTGTACAGTTTTTTGGAGTGTGCAATTAAATTTCAAGCAAACAAAGTCGCGGGGACATCTAGTTATGAAATAAAACTCTACATTGTCTTTAGAGGCAAATAGTAAACAATGTACAAATTAAGTGAAAATACTGAGAAACTGGTACCTCTTAAGTTCTTAATAAAGTCATCCAGCTTCATCTTCCTCTCTGGTTTGACATTAGGGCTGTACATGTCTGTGTTGAGAAGGATGATTGCAAAGGCAAGGATGAAAATGGTGTCAGGGTTCTGGAATTGTCGCACCAACACAGGGTTACACACACAGTACCTCTGACTGATAAAAAGAAAGAAAAAAAAGAGTTAATAATATTCAGACTTTAAAATCATTCATTACAAATATACACACTTATACAGTTTTATAAAAGATGATCTGAGGGCACCTGAAGGCTTCCACCAGCCTCTCCACCTTCTGTGCTTCTCCTTGGACCTTAATCTGAGCCTGAAACTTGCGCAGAGCATCATCCAGATCCATTCCGGAGAAATCCATTTCATCCAGCACACAACTGTGGAAGACACATCACCTTTTCAACTTAAAATCTTGCATGCACTTAAATACAGTGCCAGTCAAAAGTTTGGACACAAGTTTGGATTTATTTTCTACATTCTAGACCAATACAGGATTTTTTCAAAACTATGAAATAACACATTAGGTAGCCGCATAACAACAATCAGTTGTTGTTTAAAGACATGAAAATATAAGACAAAAACTCTGGAATAGTTCTTGCAAGAACAGTATTGTCAAGTGAATTTGGAAAACCCATCAAGCACCATAGTGAAACTGGCTCTCATGAAGACCATCCCAGGAAAGCAAGACCAAAACTTACCTCTGCTGCAGCGGGGAAGTTCATTTAAAGTTACCAGCCTCAATAATCATCAGTTTATAGCACCACAGAACTGTTCATAGAACTGTTATAAAGTATCAGACACATCTTAAAATCAACTGTTCAAAGGAGATTATTGCATACTTTGGATGCTTCAGCATTGTTTCAAAAATAAAATACCATTGAATTAGAAGGTGTGTTCAAACTTTTGACTGGTAGAGTATTTCATACCTTTTAATATTTTCCCTTACTTATTTTTATAACTGCATGACTGAATTGTATTTGTAAGGCAGAAGAGACTACATACATAATTCTGGCTATCTAAATGTTCTAGACTAGCTGCCTCTTCATCTACAGGTATGAACCCACAGAGCGGCTGTCCTGACATAGCTGATAAGCTATTGAATACCTTAAGCTATTAAACTAAGCATGACCCAGTTTGAACTGGGCAGGGTGTAAACATGGTAGCACTCACTCCAGCACATCCTTGTTGAACTGCTTCTGTCGGTTGCCCAGGAACTCCCCGATCATTTGACGACTCAAGCCTTTTCTCTCCAGGATGAAGCGAGCAATTCCCACTGGGGTGTCAGACATGAAGCCCCTCTCTATCAGGTACTGGATGCCCTTCTCTGGCTTCCTGAAATTGAGACCGAAAGAAAGAGCGATAGACAATGACATAACAAAAGGGGGAGTCAGTGAGAAAAAGAGAGAGAAGTGAGAGGCATAAAGAGAGTGCTAGCCAAAATAACCTTCAACCTGAACTACTAATACCCAGCTTTTTATCTGCAAATTTTATCCATTTTCTTTTATTACTGAAGTGTGTTTAAGAGTTAATTAGGCCCTTACTTGTTAAAAAGGTTAAGACCAATGCGATACTGTCTCCTCTGCACCACATCGTTGTTAAATGCAGGTGAGTCCCAGCTGTGGCGGCTTTCCCTCTGGTAGGTCTGCTTTGTGAGTGCGGTTAGTGGTTCCCTCAAGCTGTCTCGGGAGGATGAGCCAGAACTGCAGTTAATTGTCTCATTGGAGTTGGTGGTGGAGTTAAGTGAGTCGTTGTCGCCATCCGACGGCTCCAGGCCAGTAGAGGGCAGTGGTGCTGACGAGGTTGAGGAGAGCGGTGTCAACGGGGGTTGGGTAGATGATACAGATGAGTCTGGGTATGGGTGGTGAAGATGGGCCAGTGGGTGGTGGTGATGGTGCTGCAGAGGGTGATGGATGTGTGGGTGGTGCTGCTGGTGCATCAGGATTGCATGGTGTGGAGGTATGTGTGTTGGGAGGGGTGAGGGAATAGGCCGACCCATAGGGCGAGTCTGTCCCTGGGCTGGGTTATGTTTGAGAGTTCCCTGGGGTGAACCTCCACCTCCCCCCCCTACACCTCCTGTTGGTTCCTGCTCATACAGCAGCTGTCTGCTGAGTGAGCCTCGGTCCGAGCGGTCACTCATGTCCACCGAGCTGTCGCTGGGTGGCTCGATAGTTAGAACTGGAAGGTGGGGACCACGAAGCCGATGGTCACGGCACTCTGTGCATGGTGTGCTGCGCCGGCTGTTGCTGCTGCCTCCGCCTTCCGCATCTCGACTGTCCTCTCGTCCCACTGTTGTGCCACCTAGCCCCCAGTATTCAGTGTCAGTACTGCTGGGTGCACGTTCCATGGAAAGGGGAGATGAAGGCACGCCGTCTTCCATGTAGAGAGTTACATCGCTGTAAGATGTGGCTGTGCTGTCCTCGTGCATCCCCCCAAGTGTCCCGGCTGTCCGCCCTCGCTCGCTTGTCGGTATTCCACGACGAGATGGCACCTTGCTACTCCAGACACATTCGCTGAAATCTTCACTATCGCCTCCGCCATCACCCTCCTGAGAATCGCCACGTCCAGACTGGCATGTTAAAGTGTCATCCATGGAGTCTGCCAGTGATGTCACCTAAAATACATACACATGTACATACAAGTAAGATCTAAGGTGAAGGAAATTTGGGAGAATTACGGAATTTGGGAGATTATCCTATCAAGAGCAGTGGACACTTATCCCATTTACTGTATACCTACAACTGAGCAGTTGAGGGTTAACTTGTACCTATTCAAAGGCTCATGACCTTCCAAACAGTAGTCTTAATCACTGAGCTACCACTCCCTCATTATGACATCTGCATTTTTCTAATTCACATGTAATTCTTAACCTTGTCTGGTTCTATGCTCAGGTTAAAATTTTCTGGCCTAGTCCTAGTAAGGATAGTATGCATGTCCTTCCTAACACCAAATTAAACATTTAAACATGTACAGTTATCTTGTAATAATACTGCTCTATACTGCCATCATTCTGACAGGGCTTCACATACTGTATGAAATACCATGAGTTTTGAAAATGGTCAAGCTCCACTGTGTTTTGTTCTCAATACCTTTTTATGATATGCAAACAAAAGTAATGTTATTGCTTACCACTCTTCTACTTTTTTGAATCGGTCAGATTATTTTCAATAATAATCCTCAATAGTATACTATCGTGTATTGATATATTATATCCTATAATATATCAGAAAGTACTGTCAAATCATAAGGGTATTATATGTCTAATTCAAATTCTACCCCCCTCTCACCTGTTTAGTAAAGGAGTCATCTGTTTGTGAGTAATCTTCCCGGTCAGAAGGGCAGTGTGAAGGTGATTCCGTCTCCTGTTCCGTGTCAGCCGAACTCTGCTGGCTGGTCATGGCCAGGGAAGAGGGATGGCGAGGGGGGTAGAGCTGCTGTTGTTGCTGGGGAATTTGAGATTGCACCTGTGATACCAGCATAAATAATTTTGTATTTTTTTTTATAATGTATTACGTGTCATTACTTTGTACATCCCAAAGGACGGATTAAAAGTAAGGTGTGATGGATGGTATAGACCAGGTCTATCTTGCAAATGTAGGTACAAGGCCTTATACCAATACTTTAATGTCAGTACTATAACCTGTCATATTTGTAACCGTAGTCTCAAAATGCCATTTTTAGACTGAATGTGTTAAGATTAGGTACTCTCTAAATACCAGGGATAATAATTGTTGGACTAAAGTTAAGCTTCTGATTGTGGTGCATAATAATTTGCCCAGAACGAAGTACCTGCGGCTGACGTTCATCAAATGAGTACTGCATGCGCATGTTAGACAGGATAATTCGGCGTGTCATGCGGTTTTCTGAGGCTGAGCTTCGCAGTCGCTGGAAGTTCTTATTCATTCGGTACTGCCGGAAAGCAGTCTGGATTGTACGTGCAGCTCGTCTGCTCAGGAAGGAACCGCCATATTTCTTCTCCAACATCTCCACCTGAGATACAGAGAGGAAAATCAGAAAGGTTGTTTCCACAAGCCATTTCCTATATTCATTACACCTACTGTAAAGATGTCGCTTCTTCTATTAGCCAATAGCCAATTTTAACATTAGTTAAAAAAAATCTTATTATAGAAGGAACTGTTCTGTAAGACATGCATTTTATATCAATAAATCCATAATTCCTTATCTTATTTTAGAATTTGATTGCATGCTCATACAGTGGCCAAAATGTCACAATGTCTAAAATGTGACAAGAATTCACAGCACTGGAACTAACCAGCTGTGTGGCCAAAAGAAAACTACTTGTTAGTGACGCTAATCAAAAAAGACTTCAAAAAGGCTTTGCTAGGAATCAGAGAGATTGGAATTTGGAGCAATGGAAAAAAGGTCATGTGGTCTGATGAATCTGGATTGACCCGATTCAAGGTGCATTAGGGTAAGATGGGAAGCACACAAAGTGATGCACCCATCATCACAGTGCCCACGGTGCAAGCCCCAGGAGGCAGTGTTATAATCTGGGGTTGCTTCATTGGTCAGGTCTAGTCTCAGCAATTGTTATGTGGCAATAAAATGAAGTCAGCTGATGACCTGAATGTAATGATTGACCAGGGTATCACAACAATGGAGTTTCCAGAACCCAAATTGTGAAAGAGTCGCTTTGGGAGTGTCTTGATGTGTGTGGCTTTTTGGGCACAGAGTGTTTTACTGAAGATCAAAGCAGGTCTACGAGGTTGGGAACAGTAAACCCAACCCCGTCATGTGCTTTCAATGTTTTAGGAAAGCCGAGCATTCTGGGTGTTGTCGGAATGCAGTAGAGTAGTCTGGAGTTATAAGACTAATTCATATGCTCGGGTCATATTACGAATGCTTTGCTCTTTAATAAGGAATGAGAGTTCTAGACTGTACACATAAACTACCAGCAGTGTAGGGATGGGCACAAAATGCTCACTGCTCTGAGTCTTCAAGGAATTATTATTTTAAGAGCAAAACCTATAAAATGCTAGCTTAAAATAGACACAATGCATAATTAATATTAAAAATAGTAATATTTAAATTACCTAATTTACTGTGAATTAGGACTTCCCTAAATAATAAACATATATTGAATGTAAATAACCACTCTGGTTATGCAAAAAAAAAAAAAAAAAAATTATAATGGATAGAAAAAGGATAACATAACATGTCTGTCAGTATCTTGAGTGCATTAAATAGTATCTGACTGGACTAGAAAATATTTGACATATGAACGGCTTGAATTAAAATGAATCAAATAGGCACTAAAAGTTCTCTCATAAAAAAACTGTTCTTCTGAACACACAAACACCTTCTTATCCTGCAGGTCTGTGGAGAGCTCATAGCTGTCTGAGAGTGCTTTGCAGCGTTTGTTCTCCTCCTCTTCCTGCTTACGCAAAGCCAGGCTGGCAGGCTGGAGGCGTGTGTGCTGGGCCCAGGCCAGGCTTGCAGGGCTTGGTGGGGCCACAGGAGGCCCCTGGGAGCCCAGTGGCTCTCCCACAACCTTTCCGTATCGCTCCGAAATGCCCAGGTATGGGACCTGACTGCAGGAGCTGTCTGAGAAACTGCCTGTTTCCCCACAGTGAGGATCCCCTTCCACACTAAAATATATATAGAGTGAGAAAGAGAAAGCAGGAGAGGGAGAGATGAGTATAAACAAGTCTTAAAAAAGCTCAAATCGAGGTAGACATGAAAACAGAAATAGAATGACTGCATGTGTCAATTATGGCACCGTGTTGCCAACAAAGCAAGATCAAAACAAGACCATTAACAATACACGGTGTGTAAACAGTCATATTAGCATGCTAACACAAAATTAGCCCCACAAACACCCAGAGCTCAGCCATCTGGCAAAGAAAAAATCAGAGAAACCAGAGAAGATGAGAGAGCACAAAAAAGAAATGCAGGGGGAACACAGTGGAGAGCGAGAGAGAAACTGAGACAAAGAAGAGAGAAGAAGGCGGGAAAAAAACAGAGCACCATGTGTGCCACTCTGTCATGTGAGAGAAGTCAGGCACCATGGGTAGCGACAGCTTTGCAGCTCTGAGTCACTCGGCAATGAGTCAGAGAAAGTGCGAGTAGGAGAGAAGAGAGTGAGAGAAATACTGGACAGAGTACAAAGACAGCGTGAAGAGCCATTCCACTGTACCTGCACCCACTCTGCCCTCTGTAATAGCTAAAACAGTACAGCATGAATGATTCATTACTGACCACTGTTCATGCTCAGCAGCTCCCTGTTTCATTACAAATCACCTAAATAATCAACAAAACCACATACGTTCACAACAATAACCTCATGGCATGACATACATCGCATTTCATACATAACATGTGCACATGCAGGGGAAAAAAGTGTAGCTGGCTCTTCTGTGCGATTAATGTTGGATCAATAATTAATGCTATCGTAACCTTCAATGATTTAAATCTATATCCATAAGACGGTGAAAATTCCTTGTATTCACACATAGGTTTTGCTTGCATTTAGGTTGAATGAGAACATGACATGCATTGAAATATCCACCTAAGTTTTTAAAATATATGATTGTATGAATAGTCTTAAATAAATAATTATTAAACTATTAAATAAATAATTGCAAATTAACTGACTTAATTAAAAAATACAGTTTCTATCCTCAATATTTGGCTTCTTATAAAAATAACTCGATCCAGCCTATTATTTAGCATTTTATTTTATTTTGCATAGAAATTTTTAATATTATTGGAAATAATGTTAGAAATGCACCATTTGCAATTTTCTTGGGCGACACAAATTAATGACCTGCTGATGCCAATTTTGGCCAATTCTGATTTTTATTTGTTTCTAAGAAGCATTTTTTTCAACTGCACAAGGTTACAGCACTTTCTTCTATTTACTGATCAGAGCATTTGTGTACAAATAAAATCTAACTAAAAAAAAATTTCAATAGGGAGGGGCAGGAAAAAAGTGTAGACACACATGATGGTGCTGCTAGTGCACCTCAGCTCCCCTGAGAGCTCACGGCTACAGCGAGGTATAGTGGGATTTGAACTCACAGATGATAGAGCGGACACTTTACCTTGCTCCTCTCAGACATGCGTACATGATCGGGACAAAATTGTTTATATTGGTGGCTGGCTGGGACGATCACCCGATCATGGCCGATCAAGCTGAAAACCAGTTGATGCCGGTCATACATAAAGTCTGCTGCTTCAATGTTTTTAGATCCTTTTGTCAGATATCACTATATATAGTATACTGAGGAATAATTAATAGCATTTTTCTAAGTATCAAAGGCTTTTATTGACAATTACATTAAGTTTTGCAAAGAGTTAATATTTGCGGAACTTGTGGGTTTTTGTTTGTCCACCTGCCTCTTGAGGATTGACCACAATGGGTTTTTGGCTATTCTCAATGGAATTAGGGTCTGGAGAGTTTCCTAGCCATGGATCCAAGATTTCGATGTTTTGTTCCCCGAGTTAGTTGCCTAAGTGGGTTGGGGAACGTCAGGTAAAAGAACGCAGGCGGTGATTAGCTTCACCTTATTGAGTTTACAAGTCATTTCTAGGAGGGGCTGATCCTTTTCCAAGTCAAGTGATTTTTTTTTTTTCTGACATGTTGGTGTTATATATATCACTTGGATGTTAAAAGCTGCACTGAGTAAATAGAGCTGGATCAAATGAAAACTGTCAGTCTTTATGTCAGACTGCAAAGCAAAAAATTTAATTATTTTAAAAGAGGGTGATTATTTTCTATACAATTGAAAACAACAAAAAATAAATAAAACACATTGAATAAGAAGGTGTGTTCAAACTTTTTACTGGTACTGTATACAGTATGACCTATATATCAGGAAACACAACTCTCTATAACAAGATGTTTCCGAGTTGTTGTGAGTCTCCTTGCCAATCCTGTAATGCTAATTTACAACCATAGCCATGTCAGGGATGTCGCATCAGGATTGGCAGAAAATATGTATGAGTACATCACATGCAAACTTAGATGTCTTAAATTTAAAATAAGGCTTATACCACAATTCCACGTGCAGAATCAAGTGAGTGAAAGTGACCAATGTAATCAAGGCTTGCTTGGTGATCTCATAAGACTTCTGTGATTCTGAGGAAAGAGGCAGCAGATACTTATATCCCCAGAGTCTCAAATACTTGAAAAGCCTATATACTACCATCTATCTATCTTTCTATCTAATATATAAAACCAAAATCGTGTTTGTGACTTGGTCTGCTTGCGCACGTAGTTCAGTTCATGTGACACTGTGAACTTGTCACAGGTCTCTCCGTACTTCACATCATACTGTGATGCGTGATGTTATGTCATACTGTGGCACACGTCGTTCTTCACCAAATGAAATGGAAGCACCCTGCGCCACTGGCACCCGGATTGTCACATGCAGTTAAAGGGGACATACCAATACCATTATGGCATTATTTTAGGATAAGGCAATTTTAGATCTCCAAAAAAAAAAACAGGTGCTGGGAAAAAAACACGTTATGATGTCCTCTCAATATATTGTCTCACATAAAGTTAACATGAATATGAAACATATATGAACATATATGAACATTGTATAGTCTGATTTATTATGTAAGTAATAAACCAAAGACATCCTTACAATGAATATTGTATGACACCTGCTCTGGAAATGACATTAGCAGCATGTCTCTTCCTATAATATCTAAGAAGCCTGGAGACACTTGCAGAGGATCATGTTCCACTGCAAAACATTTTAAGCTCCTTTATATTCTGATCATGATTTAATTATAGTTGTCCTCATAAATTATAAACTAATATTAGAATCTAGTCTAGAATGTAATTATATTATCATGAAAAAGGCTATAATCAACATAATAAGCATTCACAACAATCAAATATGATCTGATGTAAATGAGTTTCCTTAATCGTTAATTGCAACAATTTAACAGATGATGAAAATCTCGTTAAAATTGCATTATCTATCGCAAGTCTTTGCTTCCCCCCTCTTTCTCCTTCATACTCACATGTAGGCTTGTGCCCTACGTGGGAGTTTCTTCTTTCGATGGAACCACATAGCTCAGGACATAAACACTGGAACTCAGTAACAGTCCCATCTACCTCTGTGGCCTCGCATGAAGGTTAGACATAGATGAATACTGCACGGTTCTTAAAGTCTTGAGCTGTGCTCGATATAGCACAGCTCATTCGTCAGTATCTTGATTCTGGATTAAAAACTCCTGATAACTTGTCAATCAGCAATGACTGCAATGTGATTTATCCCTTAGGTTCATTTATCACTCCATCACTAATAAAAAGCCCCTGTAGTGCATTTAAAATGATCTCCACACATTTCTCAGTGTGACTTTTCGATCTGATTCTCTTCCTCTATCTATATTCTTCCTACAGCACTGCAAATCTCTCTGCACAGCAAGCGGCTGGTAACCACCAACATCGCAGCACAGCATTAGCAACCACGAAATGCTCAACAACAAACAAAGCTTTAACACACCCAACCCATTTAAATTGGAAAGTGCAAATGTCTCTACAGCAACTGAACTCTTGGATGCTTAGCCTTCTTCTCCGATTACATGTCTAATCAATTACATTCATCTGCAACACCTCTCTATTTCTCTCTCTCTCTGTTTGTCTGCCTGTTTCTCTCTTGCTCTGTCTCTCCCCCTCACACATAAACGAGAATGTCCTATATGTATATGTGTGCACGACAATTACACCAGAGCAGCTGCAGCAACCAATCACATGGTTGGGGTGTATGTGTGTGTGTGTGTGTGTGTGTGTGTGTGTGTATGTGCGCGTGTGTCCCTCAGACCAGCACACACTGAGATAAAACCGAGGTCACTACACACACACACTCACACACACACACACACACACACA
>JAQMYJ010000040.1:15342930-15361260 GCA_030014305.1 Clarias laeviceps | reverse complement strand
TCCGCTCCTTCCGCTTGCGTGAGCTCACAGACGCCCCTGATTGGCTGTAGAGCTGTGATTAATGTGGGAGCACGAAGAACCTCTCGTCCCTCCCCTATGAGAGAGCTCGGCCAATCAGCTCTCTCTAGACCTCCGGCTGCAAGAGGTTACAGCATCACCCGGAAATCGAACCATGGAATTGAATCTTTGTATCATGATGAGTTGCATTTTTTTGTCTGCTCATCTTCAAAAAAGAGAAAGATAGACTCCTGAAGGAATGACTGTTTATAGCTGATATAATGATGTTTTCACATCATTAAACATGACTACGAACAGTTAAAAATTCATCTAAATTGCTGTGTTATAAGAGAAGTAAAACACTGCTGAATGGGCTTTTACTGCTAAATAATTTGTGTCCCTTTTACACAACTCTCTGCCATGTTTAATGTCTTGTATATCCTTATGGAATTAGCATACATAAATATGATATTTGACTTTACAAAAAAACAGCTTAAATAACTCAGAACTTGGGCATTTCCCCAAAATCTGACCTCTACATATTCAGGCAGTATTACAAAGCTACAAAACTCAAGCCAGATCCACTCAAAAGAAACATGCAGATATCTCCAACCTTCAGTGAGCACCACATCCATCAGTTACGCCAAGAGCCATGTTTCTCTTTCTCTTATTCATGCTGTTCTCTAATAGGACATTTTTGTGCTTCCCCACCGAGCCTCATGCTCAGAAACTACGGCAGCACCAATGCAATTTAACTCAAACACAGAATCTAAGCTCAAATATCTCAGCTGGAATGCTCACTGCAGAACCTGGGTCTGCAATGCAGAGGCATGAAGTTATTCCCACTTTCATTTTGATCTAAAACAATAAAGAAGGACTTTCAGCATTTTATCCCAGACAGACAGTGAACAGGCAGAGCTATACAGTACAGACACAATGCTGAGGAGCTCAGTTTCCCCAAATGCAAGGCTCTTTTTGCATGTCATTATAATTTCATTAAATAATATGTGACCTGACGAATCAGTTTTTTCCACTCTTTTACAAGAAGAAATAAGAGTTATTGTCCCTTATACAAAAGAAAAGTATCATCTCTGTGAAAGAATATGAATATGAGACAAGAGACAACGAGACAACGAGACAATAAAGATGGAGGGGACATACCGAGAGAGTCAAGATTTCACAAGGGCACAGGCGGTCAGTGCTGGCTATAATTAACAATCCTGTGTGATTAATGGAACGGCTGTTAATTAAACGTGCTGCTCAGACTGCTGCTGAGGTTTCTGTCCAAAGAGTCTGGCAAAGACCACAAAGCTTGTTAACCCAATACTCAAATCTTTAATGTGGACAGAACTTTATCCCCCCGCACCGCCCTCCCCCCCAAAAAAGTTTTTTATCTTGAGCTGGACATAACATTGTAAGTCACTTAATCAAGCAGCAAGAGTTTACTAATAGTATTAGTAAAGTAAAGAGAGACTGTTCTCTGTAATGTATTCGATCAGCCAAGATATATTTAGTCTCTGAAATGGACTTCTTTTTTTTTTCACAGATCGAATCTATCACAGGAATGCTGCTAACACAAGATCTCATATCTGTAACATTTTGTCTACATGCTTTTAATGATCATTTAGGATGATATGACTTTCAGGGATGCTGTTTCACATCATGTTCCCAAGTAACATGCTTTTGTCTCGGTCCCTCTGTCCTTGTCTTTTTGGCCATGTTTCACCTGTTCTGTGTTATAAAGTCTAATAAAATTAGTTAAGTCTAATTATTGTTTCATTGCTCAGGTCCATGTTACAGTACATTTGTGTATTGCTTCCTGGGTTTGAACTTTGCCTATTTGTAAATATGAACTGCTCTGTGTTAAGCTTACCAAGCTAAAGTTTACCTGTATTTCGATCCCCGTTATGGACACTGACTACTGGATTGCCCACACTAAATATTATTCAGAGCACCCCACGCTTGCAACTGTCCTCACTTACATATACAGTATAAATATACACACACGTGTACAAACGAGCGTGAGTGCTAGTGCTGATGTTATTTGGCCTGTTTTTTTTTTCTTCCCTTCATTGGAGTGGGCGGGGTTTCCTTTATAAGTGTACTTTGTTTGCGTGATCTGGCAACCCGTGTAAGCACAGGAATGTGCATCACTGAAAAAGCAAATGGAGGCTCTGGGTTTATAACACAGAACAGCACTAGAACTGAGAAACAGGATGTGGTACAATAATCGTTTAATCTTGATTAACTCGTTTTTATAATCGTTGATAGCTGAAATTGCAACTGAAAAAAAAATT
Source organism: Clarias laeviceps (assembly GCA_030014305.1). Taxonomy (NCBI): domain Eukaryota; kingdom Metazoa; phylum Chordata; class Actinopteri; order Siluriformes; family Clariidae; genus Clarias; species Clarias laeviceps. Next base: position 15,358,966 of record JAQMYJ010000040.1, on the reverse strand, counting down.
TGATCAACTGTGCAGTCCACTCAAGTTCTCATTCTACATAACTGCAAGTCCACAAATGTTTATTGACATGAGTCAACATACCTTTTCTCCATATTGAACATCTGTACAAAGCAACTGTAGATTAAGTTCACAACCAAATGCATGGAGAAATAGATGCCATATTAATACACAGTTTGCTAAATCATAAATAGCAATAGAATAAAATCATATCCCTGTAAACCACAGTGAATACTCTGAGTGAGTCAGAGCACAGTGCTTAGTGCAACAGCACAGTGTGTGTGCAGGAATATCATACCAGAAATCCTGAATTGGCTCGTACATTATAAAGTCCCTCATTTCATTTTTGGATGACCTCCATGGAAAGAAAATCAAGCAGATCATTTGCATAGGACAACAAGGCATTTATTTCACCATTCCCATGCAGTCACACACTCGACTGAAGTCCATGCAATTAACTACCAACTTCTTATTAACCAGATGATCAACTATTTGATCAAAAGCATGATTAACCATTGCTTCTTCTAGGTTAGAATTTCAGCTTCTTTTTTTCTTCGCTGTTTTTCATAGCAAGCTGTACCAAAACAAAGAAGACATTACTATCCAAAAACACAAAAAAAATCACTAAACTGAGCTGTGCCAGAACTACTGTATAAGCTTCTTGGGTCGGCAGTCTCTGCTCATCTTTTAAATGCTCATTTTCAACACTTTCAGCCCAGGATATAACAAAAAAAAATTTGGATCAATAGATAATCAATCTCATTAGCAATAACACAGAGAATATTCAAGCCAGTGCTTCAGCAGGTGCTTTCTTTCCATTTCATTTTACCTTCATTACGTCCCTGCTGGCCCTCGTCCCTGCTGGCTCATTTAGCAGACATGATGATGTCCTGTGGTGGACTGAACAAATGACTCAGAGAATTCTAACCACCAGAAAGCTTCAAGAAACGTCTTCATCTCACTAGAGTCTAATTTTAGCTCACATATTGTAATCGTTCCCTCTGATTCAAAAACAAACTAGTGTGTGTGTGTGTGTGTGTGTATGCTTGTGCAATTGACAATTGCTTACATGCATGCTAATTAGAGGCTAATTTTACAGTTTCCTAGATGTAATTTATTTATCTATACACTTTTATCATAGAAACCTTCTAGCCTTTAATAGCAGGAAATGCAGTGTCATTGCAGTACACATATACAAATCACACAGCTTTTTTTTTTTTTTTGTTCAGTACATGTCAGAGAGTTGAAAAGGCAACCCTTGGCATCACTGTATCTGTATCCATGTGGCAAAAATCTGAATAACTAGGCAGTATGATGATCTGCTAGCTCATCCTCCTCAAATTTACTGACAAGAGTAAAAATGGCATACCCACCTGGAACACAAAACCAGACAGTACTTGCTGGAGCATAATATATGTCTACATAGGTCTGCGTCATAGTGACATATTTGTAAGAGATGTTGCATGAAAGAAGAAGAGGAAACATAATATTTTAGAGTGACCATAGGATTACTGAAGAGGAAATATGGCACAGACTGGCTGAAACAATCTCTGAAGCAAATCAAAAGTAAATGTATTTCGACATATTTTAGATGCCATTTTTGACCTGGGACAAACAGTGATGAGAAAAAAAGCTTATGGATTTTATCCAATTCAAATGTGAACATCGGTTCAATGTGAATGAATGAGTGAGTAACTGTATTTGTTTGAGTGCCCTCATTGCCAGCGTGTACCCCACGTAGTGCCCCGAATCCCACAATCCCCTGGGGTAGGCTCCAGGCCTGTCGCCACCCTGTGCAGGATAAACTGTATACAGAATGAGAGAAAAAGTGTTTTTTCAAAGTCCTGAATATGATTAAAACCCAGTGCACTCATCTGAGCTCAGGATCAAACCCAGGTCATGCATGGTATAAATCAGCAACATTACCGCCTGAGCTGTTGTGCCATAAATGATAAAATCAGGTTACCTTAATACTATAATTATTTTTTCCCACCAATCACAAAATGTCCATGCGATTGATCACATTATATATATTTACTATATTTACAATTCAAACTCCCAGAAATAAAGTATAAGCACTAAAATCATATTTTGATGAAAATTTTAATATTTGATACAAACTGAACACAATACTCTACATTTGCTTAAATCTAAACTACATCCCCTTTTTCATTGTATTAAGCTGACTTCATTTATTTTTCATAACACTGAGCATTTGCTATATAAATAAAATTTCTACAGATTTAACCTCGGTCAGATCGCGTTTTTGTTCATTGGTGGTGATGTTTCTTTCTAGCTGCAGACCTCACTAATGACTATAGTATTATCCTCTTCTAACCAGGTTTCTATTGACAACATGAGCAAGTGTTTCAGATATTAGATGTAGTGCTTTGTCCTTGTATCTCAGAGGGAGAAAAAAGTACTGAAAAAGTATACACGAAAAAATAGAAAATGTGTGAAAAAAAATCTGTGAAGGAGTTAAGACAAAAAAAAAATGTAATGTGAACATGGAAAAATGGCTACTTTTATTAGCAGCATATATGTTTTTACCTGCTGAAGTGAAATATTCTCATGTTTTCATGTTAACTAACAACTGCTTATCTTAGGCTGTAAGATATTTTTTGTTTTAGAGTAAGTATTCAATTTTTCCTGTAAAATATCATGTAAACAAACAATGATTTACCACTAGCTAGACCAGAATTATTAGCTACTGGAATTGATGAAAGTCTAAACTGGTATTAGCAAAGAAATCATACTAACTCAGGTAAGTTACTGTAGTGTTTTTTCAAACCGGATGATGGGGCAAGAGGATGCAGTCCACCAATACTTGGCCACCCTAAAGTTTTTTAATTCCAGAATAATAATTTATGGACTACTGTAACATGTGAACATTTTATTATGTCTGTAGAATATGTACAGTATGTTTGATGTAAGCGACTAAAATGCAAAGGAATATTCCTTAGATTTTGAACCAGATGTTGAACCTGGTTTTAAAATGGGATATGATTTTGACATTGTGTGCAGAAACTGTGGCAGCATAAGTGTGCCAAATCTTAAGTACATCTGTAAACTTTAAAAGCAACATCTAGACCAAATGTCAGAGTCAAAAAGTTCAGTCTGTCTGTTTGCATGTCAGGATTGTGAAAAATTGCATGTCGCCTCATCATACCATTTTCAATAATTTTACAAAAACCCATCTTTAATACTTCTACTATTAATTAGTAAAATAACTGAATGAAACAAAAGGGAGCATTGTAAAATTTTCTCATGATTAGGGGTGAAAGTAGTTTTAAATTCTTACTGGTACTACAGTATGTGCCCCAAAAGTGAAGAAAATAAACCATGGCGGTGTTGGACAGTTCTATGAATCTCATAAGTTTCTCTTCATATTTTCACTTATTTATTAATTACAATCCCTTGATACATCCACCAAGTAGTGTTTTTGATCAAAGTTAGAGAGGAAGTTCAGCCTTGTGTTAGAAGTTGGCTTTGTAGCTCGTATTAGCTGTGAACTAAGTGGTGAAGTGAGTCATGAAACTGTCAGTGTGCTGGTGGAAGCTTCTACTAGCATTACATAGCATAATGAAAAGTCAAAACACAACATGGACAGTCTAGAGGCAATTCGAAATGACTAAAAAGCAGTAAATAAACAGACAAAGTGTAGTTTAAAATGACATCAGATGTGTTTAAATGCTGCCTCTGGTTTTGTAATTGGGTTTTGTCAGGTAGATGCTCTCTCCTCTTTGCAGTACTACATATCAATACTGAATCTTTGAGTGGTATGAAGCACAGGACATTCCCAGGCTCCTTACACCTATGCACATAACCCTATTTGTAGCTCAACCCACAGGGGGTCAAGACTCCTACTTTGGGAACCGCTGATATATAGTCTCTATTGTTCTTTATAAAATTAGCCAAAAAACGGTCACTTACTCTCATTCATTTAAAAGTTCGCTTGTACTGCTTATCTTAGGTTGTAAGATATTTTTTGTTTTAGAGCAAGTATTAAATTTTTCCTGTAAAATATCATGTAAACAAACAATGATTTACCACTAGCTAGACCAGAATTATTAGCTACTCATAATGATGTAAGTCATTACTTTAAGCTAGACTTAAATTATGAATTGTATAATTTAAGACTTGTTCATTCATATTCATGATAATTCAAGGTATTTTCACTTTTTTTTTTTCTTGTCATGTGTTTTTCAGCTTAATCAGAGACACTCAATTTTGTTGAAAAGGTGGATGCATGGGAAAATTAGTTTACATTTATGGTGTAACTATGTTAAGTGTGTTTAAATGAAAAAGACTAAAATAGCACATGGACTATTGATTAAAAATGTGGTTTGTGCAAAGCAATTTTTTTTTTTGCAAACCAAAAAAAAGACCAAACACGAGGTCACGGAGGACACTTTGAGAACGCCTAGTCTAAAACAGTAAACTGAATTTGTTGTTAAACTTATCTTCTTCCTGAAGCTGCAAATAAACACTATCCGTTTACTGCCTGCACTCAGGTCCACAATTGGTGTGTTTCCTCACTACAAGAGAACCATGTTAATCTGGGACCAGATAGGAAAATCCATTATTACATAACAGGGAAGTTATGTAACTTCCCTGAACTCAGGCTCACAGAAACAACCAATATATACAGTGAGCCAAATACAAAATCCATTATATCACAGCAACTTTAGGTCAAGCATGGAACTAAATGTGATCTTTGTGATTGTAGAGGTTTCTAGACCCATTTCTTGTTTGTGTGTGTGTACAGAGCTCTGAGGCCCAGCTTGGAACCCTGGCAACAAATGGACACCCTCCGGTGTGTGTGTACTGTACAGTATGTGTGTGTGGTCATTGACAAGGCTTGCCTCTGATCAATGCAACTACTGCTGGTAGACTGTAGAACATACCACAATATTTGTGCTTACATACATATTGTGTACGTGTGCGTGTGTATGTGTGTGTATATGTGAGACAGAGAGAGAGACACACACAGTCTTAATGCTTAATTATGACTCCTTGATCATACTGAGTATCATATGCTTATAATTAATTCTTAAAATAGAACTGTAACCTGTCTGAGTCATCGGAGAGCTTAAATCTGAGGCTGTGTGTGTGTGTGTGTGTGTGTGTGTGTAAAAATCACACTATGCAAAGTGAGAAAGCTGAGTGTTGCACACTCTCTAATGTATTGCAGGTATACTGTAAGTGAGAGACAACACAAACGTGTCGATTGCTCTTATTTTGAGCAGACAAGATCATGTGGCTCACAATTTCGTAATGTCTACACTCTCTCAAAAAGCAGGTACAGATCCTTATTCTGTACAGCATAGAGTTTAATAGAACAAAAGCACAATATGATTAAATGAAAATACTGAAAAGAAGCAAGCTGAAGCGCCTTGGTGGATGAGAAGAGCATTAGGTAGATTGTGCATTTTAGGTCAAAGTCTTCAATACAATTTACGGCTGTAAAAACTATTTTAAATAGATGACAGTGTGACACACCTCAAAGTTAAAAAGGATGCAGGCCATCTACTGTACTTCCATTCTAAACACCTAAGCCAGTAGAGAGCATGAGGATTTTAGAGCATTAGAGTTTAGGATTGTGAGAATGGGTGTAACATCCTATCATGCCCCCTCGGGTTACAAGTTGGCTGTAGTTGCAATCACAGTTATTATTATTATTATTATTATTTTCGTTCTCAGGTTCAGGAATGCTTGCAAAAATGAACTGTAAAATAAACGTAATAAGCTAGTAGCAGTAACATTATTAAATGTTCATTTTTAAAAGTGTTCATTATTAAAATCTAAAGTTTGGAAACACCTCATTGTTCAATAGTTTTTCCTTAATTTTTTAAAAGAGTTCATTATTAAAATCTAAAGTTTGGAAACACCTCATTGTTCAATAGTTTTTCCTTAATTTTTTTCTGCCTCATGAGGTAGTCACCTGGAATAGTTTCTAACCATCTTGAAAGATCTTCCAACTCATCCCAAACCACTTCGATTAGAATTGGATCAAGTGATTGTGGAAGCCATAACTCTCCTTCTTGAACTAACAGCTCTAACATGACCTCGGGGTGAGTTTGTGGTTATTGTCCTGCTGGAAACCGTATGCTGATCCCACTAAGGGGAAAACCAGATGGGATGGCATGTCACTGCAAAATGATGATGTAGCCATGTTGGTTAAATGTTAAGCTCTGCAGCAGAGGTAGCTCTTGATCTTCCTCTCCTGCGACAGTCCTAATGAGAGCCAGTTTCATCATTGTGTTTGATGGTTTTAGCGACTGCACTTGGGGATACATTAAAAATCCTTGGGATTTTTTGGATTGACTGACTTTATTTTTAAAAATAAGAATGGACTGTGTTATCTCCTTTACTTAACTGAGTGCTTTTGTCACAATATGGATTTGTATAGTACTTACAGTAGCACTAATAGGGCTATTGACTCAGTACCCACCCTTCCTCTGCACAAGACAACTGATTGCACATTAAGAAGGCAAGAAATTAACAAAAGTGTGCCAAGCTGTCGCCAAAGCTAAATTTAGCTACTTTGGACAATCTAAAATATAAAACATATTCTGGGTTGCTTAACACTTTTTTTTCCTCGTTCTTAGTAAGTCTTCAGTATTAATCTACAATGATAAAAATAATAAAAATATAGAATAAACACTCCAAACTTTTGACTGGTAGTGTGTCCTCAATGTGCTCCGTGTTGAACTTATTGAATGCTTGGTGAGAGGTAACTGAATACATTTACATCTTTACTGTACTTTTATATTTCACATATCTGTACTTTACTCGAGTAATTTTATTAGAGGATTTTTTTTTACTTTTACTTCGCACAAGGATCCAGCAAGTAACTTAACTAGCTTTCTGCATGGTGATGTGTCACTTAACTGAACTGGGGTGTAGTATTTGAAGCAGAAGTTTGCTGACTGCTGACTATTATATGTAATTGACTTTCTTCGAGACATGCAATAATAACGTAACAGGTGTTTGAAATCAAAAGCAGAGCTGATTGCAGAGAAAAACAGAATGTTCACAATTAGGAAGCAAAGAGAGAGAGACAGAGATGTTTTTTTACTATGAAAAAGGCTACGGTGATCTAAGCCCTGTACTTTTGGCCCCTTTCTGACGCAACTCTCCCACTTTCTAACCAGGCTTGGGGAAGGCACTGCATGCAGGGGATGGGTAATTTTGGGGTGTGGCAACCCACCGATGGTGGAGCTCGAACTCAGATTCTCAGATCCTCAGTTCAACAAACTAGAGCCTTAGCTGCCTAAGGCACCAAAGCAGCACAAGGTATTTTAATGAATCTTAAAGCTGCACACACTACGTTTTTCAACATTGGAATAGTTAGAATCAATGATTTCCCAAGCCTAATGAAGACTACAGTTGTTGTTTTAAGAGCTTGTAATTAACTCTGCGTAAATTGCATGACTGATGAATCAAGGCCTTGTGGATGGCATTCGGCGATTGCACATTTGCATGATTAAACACATTGTGCACAAATTAAACACTCAGTTTTTATTTTACTTGCTAGGTACCCTAACCACAGGTGGCTATTTTATTGTATAAACCAACGATATGGAAGCATTTTGAATAGTTACTGATTGTAGAACATCCTTTTGGTCAGAACAATGTATTAGCCCCGCCCCTCTATCCTATCCGCTGCTGGGAATTTTATATACCTAAATTATATCTGTGCTCCAATCTCGTCACTTTCATTCTGGTAAAAGATAATCTTGTAGGCTTTTTAAACCAAATATTCAGAGTCCAGCTACAGTACAGCTACAGTATCAATAACACTTGGAATCAACTCCAGATATTTTAGCTCCTTTCTGTGTCATAAGGAGCAGACCACAACTTGCCATCAGACTGCGTATCAGTAAGCTCTTCAGTAACTTCTGAGCCTGTGAATATTTGAGGGAAAAATGGATGTAATTCCTAAAGAATTTATGCAATATTTTTGTTAAAAAAATCGTAAGAAGTTAAGAAATCTCGATTGCTTCATTTCAATTCAAATTTGCATCAGCAAAATTCCTTCTCCAAACGGCAAAACATAACAAAAATTGTCCAGCAGAAAAAGGGAAGGAAACTTAATCGCATCCTTTAATAATGTGTCTGTATACAAAAATAAGAAAGGTAGTAATAGAGAAAGAGAAAAAAAAGAAAGAGTGAAGACCTGAAGTAATATATTATCTTATGAATTATGATGATAAAAAATGAGGAAGATGAGCAGAAGAGACATGGGTGTGATCTCATAAAAGTACACAAGGATCAGTCAGCTGCTGTTATTGGCTGGAGCACAGGACGGGCAGACAGGTGGCCAAGGCAGAATGAGCGGAGGATGCCTCATGCAGCGAGAGAGAGAGAGAGAGTGATAGAGAGCTAGAGAGCTAGAGAGAGAGAGAGAGAGAGAGAGAGAGAGAGAGAGAGAGAGAGAGAGCAAAACACATCCCTGAGCTCATTTCATAACTTACACAGCAGCAGTGAGAGCATCAGAGCTTGTCCTTTACATTTTAAGTTATGGAAATTAGCACACTAAAGCCTCTTTCCTGCTTGTCATTTTAATAAAGAGAAGTAATCAGCAATATGGCGCTAGAACACACATCATGAAATTTTCTGTACTGAACTAGCAAAGCAAACGATGCAAATGAACAATCGAAAAGTGAATGCAACATTTTGTTACAGCAGGGAGCTCAGCTCTGAAAACTGCCCAGCAGACTGAATCAACACATTGTCCTCTGCAGAGAGATACTCTGACATTGGACTGAAACCAACACTGAGAGCATGCAGACAGGCTTGGCAGTGTATTCACAAGTCCTGCTGCCCACATCTGGAGCAGAAAGAGACAGAACGGGAGAACGGGAGGGAAAGAAAAGGGAGAGTTGGAAAGAAAGAGTCTCTATTTGCAATATACTGTAGTTTAGTGACCATAAGATACTTTTTTTAATGATCTTAACCACTCACCACTATTATGTTCTTTAAATCAGAATATAAAAAGAAAATTAAAATGTGTTTTTTGGGAGACCAAACAGCGAACCTGTGCTCTGGTCTCGACACATCAATTTAAACTCAAACTGACCGATCCAAAGCTCCACCCACGCTTAATTACTAGGTGCCAAGCTTCTACGAATGAATGCCAAAGTCAAGTCAGCTTTACACATAATGGAGGCTATTGGTGTAACCAACTATTATCATGTTAACATATTAACACATTGAAAAGATTATGTGCAAAAAATGCATATAATACAAATATGGTATTGAAAGTGTTTTTTGTTGTTGCCAGATACAAGGACTAGAATCCTATCTGATAAAACAATAATAACAGCTAAAAAGTCATGCAAGAGCTTTACTTCATTATTAGGCTTTAGGGATAATTCTATTAATTTGTTTTATTCATAATTTTTTGACAGGTGTGTCTCCAGTGTGTGTCTAAAAACAAACAAACAAAAAAATGAGAAAAACAGTCTATGCTTTTTGTGATTTTTCTGTTTTTGCAATGGCAAGTGCTTAAACAAACCAATTAGGTTTTTCCCTACTGTGACCTCACATAAGAACATCATCGCCGCCAGCTTGTCGCTCAGTTATGCTGTTCCATGGCTCGGCACAGTTCAGCAGGAGCTCATTTACATAATAAATTATAGGTTGAGCATAATCAATTGAGTATTTCAGCTGCAGCACTAACAAACACTCTTCTCTGACCCATGTTAACTTATCAAAGAAATATTGGATCTTTAAATTGAAGCTCATTGAAGCTGGTGGGAAGGGCTGCCAGATATCAGAAAAAATCCCACCACTACACCAGTTTAAAAAAATAGCATAATAACAAAGAAAAGCTGTAATATTGACCACACTCACCAAACACAGATACAAATTACAGTTTTACACACATAGGAGAGACCTTAAAGATGGGGATGGGTGTCTGAGGTTCAAGACAGTTGGAAATAGACTTGTGTTTTATAAAAATGTAACCCTCTTTACATTATATTATATTGCCATGATAACTTCAATTCAAATTTATGCTGAATATATTATATTACCGGACCTGCCAACATTCATCCATGCCAACCTTGATCAAAAAAATGTACATTGAAAGTAGGTTAGATCGAGTTATTATTAAATAGTACATCAAAAGAACATTCTTTTTGTCCACAGTAAAAGAGAAGACAAGCAAAAGTGAACTCAACTCTCTATTAATACCCAACATTCACTAGTATATTTTTAATATCAATGATTTATAATTTTTGAGGATGTTTTGAGTCATATTTCCAATTTGAACACATTTGAACACACAGATCACCAGGATCAACAAAGAAAATGTTACCATGTGTATGTTGGACAACTGATTTGTAAAAAGATTATATAAAAAAAATGTATGAGTATGTTTCCTGAGCAACACTTGCAAAATGACCTAAAAATCTACCATCTAGCTGTGGTTTCATGAGTTCCCGACTGCACAATTTATAAAATGACTACACTCTGTGCCCCCCTCAACCTCAAATGGTGGATTTTCCATCTGGTTTATCTAAAAGGATAATTTTTTTCATGGCCCGTAAAAATAAAAAAAACAATATCACACAAACCTAGTTGGAAAATCCCAGCAGCACAAAACTACTACTGTCCTTAAGCAAGATTCTTTCTGCTCAGCTGTTCATGTTGTAGGCTATACTCAAAATTCTCTCCATAAATTTTAAAAATACAACATGAATGACTTCAACTGGATGATAACTAAAGTGCTCCTAGCCTAAGCTGATCTACATTGTCTGTTTCATCTCTTTGATTAGGTTAGTGCACAGCCAATGTGTAGAGAGCCATATTAAAGGCTAGTCACAGCTGAGCAATCCATATTACACTGTTATTATCCATGTCAATGTTCAGCTGATGGGTTTAGACATCACAATCACATCTACAAGCCTTTTGTTTTGTATCGGCAGTGGGCAGAAATACTATATCAAGTATAAGGGGTTGCTTTTAAGGGCCCTTGAGTCACGCGTTTTAATGGAATTGTATTGTAAATCCAATATAAGCCCAAGGAAAATGCTGGCCTAAGTGCTAAAAGCATGAATGATGTAATAGCAGAGAGTTACAGTTGCTAAGCAGTGACTGGATGGTCAGAGAAATAAAGCACTCAGTCAATCTGTGAATTACTGTACCAGTCTTAACCCTAACCCTAAGTCATTCGCTAGAATCATGTTTGATCAGCTTTATATAAAGTTGTAATTGATGAATTACTAATTAATCAAATACAGATCTCCGGGATGAACGCCACGAATCCCTTTTGTGTCGTCCAGTGATGTGGTGTCATAGTACAGCCATCATAAAATACAAGAATCACTTCAGTACAGCAAGGTGAAATATGACCCAGTCATGCTAGCTCATAAATCATTTCTAAAAGTTGCATGAGGTCCCGACAAGCTGCGAGCCGGAAAACTGTCTCGGCAGTGCATCAGCGCACCTTCAATCCCTACAGCCCTCTCTGCATGGCAAGTGCGCTAATTCAGAGCGGCCTGTAAAAGAGAAATGAAACGTCATCTGCTGTTTGATCACATGAAAAGTCTTTTGGGATCCGACAGCCTCCTGCTAGGAAGACCAGAGAGAGAGAGAGACAGAGAGAGAGAAACACTGCTTTATGATATGTTCAGTAGGCATCCCGCCTGTAGTCATCGCCAGTGCATGCAGCATTTCAACACAGGCTGATTCGATTCGATGTTACAGATCAGACAATAACGTTACAAAATTTGGATCCAAAATACTGTAGATCAAATTACCCACTGTCTAAGGTTCACTGTAACACAATGCAACAGAATGTTCTGCCCTGTTATATTCAGGAGATGGGTGAAGTCACACATGAGTGAAAAAAAAAAGACATGAGCCCCAATTGGATAGGATTGAGTTTCACAGGGAGTGTGCAATAAGATATCTGCAGGTCTCCCTCACATTTAGACAGCATTGTATGAATAGGCTTCAACTGGGTTGCTTTTTTATATAAACCCTATATTTATACAACCTTTTACAAGTTTACATCATTTATACACATGAAAAAAAGTTTTAAGAGTATGTTGGATAAGTAAGTTTTAAGTAAAATTTACCTTCTTATTTAGAACAATTACAGTGTTTCTGTTTCAAAGATAAAATTAAGAACCTGAAAGGTTTCTACATTTCCTAAGTCTAGACTCTAGAACACTACAATTTACATGATATTCTGGTTTATAGCAGGGCATTTAATTTTTAACTGACATAATTTTCTTTAATGAGGCTGAGTTTGCTCCTAATGAGCTCTTAGTGAAGATAGTAAAAAAACGATGTGCTGACTTAATTTTTCCATCGTACATCTTTTAAAGATTCTTCATACGCATCCTTTATTTTGTAATTGTTGGATTTGATTACCTTGCTTAGATGATGGTATATACTGTACATATAGAGTGATCGGCCATAACATTAACACTGATTATCAATTATATACCAGTGAACTGGTGACAGGGTGTCTGGTCCGATCAATGCTGGCCACGACAGAAAGGTACCAGAACACCCAGTGCACCAAAACACTCCACAATGCAATGCAACAATGTGTGTGTGTCTCCAAACTCCCCAGATCCCAATCCAATTGAGCCCCCTTTAGGATGCTCTGGACAAACAACTCCACAGGGGCCTCACCCCACTACCCACACCACCAAAGGAATCCACTGTCAAGACCCCCAGAGATATTGCGGAGTCATGCCCTGAGGGGCCAGAGCCACCCCAGCAGCCCAGGCAGAACCCACACATCTTTATGGTCTTAATATTTTGCACTTAGCCAGTAATGTCTGGCCCATTTCCAAAACATTGTTTGTGCACATTACAGAGGAGCAATTAGATTGAGATCAAAATATACACGCAGCCCTGATTAAACATGCTAGATTAACACCAGCAGTGTTGGATTAACACCCATAGTGTTAATTCAACACCTACTGTGTTTATGTAAAAATCCAGATGGACCAACAGTCCAAAAAAAACCCAACAGACAGTAAAAAAAAAAAGCACTGCATAACAGCACAGCACGTGGAGACAAAATCTTACGCATGTCTCACACATCACCACTTTGCTGCCTAAGATTACACTGTCATACTGTCATTTAAGTTTTGACAGCACATCAGGATTACAATGTTGGTTCGAGCATGTCTATCCCTGCTACTTGTGTAAAAAGAAACAGATACTAAACGAACTAAACGCTATAAAATGTTAAACAGGTCTTTTTGTCTTATGCATCGTTTCTGTTGAGTAGATGTTTTATCCGGATGAGGCGGGTTGCAGTGAATCCAGATGTTATTTTGGGAGCAACGCAGCAGTGGACAGGGGGATTTCTATCATACTGAAACACTCATTCATACTTATGGACAAGTTACCACAGATAATACACATGTCTGGTTTTGGGGGGTAAAAGGAAACGGCGAAACTGAAGGCATGTGAAAGACATGCACGGAAAGACAGTTAACCCCAACTCAGGATTGAACCGGAGACCGTAGAGCTCTGAGGCGACGAAACGACCCACTGCACCGCTACACTGATCTTATCCCTCTCATCCTTCATTGCCTCAAAAGGATTCTCTAACATGACATGACATTTGATGTTACATTCGAAAATGGTTTCACACCTGTTTTTTTTTCACTGCCTGTTCACTGCGCAAAAAGGTTACAGTGTGATTCGTACTATGTCATGTGTGAACAGAATGGGTTCTTTATGTTTAAGTGATATAATGATATAATATTCACTTCTCTCAGTCTGCATCTGTATGCGAACTGATGCACACATCCTCTCCTTCCACCAGACTAAAACACACACACACACACACACACACTATCATATAAAAGCTGGGATTTCCATGTTGCATGTTTTTCCTGTGTCAGTGTCAGTAACACTCTCTCTCACACACACACACACACACACGCTCACTTGTTTTGCAGCGTGTGCACAAACATCTCCGTGACGCTGTGTCCTCTTCCAGGTGCTATAACGCTGTAACTTCAGGACATGCCGATCATCGACACACGCAGACAAAAAAAAAAAGACAAAAGACCATCGAGCCAAAACAGGAGTGAAATTCTGACTGACAGCCGTGTGCTACCGTGCGATGGATGAGAATAAACAGAATTAACCAGCAGATGCGTCTTACCAGTAGACCAGCTTGTTATTGAGAATAGCGGGAGTCTTATCCGACGCGCAGTTGATGCACCACATTGTGGCTAAAAACAAACAAACAAACAAAAAAACAAACAAATCGCGTTCAGGTGCGTTAACCGCTATAGTGATGTTGCGCGCGCTTGTCTCTGGCATCCATTACAGCGCGGGAATAAAAGGCAGGGGCTGTGATCTAACCTCCTGCCAGAGAGCTGAGGGGAAACGTCAAAGCATCTTTCTCTGTGTGTGTGTGTGTGTCTCTCTCTCTCTCTCGGTATGTGTGTGTGTGTGTGTGTCTCTCTCTCTCTCTCGGTGTGTGTGTGTGTGTGTGTCTCTCTCTCTCCTTTAAAATCCGCGACGCGGTAAAATCTGGCTCGCGCGCATTCAGCGTGACACAGCACTCATATTATCAGTAGCAACGTGCAAAACGAGTCTTTTTCAGGAATTATAATAATATAAATTGATTCAAATGATTCGACTCATTGATTCGTTCAGAATAATAAAAAAAAGAGCATAACCATCGAAATAAAAAATATCTTTAAGTCTTTGGGAGTTAGCACATTTAGCAGACACATGTCAACTAGCTGACATATGCTAGTTTATTCAACAAATAAAGAATGTGTGTGATCCATGAAGGTTAAATCTGACACATTTATATGTAAGTTCACTCACTCAACATATATACCGCTTTATTCTCTATACAGGGTAGCGTCTGGGCGTAGGGCACGAGACGGGGGAACACCCAGGACGAAATGCCAATCTAAACACGCTCACTCACTGACACACTAACACCAATTAGCCAAATCTGCTAACATACTTTGGACTGTTGTAGAAAACCCGAGTACCCAGAGTAAAGACATCAAGCACGCGGAGAACATGCAAACTCCATTCGCGGGAGACGTGAGACGACAGTGTTCACCACTAAGCCACTGTGCAGTAAACAAAATCCATGGTCCTTAGACCTTAAAGCTCAGAGTATTTTAGCCATTTTGTTTTGATGTTTTAAATTTTTTATGAACATATATAGGGTTTAGGATTGTTTAATATAGAAAGACAAATCATTTTGTCTAGCACAACATAATCAATATGATGAACTGAATTTCATTTTAACCAACTATACAAACATGACTGAGCAAAAAAATTAATAAAAAATGGGTTGCATAAGCAAAGAAATAGCACAGATACACATTATCACATGTTTCTATTGTTGTTTTCAGTTCATTATATAACCAAAAAAAATGATGATATGTTCATTTTGATAGTTCTTCATTTTTGCAACGTCATTCTCATATTCTGGTAGTGGTAAAATTTACACATTGTAAAGTAATATTAACCTTCATTCGACCTAACATATCTGAAAACCCAAGTTCACAGTTTGATGTCTGAAGCCTCCCTGTTAATACACACACTGGCAGGGCTTCAATATAAGCACACACATTTTTTTTTATCGCCATTGACCTATGTTGTGTTGCCGGGACAGATTTGTGCCGCTTGGGTTTTAATACACCTAGTCTCCTTATTGCTTATTATACCTTCCACACTTCTGGGAAGGCTTTCCACTAGGTTTTGGAGTGCAGCTGTGACAATTTTTGTTCATTCAGCCACAAAAGCATTAATGAGTTTAGGCACAGGTGTTGGGTAGATACATCACTACAAACCATTCAGCTAATTCCTTTTTTAAGGTTTTATAATTGGCAGAGATGGAACGTAGAGTTCCCACCAACAGTCCAAAGACCTGCAGTTTAGGTTAATTGGCATTCCCAAATTGCCCGTAGTGTGTGAATGAGTGTGTAAGTGTGTCCCCAAAATGAGGATGGGTTCCCTGTTGAGTCTGGTTCCTTTCAAGGTTTCTTCCTATTACCATCTCAGGGAGTTTTTCCTT
>JAQMYJ010000040.1:15325882-15342830 GCA_030014305.1 Clarias laeviceps | reverse complement strand
TGTGTAAAGCTGCTTTGCGACAATGACAATTGTTAAAAGTGCTATACAAATAAAATTGAATTGAATTGAATTGAATTGTTTGCCCTGCAATGTATTGGCACTATGTCCTGGGTGTACCCTGCCTCATGCCCTGGAGTAGGCACCAGGCCCTGCGTCGCTGTATACAGGATTTATGTATACAGAATTTATGTTGGATTTATGTAATTGTTTATTTAGGATGTTATAGATGATAACAATGAGGTTTTGTATTATGATGTGATCTTTCCCACGGCACTATGACCAGAAAAAAAAACTCTTATTGTGTTTCCTGACTCCTTATGTGGTAAGCTTCCTATAGCCCATATCCAGACGAATATACACGCAAACAGCTTGTTTCTGCTGGAACCCTTTTGTTTAACCAGATAAAGCACATGTATTTCCTATCATCTGTCTCCCTATGACTTACATGTTAATTACACAGGGCACCTGGCCAAAAGCTTAAAGGGCAAAATGCTCTCTTTGCTGATAATAAACAGAGATCTTCAGACATCATAAATGCGTGTGTGTTTGTCCGTCTCTCCAGGTTGTTCAAGCCCAGCCGGTATATCTAAGTGCGGCAAACACAACAAGCAATCAAGTCCATTTTTAGAGAGATACATCACCACAATCTTTTCTGCCAATTCCTTTTTGTTTTTTCCTATGGACAAGTTCCCCTGGCAATCATATTGGTGAAGAAAACACCAAAACTATATTGTTTTTTATTAGTGACCAACAGAAAAACATTACATGCTCTCACCAGACAGTGCTTTTTTTTTTTTTTTTTTAAGAATGAAAGAATGAAATGCTGGCCTTGTGTCAGAATTCCCTGTTGCAGTGGTTGACGTCTATATAAGGGGTGGTCCTTAGTCCTTTCTTATTGGTTTTGTCATATGGCTCCATTCACTGATAAACTCTAACTTGTCAGGCATTTCAGAATATTTCAGAATCTATTTATTAACAGTTTAAATAAAATTTAAGATAATTACAGCCCATAATATGTATAAGGTATAGTATGTTTTATATGGTATATGGTAATTTTTAAAAAAATATTTTGCATCAATCATTTATCCCTTTGCTATAAAAAAGCTAAAATAAAATGATAAAATTATCATGTTTTTGGTTTCTTACAAAATACTACAGCCTGTGTAGTTATGAGGTCAAAAGTACAGAAATGCATAATGATGATAATAATAATAATGTTTTATTGTTTATAATGTAAATATTATGTGTTATAGTATGTAATTGTACACAAAATAATCATACATGTGTCTTTGATTTAAAAATTGTGATTTCCCTTTACCGTGACTTTTGTTTCTGGTGCCACATAAAAGAAATATAAAATCTTTATAGCACCTGACTACCACATACAGACAGAACAAGAAACATCCTTCTGGAGTTTTGCCAAAACAGGCTTGAATTTGAATTATTTTTATCTCCTGTTAAGATACAGATCATGAATGACGAAAAATTTTGAAACAAATGATTGGCGTAAAAAGGGGGAGCAAATCAGCATCAGATTATGCAAACGTAGACAACAAAAGCTAAAAAACGTCCTTTAAAAAGGTTTGATCATTCACATCATTCATAGTAAGTCAGAAAAGCCCCCAGTGGTAAAACCTACTATTATTTCTCTCTGCTTTCCCTTGTTCAAGTCATACCTTTTAAAGATCAATCATCATCTGAGTCATAGTTGAACCATATGCTAGTCTGAGTGTTTTTTTTCCAAGACCACTCAAAAAAGCTACACATACAAATTAATTAATCCATTTTCAGTGGCCTTGTGCCAGTGCACTTAGACCAATGAAGCACATTTAGAGTGCATATTCCTTCCAGCCGCGACACAAGCTACAGTAAATCACAGGTCTCCTCCTCACACTGGCATTCTTATTATTACAATGGCTGAGAAGGTGCGTCAGCCTCCATCCTATTATGTATTAACCTCTATATTATGTATTAACCACCATTTTGATGATGCTTCCAAACTCCACTAATTTTAACATTACATTCATACAGATGAATTAAATTTATTCACTTGGCATTAATTTGCCTTTATAAGCTCTACATCCAGATATACAGTAACTATAATGGGTTAGCATTTAAAGCATATGTCATTTACAATATCCAATGAGGTTCATGCCTAAGAAATGGCATTGTAGGGACCTTGCTGTCTTTCAGTTGTTTTATTCCCTACAGCAAAAAGCAGGCAATTTTATGGAGCCTAATACAAATTTACCTCTACATAATCACACAATAACAAGATGGATGCATTTAAAATGAAAAGCTTGTAAGCTTTTGTATAGCAGTTGTCTGAGTGAAAAAACTCAGCATATTTTAACCAAACCATGTGCTAAACCGGGAGTTCACAATGTTTTTTTTCCCTTCAGCTAAACCACTCCAGCCTAAATTATCTGCCTCACATACCCAGTGCGATTTCAAGCAAGTTAACTTTAAGTAAAACCTCTGCATGTTGATTCTTTTTTTAGCTCATCAGCCTTAGCTGCTGCTTTAAGCATAAAAACTACTTGCTTTCCAAATGCTTTGAGAGAGCTGGCTTACTTCTTTCATTAGAAAAATGAGCAAGGACTTGGCCTCATTACTCTAAATCCAAACAGTTCATATTCCTTACACCATACAATACATATTAAGACATTTTATGAATAGCTAACTAATTCATATTTAAGAAAGACTGTATGATCACATGACATTCTAATCATGTTTCTACTTATTTTGTTTGTTTTGTTCTAATATATAAAAAAATCTATATTTATCGTCCAATTTAATTGGAACCACTGTGCACTTGCTCTGTTATCCAAACAGCCAATCATGTGGCAGCATATATACAGAGGGAGTGACTATTTTGTGAGTGTAGACATCAAAGGAAAATAGCCAGATTGTCTATATAATATCATAAAATATAAACACTCTTTACCTTCACGGTGAGCAGAAAAGCATCTCAACCTGCACAAAACATTTATTATTGAGTTGGATAGTTTACCACAGCATATGACCACATTGGGTTCCATTCCCATCATCCAAGAACAGGAATCTAATTATTTTGTGGGTATAGACACACACAAATTGGATGGTTGAAGAGTAGAAAAAGCATCAGCTATTTTTTCCTCAATCCTCAACTGTCCACTTTCAGCTGCAGACTTCAGTATAGTATAGCTTGCAACCATCAATTGCAATTGTGTTTTTTCACTTTTTGTCAATTTATTCTCTTTTCATGGATGTCACTCTATCTATCTCTCCCTTATCATCCCGATGTTGTCATTTTCTCCTAATGAAGTCAGACTTGATGGAGAGAAAGAAAAATGAAAGAGAGCAAGAGAGGGGAGGGTTGCTTGGTAACAGTTACCCAGTAACGGATGTGGGAGGGGGCATCGAACCGGAGTCGAGAGTAGTGTTGCCTGGGCAACCATGGTTTCACACTGTCTTATTGAATTTGTCGCAAGATAGGAGGGCTCAAAGAGCAGATTATTCCTATGCACATTCACATATGCTCTCTCTCTTTTTCTCTCTCTCTCTCACACACACACAAACACACGCACACACACAAACACACATGCACATACTGTATGTTGTAAGCCCCTCCTTCCCCTGGAAATAGCCAAGAGATTCCTTTAAAACCATCCGCTTACTGTTGTGTAGGGCCACTTTTTGCTACCAAAATGGCTCTGACTCCTGTGATTTGTTAGGTTGAGCCTCCATGAATCAGACTTGCTTGTTCAGTACATCACTGATTGGGCCACCCTGTGCCAATGCTCTAGTTCTAATGCTCATTTGTCCAGTCTAGGTGGCAGTGGACAGGGATCAGTATGGGCACTCTGACAGGTCTACCACTATGCAGCCCCATATGCAGCAAGCTGTGATACACTGTTTGTCTTGTCACCTTTCTCTTATAGCAAACAGTCACTTTTTCAGCAATCTGTGCTACAGTACCTCTTCTGTGCCATTGGATGAGACGGGATAGCCTTCAGTCCCTAGGCACATCAATGTCCTAGACCCCCCTGTTTCTGGGTTACCAGTTGTCCTTTCTTGAACAACTTTGGTACACACTAACCACTACATACCAGGAAATTTGATACAATACATTTAAACTTTTTCAGCTTTTTCATGGTGGTATGTAATGTAAATATATAGTTACATGTACTGATGGACAAGAGAAATGGGGCTTTTTACAAGCTTATGAGGATCTGTCCATGGTGCTGAAAAAAGCCAACATGAATACATACATACCTACATGCATACATACACTACATACATGGTAACAGTTTATGTATGCATGTATGTTTGTATGTACTGTATGTACGTATGTATGTATGTATGTATGTATGTATGTATGTACATACATACATACATACATACAGTACATACAAACATACATGCATACACAGACATGCAAAAATGAAACAGACACCCATAGGTTGATAATAAAATTGTGAAGTTTTTAAACAAGTAAGGTTTCGGTATTAATAAATTATCAGGCCAAGACTATGTTGATGTTTTACAATGTTCTTGGACTATAATTCTGTTAACAGTGGAGAGGGTAAGATTCCTCGCTATTTCTTTCTTGAACAGTCCACCACCAGACTGAACAATCAAGCCTCCTCAAAATAAATAGCAAGCATAATAATATATAAAATTAGAATACATAATTTTGTCTATAATTTATTGGATCTTCTATAATATGGTTTATATGAGATCCATATCATTTTGCCATACTGCATTTGGTCAATACAATTTCTCTGTAAAAGCCACAGATCAATGGCAATTATAGCAATTTTATTGCTGAGCAGGTTAAAATTGAGGATAACACTGTGAAATAACACTTGCCTAACCACTCACAATGCAGATAGATTGCTACTAAAAGCCCATAAAATTGGCTGGAAAAAAGTTTCACATCAATTCTCTGGTTCATGTGACTATTCCTCGAAATGACTATCCCAAACATTTATCCTGCTTCAGTAAACTATTGTTGAGAACATCAGCCTCAGTGTTCAATTATAGAACAATTCAACAAAAGAGCTTAAAAAACAATAATCTTTATATTTTGACACAAGCATTTATTATAGAGCCACACATGAGCTGTAGTATTCTTTTTTTTTAAATCCAGCTCAGAATTGTCCCTCACTGAGTAAGCAGTCTGATATCAAATTTTACCACATGTTGCAATATTTGTGCTGTGTCTTTTGAGTCTGATGCCAGAGGAGGGTCTTGCCAGATAAATCCAAAGAGCGGGTTAATAAAGAACAAATATGCAAATTTAAAGAAGAAATAAAATGAGGGGATGTGTTTTTCTCTCACACACACATACAAAATTGAGACCCATGAAACTGTCCAAAAATGATAAAAAAAAAAAGAAGATTCATAATAGTTCCCCTTCAAAAGCAACTTAAAAAGTTTGCCAAAAGCTGCTCAAGTTTGCGCTCACTGACTTTGACATTTTAGCCTATTGTATCCATGACTTGTTTTTATTTGACATGCACATTTCTGTTATGTGCTATTGTGGGTAGATGTGGGGGAACGTCTGCCAAAAGCTTTAACACGACAAACCTTATTTGCCATTTAAGAACAATGCACCATGAATAATTTGAGTATGAAAAGTTATTCACAAAGGCAGCAGCTAACTCTTGTCAAGCAGATCTGGGAGGCGCTCTTGCCAAAGAGCGAGTGACTGATGTCTGTGTTTATTTAAAAATGTTTTAATTTGTTCTTCATTGACGCAGCCTTGTTCCATGTGCTGCACGTTATAATGAGTGAGCATAGTAGGACAGTCACATTCTAGATAACCATTTGGGCCCCTGGCTACTAGTTAATTAAATAAATAATTTTTGCTCTTAAGTCATGCATAGGCTTCTATTGGCTTCAGTTTCTTTATAATCTACATGAAACAGTAAGGGAATGGAATATGTTGCATATGTTGCCTTCCAATAAATAAAAGTTTTAAATGTATAATACTTTCTCAGATCTTAATTATATTTGTTGCAGTTTAGAATAGTTATATTTTTACTGCTATAAATAGTAAATAAATCAGACTAGAGATTTGTAGAATCAGACAGAGCTGCCTGAATCGTTTGCAGTGAGTGAATATTTGGCACGTATTTAAGAGATATAAGCATTGCAGAAAAATAGTATTTGCTAAATCAAATGTTCTAAGATAAAGAACTGAATAATAAGCTGAGAGTTTAAGGGGTTAATCGTAAGTTCTGTACTTGCTAACAAGGGTTCAACAAGGTGTTTTTGTGGTCGCTAATGAGAGGACAGGCAGAGTAATCACAGAAAGTGGGTGGCTGAAATCTGTGCTTTCTATTTTAGCAAACATTTTACAGATAAATGACCTGAAACAGGCAGTGGAATAAAATACCAAATATATTCTTACACTTTTCAGTTAATTAGCTTTTGTGTTATTTTTATTTCCAAATGTTTCAAAGATTGGATGTATTTTTACATCAAGCGTGACAGTTCTAACAGTGTAAGCAGCACTTCTAAATATCTGAAGCTGAGGACTCCTATTCAAAGCAAGGAACTCTCCTCCTGAGCAAATTATGTCGTCCTTGAAATTTTCACAATTTCAACTTTTTTTCTTTTTTTTTTTGCCCAAAGCACTTTTTTGTTTCAAATCCATACCTTCTACTTCATACCATGCATTTTTATTAGGACTGATTTAAAACATTAATCATACAGTTAAGTTTGACTGAGTAATCTGATTGGACGAGAGTTCACACCGCGTAAGGACTGTCCATTTAAGCCACATCTGTGCGTGCCAGTACAGTATATAACATTACATCATATCTTCTTGAAATCAGCCAAAATAATTCCCAAATATATATGTAAAAGGCAAAGTTGGCTGTTATAGTATAATTACAATACAGTTGAAAATGAATGGACAGATCAGTATATGTTTTTTAGAAAAATATAAAGCAGATGGATCTTTTTCTTGATTATCCAAGAGTATCATTACCCTGCAAATTTTTATATGTAAGATAAGTTTTTGCACAATAATGACATCTTTGTCAATTAAGATTTAAATAAGGTTGCAGGGTAGTGGCTTGTGGTTGTAACAAAAAATAAGTAATGTAACAAATGACAATCAAAGGCCACTGCTGACATCCCAGGGCAAAGGGGTAGATGTTTGAGCACACACAGAACCATATCAGAACACATTCTCAATAGCACTGAGCTAAGAGTTTCTTTACTTGCATTGTTAACTTACTGTATTATTTATAGCAGATATTATAGTCAGTTTTTTGTTTGTATTTATTGATAGCTGCACAAGCCTCTAAACCTCAGGTCTGACAGCATTTCATATTAACACAGCACCGACAACAATATTTAAATCCTAACATATTTGTCTCCGATAAAAGGAATGACAATACTTGATTGAACTGACTAAAGCACCATAGTCTCCAGGAGTAAGTAAGTACTGTAGGAACAGCCTGGATCTGGTGCATATGTACCTCAGTTGGCTAGCCTAGCAATTGTTTAGCTTAATGACTGCAGTATAGTGCAGATACATTTTAAGAAATTGAAATAGCATTAAAAGGCATTGTCATTCTCATGCTGGTTTGACATATAGAAGAGGATTTAAACCAGATGTAAAGTATCTGCTTGCATCCCTAACAAATCAAATTCTGGCTGTGTAAAACTTCCTCAGTTTGCTGATGTGGTCCAGTACTATTTCTGGATTTTCTTCTTCTGCAGTGAAATTTTTGAGTTTTCTGTCCATCCATATACAAACTGGATTACATAAAAATCTAAACTGTCCTGCTCCCAATATTGCTATTTATACACATGCCCTTACATGCTCTTGGAACATTTATTGCCACTGTTGTCATTTCCCTTTTTTGCACTACATTAATAGCTAAAGCTAATATGCTACGTCTAGCTGGTTCATGACTGTCTAAGTATCTGGATTTTGCTACGCAGAATCCTTGCAGATATTGCTTTATACGATTTATACTTCTTTATTATGCAATTAAGGGGATGTTGTTCCCACCTGCAAGCAAATGCTGCACATACACTGTGTGGCCAATGTAGGTGGACACCTCATCATCACACATATGACAGTGTCCCTGGGCATAAATCAGGTCCACAAAGATATGGTTTGCAAAAATTTGGTGCGAAAGCCCTTCCTAGACGAGTGGAGGAAATTATAACATCAAAGGAAGACTAAATCTGGAATACAGTAAGGCCTTCAAAAACAGATATGAGTTTTTTGGTCAGGTGTCCACAAACATCTGGCCATATACTATAGTTTAGTTCTACTCACTTCATTAATTTTTGCATTGCATTGATTTTACTCTAAAAAAAAAATCAGTTTAAAATCTTTTCATTTCCTGGCTTCTTATAACATCTTTATTTTTAGTTTAACATATATTGCAGTTGATACTCTTCCAGGAAATAAAACTCCTAACTTGGACCGTGCTTTAAATGTGTAGCTTTCACCTCTTCCTTTCCTTGGTTCCTTATTATATGTGTCCCTGCTGCTTCACACTGTGGTGTGTTTATTGGTCTTACAGAATATCTGATTCACAGTTTTTGCTGTGATTCTGCACGTCCCTAAATGTGTTTGATAATGAGAAGTGTCCTTGGTGGGTTTGTTGTTTTCGTTGGCTGTCAATCAACGTGTTCGGAGACTTGATAATGTACCATGACAAAAACAAAGCTGCTATATTTGCTCAGGCGTGGATTTGATTTGTGATCATGATGAGCTTTGGATTCACTGTGCTTTCTGAATGAACAGCTACAGCAGGGTGTCAAGCTGTAGCACTGGAAGGTCAAACATGGCTGACTCAATTTATCTGACTTTCATTAACTGACATTGGCTTGCGAGAACAGGAAACCAGTCCCTGGAGGTTTACTGCTCTAAAGCAAGGGTTCTTTTTATTGTTATTTTTTAAAGCATTGGTTTGCAGAGTTCAGGGACCCCAAGGGTATATAAAGCATAACACTAGGGTCTATTTTTATTTAGCTACGGTGGGGAAAATTACAACTTATTATCAACTGCTATTAAGGATATTGTATTTATCACTGAGTTTTTCATAATTATTATTTGTCTGTTCTCTTGAATTCAATTGGGTTAATACACCCATTGGGTTGATAACTTATCAGTAAGTAAATTAAAACCTAATATGTCTAGTCAGTGGAAATTTCAGGAAAGCTCCATGAGCTCTCTATTTTTGTACACATTAAAATAGTGTCCATAAAAGAAATCTGTACTGAGCTAAGCCTCTGGGGGACAAGTAACTCTTCTGACAGCATTCTGACCTGAAAAAAGTTCAGGATGTGACATCAAACATGGCTGCTTACACCATCAGCATTAATCAAAGAAGCAAGTGTTATCTTTAATTGAATTATTCTGTATTTACAAGTATTTGCTTACGATCAATCAACAAAGCCGTTTAATTATTAAACCTGTAACACTGACTACTTACTGGAGTTCAGTGTTTTAAGGAGAAAAATGTACATCACTCATTGCAGTTCTGTTTGTTTTGTAGCTCAAGTAGAAAACTATATAATTCAGAGGTATAATATTCTGCTTCCAAGATAAGTTGAATGCAACATTAGTCTGTGGCTTAAACGGCTATATGCCATTTCAAAAACACTTTTTAAATTTAAATAAATAAATACATACATTTAAATAGTAATGCATAATGTGAACAGCTTGCACAAGTTATTTTAGTAATCAGCTTTTAGAAATTGATTTCTTTTTCAGACACGGGTTAATTGAATCTTACTGTCATAGACGAAAGTTGCCATGGTAACTACATTAAAGATACCTGAGCACGTTTCTGCTTGAATCTTGGGTTGCATTTCTCATATGCCAGTCAAACCACTAGTAAACATATACATATATTGAGAATATTAATTATAATATTAAATATTAAATATAATCATGGTCAAATTGAAGACCATGCCGCAAAAATCCTTGACCTAACCAGCTACCAATGACAAAACATGCCGATCTGGCAGATCATCTTTTTCAGAAAGTAAGTTATTTTCTATAGGTTCCTGATCAATAAATGTTTGACATTTCTGTAATTTACATATTATTGTTACATATTTAAAGAAGTATTAGTAATACAGTAGTTAAGAAATGTATCTTATTTTTTCTTTTTCGAACAACACTCCAGCTGAAAAAGATGGTCTATCGACTGGATTAGGTTCTAGTCTGTGCTTTAGTAGCTAGAGGCTGGTCAGACCAAACACAATATACAGCAGGGGAAATAAAATACAAAGTTTTATCCAAAAAGTACAAAAACATTTCTTTAGCATAGGAGAGAAAGTTTTTCCAACATAGGGCAGTGGCTTTGATGTCTCTTTTCCCTAATCTGCTGCTTCATTCCTTCACATGATTACCTGACAGTCAAGGCTTAACAAGCAGGATTATTCTTCCATGTACTCACTCTTTTCAAAATATGTTGACAAATTAACACTTCACAAATTTTATACACAGCATGGTCTTTTAATCGTACTGAAAGTTCCTGCGTGCTTCAGGAGAAAGGGAACCATAAAGTGACACCATCACTAGTTATTATAATTATAGTTATAAACGTACATTAAAGAACACAATATAATTGTAAAACATATAAAATTGAATGAAAGCATTTTTGTGTTAAAAATTAACACATGGACTGTGGTTGCAAAAATACTTTTACTACTGTACAGTAGCGTGGACTCACAGTACAGTACCAGATGGTCTGCCCATGGCTCAATAGGGGCATTTACATGGACCTTAATATTCCATTTATAATGGAAATACAGTGAAACCTTTCTTCACAGAAACACTGCTCTGTCGCAATTCTTTTCAAAGGTAAAGTGCAGGTTCATTTGTTTGTTTGTTTTACTTTACAGCAGTGATTCCATTAGTATGCCTTCACAGTGTGTCATTAGCGATGTTCCTTGCTAATTTTTCCAACAAAACAGTCTTTCCGTGTCTGTGTGTTTGTGTGAAGTTTACTGTGTAAGATGAGAAGGGGGAGACGGGAGGGGCTGAAAGTAAGAGTCTCCTCTTTAGCTTCACACACATACACAAACACAAACATACACACACAGCGCCTGCGCGCATAAACGGAAACACTTATCTTTTTTATTATCGGGATTTATCTGTTACTTGTTTTTTAAAGTAAGGTGCAGGTTAATTTGTTTTATTTTTACTTTATATTTTGTGTTAATTATTTTTATATTTTTATACTTTTATACTTTATTTTTTTGGGCTGTGGAACGAATTATTTGAGTTTCCATTATTTCTTATGGGAAAAATAAATTTGGTTTACGGGTGTTTTGGAATATGTGTCCGCTTCCAGAATGAATTATGCTCGTAATCCAAGGTTCCATTGTAATAGTAAAATTGAAATGACAATGCATGTAATGCATGTAAACATCTATTTAGGAACAGTCTGACCTGATCCCGCCCTATCTGAATTCATTTTCAGTCGGAATGAGAGTGGTGGGATAACTTTAATAATTTGTTCCACAGGTAAGTATTATCCATGTAAAAACTTCATCTGACCATTTCTCTCTTGATGAAATAAACATTTTGCTTCAATTACCGATCTGTAAACTCCATGAGAAGAACTTTCCCCCACTAGTCTTTACTTCAGACTTTCATCCACTGTGTCTCTGGCCGAGGAAGGGGCACTGATTTCGAGCATATAAACAAACTTATTAATATCTTATGCATGTAAACAATTAAGTTCAATTTGATTGAAGAAACATTACTTGTGTAAATGTATCTTATGAGCATAGTACAAAAACTTGAACATCATGCAGTGCTTTTCACAGATTTACAGCAATATACTGTACTTGGATAGTACTTGGAGGGTACTCACTGTCTCTTTTTCTCTCACCCAAAAACACTCTCCGCTCTTTCTAGCTTTCCTGTCAACTGGAACTTACAAAACCAAATAAATATTTCTAGGTACTTTCTCTGTGTTTGCATTACTGACTTATTATACAGCCGTGGTCAAAAATTTTGAGAATGACACAAATATAAATCTTTTGATGGTAGCGCTCACCTTTGTACACTTCAAGAAGGGCAGCAAAGAAGTCACTTCTCTCCAGGAAAAACATCAGGGACTAAATAATATTCTGCAAAACGTACAGGGATTGGACTTCTGAGGACTGGGGTAATTTTCTCTGGTAAATCCTTTTTCCGATTGTTTGGGCCATCCAGAAAAAAGCTTATCCGGAGAACAAAAGGTGAGAGCTACCATCAGTCCTGTGTCATGCCAAAAGCATCCTGAGACCATTCATGTGTAGGTTGCTTCTCAGCCAAAGGAATGGGCTCACTCACAATTTTGCCTAAAAACACAAATAATGGTATGAAAACATCCTCCGAGAGCAATTTCTCCAAACCCTCCAAGAATAGTTTGGTGATGAGCAATGCCTTTCCCAGCATGATGAAACACCTTAAAAGTGATAACTAAATTTTGGGTCCATGGCCAGGAAACTCCCCAGACCTTAATCCAATTGAGAACTTGTGATGAATCTTCAAGAGGCGGGAGGACAAACGAAACCCCTCAAATTCTGACAAATATTGACTCTTTGCATTAACAATAAAAGTCTTTGACACTTATGAAATGCTTGTAATTATACTTCAGTCAAGCATAATAACATCTGACAAAATGATCTAAAAACACTGAAGCAGCAGAGTTTATGAAAATTAATATTTGTGTCATTCTTAAAACTGTTTGCTACGGTTATATAGTTTAAATAAGTGGTTATACAGAGAAAAAAAAGGTGTTTCTTTATATTAACTATAATATAGGCATGGTGGCAGCATCACCTCGAAACAAGGGTTGGTGATTTGTATCTCATCTCTGGTCTGTATGCATGGAGTTTGAATGCTTGGTTTTCTCTGGGTACTCTGGCTTCCTCCCACAGTACAAAGACATGCTGTGTAGGCTGATTGGCATTTCCAAATTGCCCATAGTGTATGATTAGGAGTGTGAGTGTGTGTGCTTGTGTCCTGTGGTGAAAGAAAGGCTTTAGGCCCTTGCAACCATTCAAAAGATATGCGGTTTACACTAGATAATAGATGAACGAATAGATAGTTAATATATTCTGAAATGCAAACAAAAGACATTTGCAAATATCACAAAGAATCTTTGTTTTTTTTTTGTTGTTTTTTTAGTTGTAGCTACCATCAGACTGATGAAACAATGAAAAATGACAAACAACAGTGGAAGCTAGCATTTAATGCTAAATTGTGTTAACATGTAATACAACTATCGCATTTCAGATTGCCTAATCAGGGATGCGCTACACTACTAATGTACGAGTACATGTGCATAAAACATTTGTAAGATGCAAAAGTGCAAGTATAATAGGGTTAAAGGTTCCTATTGATTTCTCCGTCTTTCACTATATTTCTCTAGGTGTCGTTTCATCACTGTCTATCCACAAATAGAAGGAAATAATACCCACAGTGTATAAACCATTACTGATGTTTTTCTTCTTCTTAACTTTCTTAAGCCCACACATTCTGTCAAAAACAGCAGCAAGAACAAGTTTTATTATCTAAAAGATGAAGCTCTCTTGTTTAAGGGTAACGTAATGATGTGTGACCTCTTTTCTGTGTTCTTCCTACTGTCTCCCCCAGCATCACCAAAAGAACATAAGCAAAGCGAGAGGAGGGAAAGCATCCTGCTCTTTCGGCGAGCACCAAAGCAGGCTTGCAGCTGCACAGTCCAAACTGGTAAATTATTGAGAGATATGTCACTCTGGTACATTACACTTCACTTCATTCAGGCCCTGATGGATTCAGCATTTATTTTCGAGCAACAGTAACATATTTCCCTCAAAAAATAAATAAAAACTTGCAATAAAATCATAGTGGAATAAACTAGTCAATAACCTCATGTGCATAGACATTGTTTAAAAATATAGCGTTAAATTTGTATAAGAGATATATAGATTTTAAACACTGAAGCTATAACGATAAAGTTACATTGAAAAAAGCACAGAATAGATCTATAACACTAAAGGCCTTTCCTGATATGCTTACTTAAAGCTGTGCTATTGCTACAAAGCTGCAATCTGTGTTTGGAACTGCCCCACACACGGACACTAAGGTATCTCTAAACCAAGATGTAAAATATATGCAACATATATCTCAATTAACAGCAAATAAAACAGCAAATACTATACTACACTGCACTTCTACATACAAATATATTTACTGTTCACATTACTGTACAGAGATTCTAGCAAACACATACTGAAAGAAAGAGAGTGAATCTTTCCTGAACCGAAAGCATGTAGTTACAGTAGTAATGAATGAACAGGATCTTACCGTTAAGAGGTGTCCCACAATAAAATCTTGATCCTTTATTTTAGCAAACTGGAGAAGGAACAATCACTCTGTAAATGTCCTTAACCCACTCACTCCCTTTCTCTTTCTCTACCTCATTCATTCTTGTTCTGACACTCTCACTCTCTCTAGCGAAATGCATGGCTGCATTCCTTTTCACTCTTCTGCACACACGCACACACACACACACACACACACACACACAGATGTGTGAATGAGCTGCGAGCTTTGTGCTGCATGTGGAGGAACTGCAGAAACGAGATGAGCATGCTGTCACCACAAATCAGATGAACAGACACACTGCACATGAATGCAGTGCGCATGCAATTCATCCAACCCTGCAGCATCATTTAAAATACTCTACGCTGCATGTTCCTTTAATGCAACTGAATATGAATATTATTTTTTGCAATGGAACAGATCATTTGTTTTAAACAGATAGCAATAAGGTTGTGATGTGAAGGTGCACTGTGCTGTATATTTCCATTTGTACTACACATTTCATTTTTTTGCAACAAAGCATGTCAGAAAGGTTCACAGGATCTGGTTGAAGCTATAGGTGTGATAAGGACAGAAGTATAGAAGTAATAAAGAAGGACTTCAGAAGTATGAATATGAATATATGGAGAACATTTCTGTGCAATTGATTTAGCTAATTCCTTTGTTTCATTCTTCAATGTACATTTTTCAATCCTGGAAATTAGCACTAGCTGGAACAAAGCTGATCAGTCATGACCCTTTCCGGTAACAGGCATGCATAATTTCGACAGATGGCCTGGGTTAGTTAGCAGGATGGGAGGGTTCATCAGTGTTATCATTACGAGTGTGATTTATTTTGTTAGTAGCAGAGGACATTCAAATTAGAAACTGCTCATTTAACACTTGATGAAAATCTGGTGATATTAGTGACACATACGTACAGTATACGACTAAGAATTCATGGTTGCAAAGATAGTAGATGTTTAAAAAGCAAGGATGTTTTTAACTTACAGTATATTCAGTGAATAGGTGAACATTAATCTGAATGCACTGCACAGTTTTTAGCCAAACAGAAAGCCCATAAACATGGAAATTCAGATAGTGTATTAGGAAAGTCAGTAGAAGGACATCATACGTCTGCTTGGGTTTTTCTAACAGAAGCTCATTCACCAAAAAAACATGGGGTTGATTATCTGCTAAACATGGTGCATCTGTGCTCATTTGCTCACATGTTCCTAGAAGATCAACACCTAATTGGCCACTTTTATCATCACAAATACTCCCTAAAACACTTTTAATGGACAACAAAACTTACTTCTTGAAATGCAGTTCATTACTAAAACATTCACACATGCGAGCATTGTACCAAGAAGAGCCCTCTTTGCCCTTAAATGTTTTTAAAACAGTATGACAGTACGATTGACTCATGATTTCTAAAGGGCTCTGGATGTGTCACACTATTCCAACCTCAAAACTAAACATTAAATACTGTACCAATTGAGCTATGCCGTCACTGTAATACCTAAACAGAATATTTACATTCTTCAATCAATAATGTCTGTTCTGAATACAGAATATGCAAGTTATGTTTGTACAAGTGTGAGTCAAAAATTATTTGCACTCTATATTAAACTTCTGTCGGCCGGTCTTATCAGCACTTTATGATCAATGTCACTGCTGTGCAGGTGTGAACGTGTTACAGCAGTTCATTTATACTTTAGGGAAAGTGAAAGTTTCTTAAGGAAAACCATTATTGGTGATGGGACACGGATTTATCACTACGAGTCTGAGAGTAAACAGCAGAGTATGGAATGGAAAACATCCTCAGTCACTGACCAAGAAAAATTTCAAAAGTCCATCATCTGAAGAATTGATGCTTACAGTGTTCTGGGTTTCTCAAGGGCCAATATTGGAACATACTTTTTCAGATTTGATACTCTGCAAAAACTTAGTGTTTTAGCATCCTTCCTATAGACCTGATCTTGCTCCATCAGACTAGTTTTGGTCCTGTTTGCTCCCCTGAAATCAGCCCTACGAGGACAAAGATTCACATTTTTTAATGAGGGATTATGAAGGTTTGTTGAAAGATTGACACAGTGCATTAAAATGTGAAGTGATTATGTCAAAAATGATATATTTGTCTTTTCTAACAGTTATTTAAATTCTAGAGCCAGAATGTGGATCATTTTTGACTCACCCTTGTATTAACAGGTTAAAATTGCCTAGGTGGTTGAATATGCCAAGGATACCTTCTTTTGTCCATGCATGGTGAAACCTTCAATAAAGTTGCAAACAAGAGTGGCTGTACAATGTTGTATTTGATATAAATACTGTTATTATACAGCCATCATTTGTGTGGAACCTGGTGTTCCCACTGATTCAGCGGTGATTCTCAATGACAGGGAATCTTGGCTGTTATTTCGTCCTGTTACCCATAAATAGCATTCTATTTCATTCCTCCTTGCCACCAGGGACAGTGAATATCACCTGGATAGAATAATCCACAATGTCATGTGAAAACAACCCACTAAAGGATGAAAAAGTCTTTCAGGAAATTACATTGTATGATTTTTTAACAATTTATTTGTGAATTACTGTGTCAAATAAGTATTTGATCACTTGCTTATCAGCCAG
>JAQMYJ010000040.1:15308812-15322970 GCA_030014305.1 Clarias laeviceps | reverse complement strand
GACTCTTACTTTCAGCCCCTCCCGTCTCCCCCTTCTCATCTTACACAGTAAACTTCACACAAACACACAGACACGGACATGGAAAGACTGTTTTGTTGGAAAAATTTGCAAGGAACATCGCTAATGACACACTGTGAGCGCATACTAATGGAATCACTGCTGTAAAATAAAACAAACAAACAAATGAACCTGCACTTTACCTTTGAAAAGAATCACGACAGAGCAGTATATCTGTGAAGAGCAGAGTGTGTGTGTCTGTGTTTGTGTGTGTGAAGTGAAAATGGATTTTTAACCTTCTAATGAGACTTTCTTTTGCTTTACACATGCACACACACGTGTTATAAGAAACAGTACACGTGCGCTGTACACACGCGCTTACAGACACAAAATAAAATATTTTACTCACACACACGTGGTTACAGTGTTATAGTAAACAGTACACACGTGCACGGATGTTGATTATACCAATAAGAGATGAGCACTAAGCCCCAGCAGGTGAGACGATTACCCAGAATTCCGCAGCACAAAAGAGAGAAAAACCATTGGCTCAGTTGTGATCACGTGACGCTCGGCCTCAAAACAAAAAGCACTTGTTCGTTTTCCAAGTCAAAATTTATTAAAAATCTTTGCTCGTCTTGCAGAACACTCGCAAACCGCGTTACTCGCAATCCGAAGTTCCACTGTACATAAAAATAATTAACACAAAATATAAAGTAAAAATAAAACAAATTAACCTGCAGTTTACCTTTAAAAAAAAGTAAAAATAAATCCCGACAGTTAAGTGTTTCCTTTTGTGCGCGCAGGCGCTGTGTATGTGTGTGTGTGTGTGTGTATGAAGCTAAAGTACGGAGCCCCTCCCCTTCTCCCCGTTCTCGTCTTACACACCCTTCCTCCACTCTTTTCACACACGCGCGTACACAACGAAAACGCTGGTTTATCGGAAAAATAAACAAGAAATCTCTCTAATGACACTCAATTGAGCGACACACTAACGGAATCACTGGTGTAAAGTAAAAATCAAACAAATTAACCTTCACTTTACCTTTGAAAAAAATCGCGACAGAGCAGTGTTTCTGTGTAGAGCAGAGAGAAAGAGTGTGTCTGTGTGTGTCTGTGAAGGCTAAAGTAGGAGGGGTCTGTGTGTGTGTGGCACAGTGTCCAATGACGCGCGCACACACACACACAAAGAGCAGGCTGAGCCTTGAGCAGAGAGAGAAAATGGATTTTTAACCTCTCTAATGAGACTTGCTTTTGCTTTACACACTGTACACACACGCATACAGACACAAAATAAAATATGTTTTTCACACACACACGTGGTGTAAACAGTACACACGTGAACAGATGTTGATTATACCATTAAGAGACGCGCACTAGGACCCAGCAGGGGAGACGATTACACACAATTCCGCAGCGCAAAAGAGAGAAAAACTGTTGGCTCAGTTGTCATCACGCTCGGCGTCAAAACAAGAAGCGCATGCGTTGATACATGCTACTCGGTACTCGAAAACCAAACTTGTTCATTTTCCAAGTCAAAATTTATTAAAAATCTTTGCTCGTCTTGCGGAACACTCGCAAACCGTTTCACTGTATACTGATGTTACCCATTTCTAATGTGTTTATTCTGTCTTTTAAAACATTAAGAATTTGAAGATATTGAAGATATCAAAAAAAAGCAGAAGAAGCAAGTGTAGGTTTCTTCGACATACACATGGTACGCCAGATTCTCCAAAGTTCTTATAAAAAAAATTCTAGCAATTTCCTTCCTAACACCTCTCAAGATATACCTGAGACTGCTGATGCATTTTCAACGACAATGACTTTGTTTAGTTTAGTGCTATCTTTATACACTGTAAAAACTCCAACTGGATAAATGTTGAATTAATTAAAACTGTATTGTTGACCCAACTTCTTAAAGTGGTATTTGTTTGAAGACACAGACTGAATAAATGGTTCAACTGAAAAAGGCAAGTTGAGCCAGCAATTTAGCTTCAATGAGATACAATCACATCATGTTAGACCATCTTTTTTTTTTTTTTTTATAGGAAAACAATCACTTGAACCAACTACATCAATGGGGCACAATGGGAGACAACTTACATTTTTGAGTAGATGAACCCTAGAGAAATATAATTAATTGAGACCACGACCAGACTACTTGAGCTGACTTAAATATTTGAATTACAAGTTGAATCAATGTACCCAGATTTCAAACTGGATAGATGTGTCAGCTAAACAACATGTGAAATAAAGTTGAGTTGAGTAAACTTAAAAAAGCTGTGCAACTTGTTACTAAACTTTTTTTACGTTGAGGCGGGTTAATTTTTTTTTTACAGTGTAGATGCATTCTTTATGTACAAAATGTTTTATTGCATTATGTTTGAAGGCATTTTGTGTTTTATATTTACCGTTTTTTTGCACAATACTAAATTTAAGATATTGTTATCATGTTTCACAATTTACAACGGTTTTGAAATCAGAAATCAGATAAACTTTCTTCTGATAAATGTAGCGACAACAATACATTCTTTCTTAGGAACTGTGGATAAAATCACAAGCCGATGTTCTTTAATGAGAAGAACTGTAAGTAAATTTTCAGTGGTACAAGAAGAATAAAGCTGTGATTTGATCAGAGATTTTAGTGCAAAAAAAATATTGAAACTCTCAAACCAACATTGACACAATATCCATGCATTTTTAAACAAAAATCTGAATTTAAATACTTTTCTACGTCTTGAATGTAATGCCTTTTAAAGATCTGCTTCAAGACCTGCCGGAGAATCCAAAAAACCTTAAAGACACTGGGAATCAAGTAGTACAGTAATATTTTATTAGTTGTTTCCAGGATTACTAACATAAGACATATACTTATACTATACAGTTATAATAAAGAAAGAAAAACATTTCTTTGCATGTCAGTGTACAGGCTCAACATAAACTGCATTTTTCTCCCCACAGTATAAAGCTGCCCACTGATTCAATCAATGAAAAAGTGCAATCAGTAATAAATCAGTAAGCATACAATACTTAACACCCACCTACTTTGTCCCTTTAGACCTGTGCAAATCATCACTTGTTAATGTGTTCTTGGAAAATATACTGTTATTGCGCTATTGGATTATTTTTAGAACTAACTAACTTGTTAGGATATCTCTCCAGCAGCAGTGTGGGACTGGGATTGCCTAGAGGCTGATAGATTGAGATAAGCTTGGTTTCATTAGCTCAGTATAGGGGGCTTAGAGCCTCAGCAAGCATTAGCAAAGACAGGGAAAAGAATATCTTAATATGATTCACTGATATTAAAAATATCTAACACACTATTAGGAATGCATTAGCCACAGGAAGTAATGCACTCAACAAATTACACAGTTTCCTTATGTGTTGCTTTCAGTAAAAATGTTGGTTGTCATAGGCTGTCAAACTGGGGCAAGGATATTGCAAAACTGACATCTGAGCAATGGAAATATCTTGAAAATAGTCAGATCTATTTTGTACCTCCTCTAACAGTAAAAGAGTACAATAAACCAAATTGTAAGAATACAGTAAACCGGATGTAAGATTATTGAATCTGTTTCTGGACATTTGTTAGCTTTAAACTTGCAACAAATAGTCTTGTACTTTAAGCAGATAACTTAAGCTTATGTTAAACATTAAATTCTAGAAAGTATCACGATATAAGGTGTCATTGGAGCTGCTAGCTTCATTCTTCGACAATGGAAACAAGTCCTTGTTTGACTGAGAAAATAAAATAAATGACATCTATCCCCTCTATAACAATCAAGAGAAGCTTTATGAAGTCTGATCTCAGTTCTTAGATTATAAAAGGTTATAAGCTTATGTCAAGATTGGTTGTTGTGTATTTGATATTTAAATTTTTAACAGTATGTACCATGTTATTTTATACAGTACAATGGAAAACTGAAGAAAAACTTGCATTACAGAAGCCTCCCAATGTTATACAGTAAGAAAATGAAAAGGTAAAGCTTGAAATGAGCTTAATAACAAAAATGGTTCAACGAGCTAATGTGACTCACTCACTCATCATCTGTACCTCTTTGTTTTAAACCCAGGATTCGAACCCAGAGCCTGGAGGTGCACATTAATATTAATTTATTCATATTAATCTTAGATAATGATAATAGGAAATAGTAGATAAATCTGCCTATATTCAGGACACCATAGAAACAACAGTTTGTGGACACCTGACCATTACACAAACACTGCATGTGGGTCTTTCCCAGAATGTTACCATAAAGCACACTATTTTATAGAGTAGGTTTGTATGCTGTACCATTAAAAGTTTACTGTTACATTAGAAGTTAACTGGAACTAAGACGCCCAAAGCATGTTCCAGCATGTACTGCAGTTGTATACTAGGGCTGGGGTTGGAGTGGGAAAACTCAAGTTGCCCACACAGAGCCCTGACATTAACACTTCTGAACACTTTTGGAATATACTGAACTCTGACTGTGCTCCAGATATCACTAATGATTTTGTTGCTGATTGGGCAAATCCACACATTCAAAAATATAGAGTAAATCTTTTCCAGATGAATTAGACTGTTAACAGGGACCAAATCTGAAATGGGATGTTCAACAAGCACATTTGATTGTAACTATAATGATTATGATGACCCCCTACTTTTGGTCATATTACTGTATTTTCACTTTTTTGCAGTGAGGCCTGATTTTGCAACCAAACCCACAGGATTGCTTGCATGGCTTGATTTTCATGCTTTAAGGCATCCACTTATATTTATGACCTGAAAAGGAAAAATACACAAACTTGCATGTAAGAAGGAAAAAAAAATCATATTTTCAATGTCTGGACACATGCAGTCCGTAAACAACAATATACAGTGAGCTTACTTTTTCTCTACTCTGTACATCCGCAGCCACTTACTGACAAGCTGACACTATTATCCCGAACTACTCAGTCCTGTCAACACTCTGCAGGCTGTGAGTGACTGAGGCATGCCCAACACGACTGCAGCACGTCTGTCAAGGCCCTTTTTCTGTCCTTGTTGCCCATCACACACACACACACACACACACACAATCTGGGTTATGATGCTTGAGCTGAAAGCCTGGTGGATATTTTAAATTACATGCCTCAAACTCAAGGTTCGTCACCACACACCTCGCTATATAATTTCATTTGTACCACATGAACTTTTTTCAACTCAACACTTTCCTTCTATTACTCAAAGCAGCAGTCGCTTGTTTTCTGTTCACGACATTGTACACAACACATGTGTGTGATGGAGTCAGGAAATAATAGTAACAGGAGCAGTGATGGCAAACATTTGTTAATTAATCATTGAAGGCATAATCTATTGTCATCCAGTATATTAATAACCTTCATGAGAGCTTCACTGAAAATGATTCAAATAACACAATGGTAACTAACAAGCAGATCTAAACTTCTTTTCTAAACATGAAGAAATGATGACTTTCTTGATTGTGTTAATGAACACCATTGTTGTATTTGATCTGTACCTCTCTCTCCCAGTCGCTAAGACTTTAATCAAATTATCCCTGCCTTGACCTTGTCTTATAGAGTGACTAGTGGTCATATGTACGCACATCATTACTGTATATGGAATAGTCAGGATCACAATGGACCAATCTCCTCTTGTGCACAAACACACAAGACTCAGTTTTGAATTAAGTTATACTTGTATAATATGCATGGTGATTTTTACTTTGATGCTACAAAGAAACTTGGAAAACAAATTGTATAGTCCACACTTAAGTTTATCTGAATAACTGGAGCTTTTATTCATTGTCAACATCATAACCATCATTAACATTCTTATAGAATTCAATAAATTATATTCTTTAATTGTTTAATATTATATAGCTGTTATCATTCATGAAATATACATACATCAATGAATGGTCCACCTCCTTAGGTAACAGGAGTAAGAGCGTGTTTGTATATACAGCACTGCAATAACAGATGGAAAGGGAAGAAAAATAGTAAAGGACTCTTTCATCATTCCTTCCTTCTGTAATAACAAACTAAATACTGATAACATGGCGACCCAGCACTATTTGCAGTCCAGGCCATGTTTCCCAATTCTCTCAGTCAGGTCTCGGTGGTCTTCTGTTATCTCCGTGACACATTTTTCTCTTTTCATTATCACAACATGCTCCATGAAGCTCAGCTGCTAGCAGTGATGTGCTCACTAGAGAAGAAACAGTCTCACCTTTAATGTCACGGTCAATCCATTAGATTAGTGTTTGATTTAGAGGACACTTACTGTAGTTTAGTCACCTAGATGTGGCCTCCCCGCTAACCAAAAAACTTCACTGTTCATTTAATAAATAATTGTTTAAAAGAAAAGTGCATTTTTTCTTGGCTTATAATTTTGTAGATCCTGTACATAAATGTCCTCAGAATGCAGGAATTAAAGTGCTAAAACTCAAATATTCCCAAAGGAAAATCCATGACTTCTATATTTAGAAACGTCTCTAGTATCCGAGGCTTTATGGTGGCAGGTATACGTAAAGCAAGAACAGCTATGAGAATCTGTCTTTCATCTCAAATGTGTCAGCTTTCAAAATGTATTACTTATTATTATTGTTCTTATTTTTGCATTATTAAAAAGCCCCAAAATGAACCAAGAAATCATTGAAATCAGATTAAATGGCCAGATGGAGCACAGCATTTGGGCTGCTGGGTTGAAATATGGAAAAAAAATATGTCTGCAATAGTGAATGACAGAAAAACTGCTTCGTCATTAGTGTGTATGCACTTGGTTTTAACCTCAATTTATAGTTGCAAATGTGCTCTTGCGAAACTCAATTTGTATTTGTAAAAGTGTTCCTGCATTACTTTGTTGCTCAATAAAGATTATAATTTTACAGCATAACCCCAGCACTGCTCCAAGCACTAACTAATGATTCCAGCATCAAAGGCAGGATTTTGAAGTGGATGTGAAGGAAGCCTAGGATTCCAGCCTGTAGCAACTCAAGTTCCAATTCAAAATCCATTCAAAGGTCTTAAAATACTCAACATATTATGTGACACGCTCAATGCCTAACATTTAACAAAAATAATTAATATCCAGTTAATGAGTTAGTACTCTTTTTGCATAATTAAGAAATGTAACTGACGGATTCATGTGAAATAAAAACAATAATTTAAAAAAATCTAAATAATGGCAACCCGGCATTTTTTTGTGTACCAGAGACATTAAATCTAAATGTCAAATTTATTTATATCTGTTTCTGAACTTTTCAGCAGCTCTAACTGACTGCAGGTAACAAACAGATACAGACAGCTGTCAGAACTGTCTCCAAACAACTGAAAGGAAAGATAGGAAAAGAATCACTGTCCCTCAAAAAAAAAAAAAATATATATATATATATATATATATAGGAATATGACTGAACCTTCAAGAGTAAAATAAAGCTTACTGAGAAACAAGCCAAGAGCTGAAAGAGTTCAGCTTCTTCTCGATTTAAACAACAACCTTAATAAACACGAACACAAGGTGTTTCATCATAAAATGAAATACAAAAATAAGAATGTGTTAAAGAAAAACAAAAGTCACAACGATGAAAAAGTCTACAGGAAAGAATAATATTTTGTATAGTTTACGTTGAGCTACTTATTTTGTGCACATTAACAGTAAAGTCAGTTGTTCTGGAAAGATCTCTTCAGTACTAAACACAGAGCCAGTCAGCATTTCTACTGTATGTGTGTGTGACTGAGAGACAAACATTTAGACATGGACACATGATAACATAGCAAGAGAAACAGAAGATGAGGGACGAAAAAAAAGACAGATTTTTTTGTAATAAGAGGTGACACATTTAGCAGAGACATATCGGCTTTCCTCTACAGAAACCTCCTTGTTGTATGACATCAGGCCAGATGTCACGCCGCCTATTAAATGACATCAGCAGCCGTATCAACATGCACGGACAGGGTATTAGGGTTGATTAGAGAGAATACCTAGCTTTAAAAATTAATGGGTTAATTTACTAGAATACTAAGAAGTAGATTTATGCTTGATTTGTATACCTGAGGTGTGGTCAGCATTATAATACAGTAAAAACTTTTATTACAACACCGGGATCCAAATTTGTGCAAAATCACTGACTGTTCAGTACAATCTAATTCCTCAATCAAGTGTGAAAGCAAATTTATCTTGTTCTAAGGTCTAAAGTTCAATCTAATCCAGTGTTATCACTGTTTGTCTTTTAGTAAGCAGAATAATGCCCTACACTGTATTATGTTCTTGGATCCACATTACATTATATACTGTAAGTATTATTACATGTTATTATTTTAATTATCATTATGGTGTGGTAATAAGGACTGAGACGGCCAAGACCACTGGGGAGTCCATTCCCCCACTCATCCTCAGAAACCACTTTTCCTGGTCGTAGTTGTGAAGCCTGTCCAAGGAACACTCAGGGACAGACTGGGACTCAGGGAATACACCCTGAAAGAGACACCAATCCAACAAAGGGAAACATGCACACACATTTACATGGGAAATTTAGAGCAGCCAATTCACCAATTGGCATGTCTTTGGGAGGTCAGAGGACACCCAGTTGGAGAACTTGGAGGAAACCCGCATAGTCACAGAGCGAGCACACAAAGCTACACTTGGACCGTAACCCGAGCTCAGTATTGAACTGGGGAACCTGGAGCTATGAAGCGGAAATACTACCCGCTGTGCCACCTTGCCACCTCCTGTGTATTTTCCCATCGCAAAAGACCAGACATTCTTCAACAGATTCATGAACAGTTCTGCTTAGAACAAGGGGCAGAGTTAGCAGTAATCAGCCTTGTTAAAACACCAAAGGACTACATATGTTTGTTAGAAATTTTGTCAGAGGTCCGGTTCAAAACACAAGCCAAGAAACAGACTAAGAGCACGGTGCTCAAGTGCGGACCAATAGTACAGCAGAAGAGAGAAGAAGTGTCCAGAAACAGGAGAAAAAGGAGGTAGGAAGAATAAAGATGCTAAATACTGAAGTTGTACATTCAAATATGGCTTTAGGAGAATCCCCGTGTTACCTGACCCTATAGTCGACCTGAAACACCGCACATCAGTGGAATGAAAATATCAACCCCTTCTCTTCACTTTCAAACGTTTGCAGTTTCTTTCACAATGGAGTAGATGACTGAGACATTTTACTACTGAGAAAAAGAAAAAAAAGTAACACACATACATATTTGAACAGATAATGTGAGTAGCACAGGACAGCACAACACAGATGACACTGTAGCATCACAGTGGCTTGGCAGACAAAGCAAGAGTTTCTAGACAGCAGAATAAACCAAAAAAGCAGGAAATACATGAATGGGACATGGAGGGCTCTAATGTCCCTTTTGTTGCTTTTTCATCATTCCTTGTTTCTTCAACTCTCTCACTCCATTGCTCAACCAGCTTGCAACAATCTTTCCTTCCTCACATTTTTCATCAGCACAAAGAAAGGTATCTGTCCATGTCAGAGAGGTGATAGGATGCAGGTTTGCATGCTAGTGCAAGGAAAGAAAGTGTTTTTGTTTATTTGTTTCATTAGTTTTCTGCTTTCAGTTCAGTCAAAGCACAAGTTAGAGTCAATCTGCTCAGCACTGAGCTTGAGATTCAACATCCTGCTGATGAGAGTTTATCCACTGATTCCTGGTTGAAGTAGATGGTGAAAGAACAAACGGCAAGCCAAGGTGCTGCTGGTTACCTAGAGGAGGGGCTACTGCACTCAGATGCGGGGCAACAGAACTGGTGGGCGATGTCATCGTCATCCTCTTCTCTATCAACCAACAGGAGGATGAGCAGAGAAGGGCAGAGAAAGACAGAGATTCAGACACATAAAATGGATGAGTGGAGTAATATGGTGAAGGGGAGATGAAGCATGGAGCAGAAATGAATGTATGAGAGAAGATGACAGCAGGATGGTCAGTGCACTCTGATTTGGCCTAAAGCACAAAACTGGTTTCTTCCTTTTAGATTTACAATTCCATCAAGATCCTCAGACAAATGAACAGTGTTTCCCAATCCAGTGCTCAGGGATGTCAAGACAGCACAATATTTTAATTTGCTAGAATCGTTTTTTGCTGAAAGTTTATGAGATCCAAGTATTTTCATCTACAAAAATGTCCATGCATTTTAAATTTTCATACTGTAATTTGTGATTTTTGTTCCTTGGATTTTGAGCTACAGTTTATTCTGAAGGTATTGTGAGTATGCCCTTCTCTGGGCATAATAATAATAAAGACTGGCCCACAGAGAGGGCTTTCTTTGTAGGGGTCGAAATGATCGATCATTTGGATTTTGCAAGGTGTTTTACTGTTGCATATTGACCAACATGCATTTAAATGAGAACGAGTATTGCAATTAAATAATACACAGATACTTAGAAATAGGATGCTAGCAATTTCATTTATGAGTTGCTGTTCACTAATTAGCCTATATAGCAAATGTGCAAAGGAAAATAAAAGTTTTAAAGGATATATTTGCTGCAAAACTGATTTCAAACATTTACGATTAAGTTACAAGTTACTCTACACTAAATTAATTTAACCTACCACAATTTATTTACTAATCACTACTTATTCATTAATCACAAATATAATGATTGGTAATTAGACTTTTTAATGATTAAATGATTAATGAATTAAATGATATTTAATGAAACAGTTAATGTAGCTGTAAATCTTTTTATTTAATTTGATTAACACAAAAATCTTGTTTAAAGTTATTTAAAATGTGTTGTTTTGCCAAAGATTGAAATAACACTACACATTGCAGTCATTTTCTAAACATTTTCTTGGGACGCATTATGTCAGAGTGACCAGACTGGATGGAATTTCCCATCTGCCTGAGCGTCATCTCA
Source organism: Clarias laeviceps (assembly GCA_030014305.1). NCBI lineage: Eukaryota > Metazoa > Chordata > Actinopteri > Siluriformes > Clariidae > Clarias > Clarias laeviceps. The sequence goes on along the minus strand of JAQMYJ010000040.1, from coordinate 15,312,111 downwards.
ATCCAGGATATTGAAAATAAAATTTTATCTTGCATTTTGCAATGTCACAGAAGCTTACTCTCAGTGGTACTTTATACTGTATAGGTTTTTACATTTTTGCTCTCGTTCATCTCCTAGCACTACTATAGCAGGGCAGTCACTGGTACTGATCTTATATCTAGAATCAGCATTGGGCTGATGATAGCAGAAAATGCTGGACTAAATGTCAGGGGGGAAATAAAATCAATTCTGTAACAAATCTACCATAACAACAGAAAGTATATATATATCTGTTTAAAAAAGCATGTGTGGGAGTTGCTATCAAAACAGCTGTAGAAAAAAAGCAGCCCATTATGTACATCAATCAGCCATAACATTAAAACCACCTGCCTGATATTGTATACATCCTCCTTGTGCCAATACAACTGCTCTGTCAAGGTATGGACTCTATAAGACCTCTGAAGGTGTGCTGTTATATCTGCCACCAAGCTGTTATCAGCAGTCCTGTATGTTTGTTCATCACATCCCACAGATTCTTGATGGAACTAAGATCTGGGAAATTTGTGGCCAAATCAACACCTCAAACACCAACACCTCACACTCCTCAACGTTTTGCAGCGTGCCATGGCACATTATACTGCTGAAAAAGACCACTGTCATTAACAAATACCATTGCCATGAAAGGGTGTACTCTGCAACAGTGTTTAGGTAGGTAGTACATGTCAAAGCAACATCTATATGAATGGCAGGACCCGAAGCTGCTTCTGCTAGCTTGCTTCTTGGTCATAGTGGATCCTAGTGATAACTCTCTTTCCCAGGTAAACTAAACACACATTCACCTGGCCATCCACATAATGTAAAAAAAAAAACATGATTTGTCAGACCAGCCCATTTCTTTCAATCCTCCATGGTCCAGTGTTGAGGCTCATATCACATTTCGGCAGTGGAAAAGGGTCAGCATGGCCATCAGACCAGATGGGTTAGCTTTTACTCTTTTCACGCATCAGTGAGCGCCGGGTGCTCATGGCTCTGTCACCAGTTCCCCAGTTGTCCTTCCTTACCAATGACTGTTGGGAACTGGGAAAACTGGACATAGACATAAACATTGGTCTAGATATTACAATATGGTCCTTGGAGTAGCTCAGATCCTTTTGCTTGTTCATTTTTCCTTCTTTCAACACATCAACTTTGAGAACTGACTGTTCAGTTGCTGCCTAATAAATCCCACCCCTTGATGTCATTCACTTCCCCTGCAATAATGTTAGGGCTGATCGGTGTACAGAAATCTGGTGTATCAATCTGCAACAGCACCAAGTAGCACCAAATGAATCATCAATATGAGCAAACCTATAATAAATAATAAACCACTTTACAGAAATAAAATGTCAGAATTGTATGGGCTGATATTCAAGATTTTGTATGGGGATCACAAAAGTAAAATTGACATTGTTCCATCTCTAATAAACTAATTTACATAGATGCAGATTAGCTTGTTAGCAATGACAATTACAGTTCATGATTATTCAGCGACTTCTCTAAGGTAAGACTATTGCCTATCTTACCTGCAGACTGACTTTGATTGCATGGTCTCGAGTGATTGACCAAACATTGATTGCTACTTTGCCTGAAATTTCTTCTGGACTTGTTTTGATGGCTCATGACGCTGTTTGTTTAGCTATGCTCTCTAATGAACTCTGGAGTTTTCCATCTGTTAATTATTTAATTGCTGCTTATATTTTTAAACAATAATTCCCATAATCGTTGTGCGACTAGATTAGTCCTGCTCCTAAAATCAGCTTCTTCCTTGTTCCTTCTCTATGATGGCTTGTCTGATACAGTAATGACGAAGCCCGTAAGATGAACGCTGGATTTTCCCTGAGGGAAGACGAGTAAGTACATGTGGAACATTGTGTTGTAAACAGTAATGATGCAAGAGGGCTGTTCTCGATTGCTTTATTTGATTTTGTCGGAAGGTGGAATAGAAAACAGACATGGATCATTAGAGATCCTGTGGACTGGATTTGAAATCACTGTGAGATGTTAATGTGTACTGCTGCAATTTTTTCAGCAGCACAAAGCAGTGATAAGCATCAAGTCCAGCAGGTGGCAGTCTTACATCATTAGCCACTTGAACTGCACCAGGCTTCCCTACATCTTCCCACAGCTGCTCGACTCTCTGAACCCCCACCAATTGAAAAGGTTCTCTAATTAATGTAATTACCAAAATGTTCAAAATGTTTCAGCTGTATATAAATATTGAATAGAGTCTCTATCTGAAGCACAAAACAAATTTATAAATCAAGATCTAAAAAAATAGATAAAAAACTATATTTATAAATCGCTGACATGATAGTAGGCCAAATAGAGATGCTCAGTGTGGAAATGATTATATGATGGAGACGGAAAGGGGATTAATGACTGAATGGGTCATGCAGTGACAGCATGTGGGAGATTTCAGAGTGGGCTGGAGAATATGTGAGTGTGTGTGTGGGAGCAGAGAGTATCATGTCCGTTGTGATCAGTATCTGTGTGTGATTCATGCCTGAAGCGGTGGGAGGCACCGTGCTCAAGTAGCTGGTATCAGGATGTAGGCATGTGTGCCCGAGTGCGTGTGTTGTTTTGCAAACTAATTTGGTCCGGGGTTATTTATGTGTGGAGGGAGTAATTGCACGCTGGGGACCAAAGAGACTGAAGTAAAACACTAAAGCACTCATTAAGAGAGAAGTTCACCTCAGCACCTTCATGAAATCAGAGGAAACCAACAACATTCATATCAAAAGTCTATATTATATAAAACAAAATGTGCCTCTTTTAGCTGTAACTGTTAGAGGAAATCTCCACCCTGAAACACATTAGACACTGTATTTGCGGTGTATTTACCTTGTTGGGCATAGAGAAATATTGCGTAGCACTGATAGAATTAGTGCTTAATGGGAGAAATAAATTCAGCAACTTCAAACATAAAAGATAATGGTGAGGTTGTGCAGTTCGGTACAAAAACATTTTATATTAATGGAAAAAGCAATGTAAGATTAGTGGAGGCAACATGGTCCCAGTTGTCTCCTTGGCTAGTCAGCGGTCTAAAGTGTTGTTAGCAGGAAAGCATGCATGAACTTTAACCATTGAGCAAACTAAATTGATGAGGATGTGACAGCTAGGCAAAGGACCAAAGAGCAAAAATGCTGAGGCAGAGCAATGCAGAGTTGACCCACCGGGGCCACTGTTAGCAGGTACTATGGGTAATATACAGTCGTGGCCAAAAGTTTTGAGAATTACATAAATATTGGAAATTGGAAAAGTTGCTGCTTAAGTTTTTATAA
>JAQMYJ010000040.1:15270952-15293486 GCA_030014305.1 Clarias laeviceps | reverse complement strand
AAATAACATAATGAATTTTATGATGAAGGCCTAATATGAGCTTCCCCTGTTTCAAAAGCTAGCAGCCGCCACTGATATATATATATACACACACTGTCAACTTGTCATCTGCATTTATTGTTAAAAACAAAACAAATGTTGATTTACATAAAATAAGGTTTAAATGTCAAAATTAAAGATCATTAAATGAGATATGTGGCTTTTGCTTTTTTTAAAGTTTACTTTTATACATAAATAATACCCTGATTTATGGTTTTGTATAGGTATAAGCAAAACATCAAATTAAAGAAAAGTATAGTTTTTATCCGATTAATCGATTAATCGAAAAAATAATCGTCCAAACTAATCGATTATCAAAATAATCGTTAGTTGTAGCCCTAGTAGAGTGCAAAGAAAAGTACATGAATGCCAACATAGAAGTGAGGAAAAGAATCAAGGTGGACGAGCTGAAATTCATCATCCAACTTGCAGAAGCTGGAAATGGAAACATGAATCAGTTGCACGACACCATGAGGATGCTGCCTGGGCTAAAAAGCCACAATGACCAGTAAAAAATAAAGAAGGTAACGCGATTATGACCACAAAACTCAGTAATCTTATTGAGAAAAGAGCTGGTGAGGTGATGATTGTTTATATGAGGTTAAGTCAAAATTATCTGCATTCTTTCTGTAGAATTTACTTTAGTTAACAAAAATACGGTTTTTGAAAATCTTCTTGATTTTCAATACACTTTGTCCATCTGTCAACAAGCTTCCGTTTTCGCTCATTAAAAAATGTTTTAGGCCGAGCTGTGATCCACGAATGCACCGCTGTCCTCACTAATTCATCAGAAGTGAATCTTTGTCCTTGTAGGACTGCTTTCAGGGGACCAAACAGGTGAAAGTGTAAAGTAGCAAGATCAGGACTTTAGAGAGGATTCTTTAACACCTCAAAATTCATAAGGTTTTAACAGTGTCGACAGTGTGGCCGGATTGTGTGAATGAGCAGTGGCATGCAGGATCATGGCGTCTTTGGATAGCAGTTCTCTGCGTTTAAGTATAGGCTTAAGATTTTAATAAGCATCTCACTGTAACGGACACTGTTGATTATTGAACATTTTTCCTGATAATGTTCCAATACTGCCCCTTGAGAATCCCAGAAAACTGTAAGCATCATTTTTTCAGTTGATGGTTGACTTTTGAACTTTTTCTTGGTCGCTGATTGCGAATGTTTCCGTTCCATACTCTGCCGTTTACTCTCAGGCTTGTAGCGATGAATCCAGTACTGATACTCTTTAAGAACTTTCACCTTTCTTAGAAAATCGGTCCAAATTTTTTTTGCAGATATCTAAACGCTTATGCTTATGCTCTTCCATGAGTTGTTTCGATGCAGGTACACTTTCACGCCACTAAAAACGAATCACTGCACGCTGCTGTTCTTTCATGCAAATTACAATTGGGACATTAATACCTGTACAGTAGGTGACAGGTCACTTGAACGGAAAGTACTGATAAGACGGTGCGGCAAAAAGAAATTTTAATATAACCAAAGTGTGGATCATTTTTTATTCACAGCCTCGTAGCTGCTACAGCATATCTGTTAATAACACGGTAAGAGGAATAAAACTCTTAAATAGAATATAATAGAAACATGCTATTATTGGAAAATAATGAAGTTTAAGACATATCAAATGGACAAAATGGTAGACAAAATGAACATAATGTATTATTTCTCCTTTTCATCACATCTCTCTGTGCCTATATATTAAAGACATTATTTACAACAACAATAGAAATAATAAGGGAAGCAATTTGTGAAGCAATATATTTCCCTTTGATAACTGCTTTATCCTACACAAACCTGATGATTATATGAAAACAAAATGGGAATTTTCCCTGGATGGGACACCTATATTAAACCCTTTTTGTCAAAATGATAATATAATAGCCTTTGGACATTTTACTACATATACTTTCTAATAAATATAGATTTTTTTCTCTAACATTATTACAAAATAATAATATATTATTATTATTATTATTATTATTATATTATTATAAATATTACAAATATTACTAGCTCTTGAGTGCCATAGGGCAATAGGAATTTATCGATAGCTTACTTTACATTGACTATTTCTTCAACCCTATTGAAATCATACTGATTAGAGATTCTAGCATAACTCTTCACATGGACGCTAATCTTATAAGATGCGTGTTCAAATGTTCAAAACATTTAATCAGAATAAAACTGTTTTCAGGTTGGGTTAGTTATACTTGCACTGATGTCTATGGTTATATTTCCGACAAGAGCCGCACTGTGCATTATGACTGGATACAAAAATTTAGTCTCATCTATAAATGATAAGATGTTAAACATGCGTAAGATGTGAGCCAATCAGTTTTTCTTCCTCCGCCAAAGATCAGTTACATGGATGCAACGAGCCAGTGGCTGAACAGAAGCAAAACTTTGTGGCAGAGAGGAGATGCCATAGGCTACTGTACGTTCACATTACCAGCATGGAGTCACTTAAATCTGACTTTACCCTAACATGACACAGATTTTCCATTTTTCGGGATGTCTGAATGTTTGGGGATGTTTTTTGGATCTGATTCACTGTCGCATGTGGTCCTACATCGGATACAAATCTGGTACACGGCCATGTGACTTGAATGAGAACAATCCCTTGGAATTGAAAGCTACTACTTAGATTGGAGTTCATGTGACTTTTTGCCTCTGCGCATGCATAGGGCACGGACATCATCAGTCAGCACTGGCACGCCGGACATTTTATAGCATTTTGTGCAATAGCCACTAATGATACTAATAGCTACAATGAGTTTTAACTGTCTGGCTTTCATCCTTCTTACGGACCTCAACAAATACAGCTGACTAACTGCTTGCCTTCCTCCACAACAAAAACTCAAGCATACTTTTGCTAAAACCACGTTCATTGTTTGAAATGAATGAGTCACACAAATGCAACATATTTAACCCAGATTGCATGAGCACAGATACTGTATATTGATATGTGCATGCGTGCCAGAGGACAGAAACATCCTTGTCTGAGTTGGCTACAAATCACTTGTATTGTAATTCTGAATGTGAACCGCCATGACATGCAAATCCAATCTGACAAAAAATAAATACATTTTAATCAGAATTAAATGTGGTTTGTAATGTGAATATAGTCAAAGAGTTTATTAATCGGGAATGGGAGGAAAATTTGTCACCCAGAAACTTGTCATAAAACTAATGTTTTTATACATCTTTTTTGAAGTAACCATCATCACGTTCTGTTTTATTTTAGCAAACAAAATAGAAAGAATTGTAAAAAATAACAACATTGTAGAGTTTTACAGGTTGTACACCTATAACTAGCGATGGGTAAAAAAACTCGATTCAGTTATGAATAGTGATACTTTCCTGTGGCAATTGCAAATTCTGTGCAAATTCTCTTCATGTATCACCACACTGACTCCAAAATTGATTTTAAATGATTTATTACATTTATAATAGAGATTTAGTGGTCGATCAGCCAGTGGCCGGAATTGGCTGTTTGTCAGCTTGATCAGCCATGACCGATCACGTTGGACTTAATCATTGCATGCATTAAAAGGCCTCCGATCAGCCTTTTTCTCCAAACTCGAAAGTTTATAGGAACATTAAAAGGAATGGGCTACATTTAATTGCTCATATATAAACTGTTGAAGAAAGCTAAGGTATAAAACTATTGGGTACCTTATTGAGTAACTTTTTAGTTCAAGGTTGAAGGTCTTAAAATTGTAACAAAATCTGAGAATATTGAATAATATTGAATCGAGTTTGCAATATTAATACCATGATGATTTTGTATCGATTAGTGATTGGTGGCTCCCATCCCTACCTGTTACATAACTCAAAATATTTGACTGGCCTGGCAGCTGATCCTTTTGCTTTATTCTGACTGCAGAGAGCTGATGGTTATTTGATCCCATCTTTAAAACTGCTTTGTTTTTAGAAGCAAGGAATATTTTGTAATATAATAGTTCTTTATCTTGGCTTGTTGCCTACATCTTAGCTCAGCAACAGTTATATAAAAATGATTTTTGGAATGATTCTTGTAACAGTATCACACTATAATGGACAATACACATTTTCATACTGCTATATGCTGTAGGACTGAGGGAATGTGGCTGGAAGATTTAGTTTCAATTGTTTCAATTTGTTTTATCGCAGTAGCCTTTAATTTATGAAACAAATGGGTGAGGGAAGAAGAGAGGGAGGGATGAGAAAGAAAGGAAAAAAGAAAGAAAGATGCCAGTGTCCCCTGTGAGTGTAATGCAAATCAGAGAAAGGGATCACATGGTCTACCATCTGCTCAGTACAGAAGGAGGGATAAACCATGGAGAAAGGATAAAAACTGAAGATCAAAGAATAATGTTAGAAAAACTGTTTTTTTTCTTCAATGAAGAGGCCAAATCTCTGCACAAATCCTATTCATTAACCAAGTAGAACACACTAGGAATCATCATTTACAATTCTGTGTGTTCAGGTAATGCGAATCTTAGCAGTGCTACAGCTAAAGGAACAGATGGACCTTCCAGCACATAGTCTGAGTCAGTCCTGGCCTGTCCTTGTGTCTACCCGTTCAAGTAACGAGACACTGATATACAGTATCTAACGTACTACTTACTATGCTTAGCTCCCATCAGAGAGTTGAAAAATAGTATACATTTAGCCAACTCCCAGCATGAAAAGAGACAGAGAATGCAGTGGAATGTGTGGATGGTAAAACAAAGGAAGCTCAGATTGAAAAAAAAAAAATCTCTCTTTTGACCTTTCTGGCATTCTCTTACAAACAAATGTTCACTTACATTCTCTTTCCCTCTGTGCTCCCACACAAGCACAGTCCACAATCTGACACTGCAGTGAATATTAATCACAAATGCTCCTACACAACCAGCGCCATGCTTCATGCGAAACCACAAAATGGCCCCATAGTCCTCTTGAAGAGAAAATCCTGAGCTCCTTCCTACAGACTCGGCTATGCACTGTGCCCAAAATACACTTAATACGGAATGAAATAAAAGCTGTAGTGATCAAATATTCGAGACAAACTGAATAACAATGTGGGGCGGAGTAAGTCTGGAGTGACCAAGATAGCACTTGGACCTGCTTGTGTCTGAACATACAATAGAATTCTTCCAATATTTTTAACGCAATTCGACCTTACAAACTTTTATTATTTTGACTAGTTATTTTAAGAACCCTGGGAATGCTGATATATTTGTTGATGTTCACTTGATTGAACGTATTGAGTACGAGCACTGCCCTCACATAGACTGATCCTGACTTGTTAGATAGTTAGTTAATTGGCTAGTGGAAATAATAAGCAGTGTTTTCCACACATAAAAATATACATGGGCGACTCGCTCAAGTATACGCTGTGTGGCAAACACTGATTATTATTATTATTATTATTGTTGACGGCCACCCAAGTATATTTGCCTACCGGGAGAACGATGCTACAAAGATTTGATTAACTAGTAGCGGTCAGTTCCCTCTCGCACTACCGCTCCTGTACCTGTTTATTCTGCTGAGAGAGGTGTACTGAGAGGCAGTAAATGAAATGTATGCCAGCTGCCGTAAAAAGAATAAGAAGTGTGTTCTGATGTTTGAACAGGCTGGTCTTTAAAAACCTAGGAAGATTAACCTTTAAAACTCAAGTGGCACAGACCTGTGCAGCAACAAAGCATTGGTCAATAAAAAATAAATAAAACATAAAGAAGATGCTTATATGGTGGTCTTGAAATAAAATTCAGTTTATCATATTGCTTATATTGTGCTAAAAAAAAAGGGATATTTCACTGTATATTGCACTATCCTGATCCCTATATATATATATAGAAATGTGTTAAATAATAGTAATACAAAAAAAGTATTATAAGGCTCTGGTATTTAAGGGCTATGTGTTCTGACCAGTGTTTAGTTCTTAATTTTTTTACTTTGCCCTACTCTTCACATATGGGTAGATGGAGGGGAGGGTTAGTAGGTTGGATCTCTGAAATGTAAAATTACTAGAAATATCAAATAAATAAAAATATTGTATTACAGGTCATATGTTTTTGTTATTTGTTGTATCTAGTAGACTGCTTTTGTGCTGAAAGATAATGCCGGCATGTTCCACTGCTGCTCCATAGTAGTGCTGGTTTTAGTCTGAGGTAAAGCTACTACTATGCTGTGTTTAGTTGAACATAGCTGTGTTTAAGGCTAGCAACGTTTTGCTGCATTATCTAGGTATTTTTTAATCATGTAAAAGAATTTTAGAAATGTTCAAATGTTCATTACTACAGTAGATAGGCAATTAACTTCCATGAATTTCATGTTTGGTGTGTAGCTCATTAGACAGTTGTAAGACTGTCTTTGGAAAGACTACCTACCTGATGTCATTCACTTGTTCACCTACTGCAAGCGCCTTGTCAAGAGTCAAACTGGACCCAGAGCCTATCCCAGGAACAGTAGGAGCAAGGGGACTAGACCCTGAGTGGGACACCAGTCCATCACAGGAGACTGTACACACATGCACACCTACAATTTAAAATATCCTATTTCCTTCAAAACATGGTTTGGTGAAGTTAGACGAAACCATAGAACCCGAAAGAAACCCACTCAGAACATTTAAAATGCAGACAGTAACCCAAGCTTAGAATTAAACCATGAGATGCACAACTTCCTGCTGCCATTCCAACTTCAGGAGCTGCTTTTCCAATAAATATGGCAACAAATTGAATGAAATTATCTTTCATTATAAAGTGTATATGTATGCAAATATCTATAAATATGGTAATTGTTGCTTTAATGCACTGTACAGTATAACTAGATATTTTAGTACTGTTTAATTTTTTATTTAATGTTCAACAAATACTAGTGCCTGCTTTAAACCTCCAACCCCTTATATTATAAAGTACATCAGCCTTTTAACTTCCTTATGTAAGCAGAAAACCTGCGATGTAAGCATCATGATAAGAAATGCATTCCTAATAGAAGAAAAAACTGTTCCCCACCGTTCCCCTTTTACATCCTAATAACAAATGTGGTACAGTATATCATTCTAGCATTAACCTGCCTATACCCTACCAAACTATCTGAAATAATCTCATCCCAACCCCACTGTTTCTAAATCTAGCCTAATCGATGTAAATCAAACTGCACCAACACACAAATTTATGCAATCATATGATTCATCAATGTTTCCATCTGATTATGCACCATGGCAAATGCTACCTCCGATTTATAGTTTTTAAATATATTCAGATGCTAAAATCCAGGGGTGAAAATTTAATGTGATGGTGATTAGAGTCACATTTGGCTTCGAGCCTGAAAGAAGTTTAAAATCTAAATTTCTGATGCGCAATGCTTTGACCAAATGTGGGCATGAAATTCAGCTTTCTGGTTGCCATGGCAATCAAGTGACCACCTAAATGCACTCAACGTTACAGACTCACAGAGCCCAGTTGCTTAAAAACATTACATAACTCTATGCTTAACTGGGAAAATAAAATTATATATAAATCTTACTTTCATAAACACATGGTTTCCTAGCCTTCATTAAGAGCTGAAGCAGTTCTCAATCAATCTGACAGCCACCTAAACAATGTTTAAAGTCACACTGGCTGCACAGTATCCACAGTTATGCATTGGAAGTGTCTGCATGCTTATACTCACTGTCTCTGCAGAGTGGCAGCTGTGCTCGTGCTGATGCTCTCTCTGTGTCGTTCTCTGTCCCTCTCATTTTCTGTCGGGTTGGACCCAGTGGACAGGCCACGGCTGAGGCGTGTATGTGCGTTGACGATACGCCGGTCCCGTGGAGGCACGGGTGGAGGAGGGGGAGGAGGCGCCGGGGCAGATGTGGGGTTATGGCCTGGCACATTGTTGTGGCTCTGGATAGGGTACACAGTGGCTGAGTTCTGCAGATGTGAAGGGTGCCCATGTGCCTGGTTGGAGGCCCCTAGTGGTGGTGGTGGTGGGGGTGGACATGGTTGCCTGTCCAGCCGGAGGTCCTTGTTCTCCTGATTGAGGCGGTCCAGCTGCACCTCCAGCTCCTCGATGCGCCGCCTCTGTGTCTCTAGCAACTTCTGCTGGCTTTCGATGATGTTGTTGAGCTCCAACAGGTACTCCACGGCCCGATTGGGGCTCTCCGGGCTGCCCTGGCCCGTGTCCATGCTTAAGGAACCTTGTATCTCTGAACAGCGGCTTACTGCTAGATTGGTAGAGCAGTGGAAGTAAAAAAAAATCACCCCAATTAGGAGCACTCTCCCCCCCACGTGATGCTAGTGGTGGGGGGGGGAGAGAGAGCAAACTAAGTGCTAGCTGTTGAAGAGAAATTCTACAGAGACACTGCTGTTTTACTCTGCTGTTGAATTCCCTTAAAAACAAAAAGAATACTTCCAGTCAAAGTGTCTGAATCTTTGATGATCCAAGATGCATAAACATAGAAAGAAATAGATGGGAATGTCTGAGTCAGCAGATTCTCACCCGTTCACAGGGTTCACAGTGCAGTAACTGAGAATAAGCATCTGTTGAGATAAATGCGGTCCCCCTCTGCAATTTAACGATTCAGCACCTTACCAAGATGACCGATTGCAGCAGCAGAGGGTGATGATGAAGGAAGGAAGCAGAATAGTCGGTGCAATAGTCTTCATCTGTGTCTCCGGCACATACTGACGTCTCCTTTTCCTTCTCCAGCGTGGAGCTGAATGTCAAATGTCGCAGCAGTGCAGATGCTTGCTCGCCACAGAGCCTTCATGACTCATAGCGTGGAGAAGAGGCTGGGAGACATTTTCTCGCTGAGCCATTCCCCTGGAGATTCTGAGAAGAGGAGGGGGGGTTACAAAAGTTGAACCTTTACACCGCAGTGCTAAATTATCTGATGTGCGCATGTCTTAATAGGACAGAGTCAGCTCTGCTCTTCTCTTGCTCCTTCTTCTTCTTACCTTCATGGCCTCTTCACTATCGCTAGATCATTCAAGTCATCCGGGTTAATAATGTCTTGAAGGCATGGAATAGCGCTGAGGGGAATCATCTTAATGTCCAGTTCTGGCAGACGGACTACATGCTCAGCTGGAACAGCTGGATGCTCTGTTGCTCTACTATAACCTACCTGTCACTACACATGACTCCGGCCTGTCCCTCTGCACCAGCGGTCTCTGTTGATTCTGTTAACGCACTCCAGGCAGTTTGGATGAGGATCCTCCTGTCGTGGCGTTTGCATTCATTCGCTTTAGCTCGAATAGTCCTCGTTCGCTTTAAAACGATTCGGACAGACGCACACTGAACGTGTCCGAACGCAACAAAATACGCTTTTCCGTATCGTCGTCAGTCATCCCCGAATCTCTTTGGCGTTTTCCGAATGATTATTGTTGCATTAGACAGGCATTGCTGATCCTGTCCTCCTGCATCTCCAGTCATTTTCTCGAGCAGATGGGATTCTCTGCCGGTTTTTATGATGCGTTACGAAGGTGTAACAACCTGTCTTTGTATTCCATTATCAGCTGATCTCTGTTGATACACTCGCCTTGTTATTGACTCTATATGAATTCAGTACAGTCAGTAAGTAGTAAACGCGAGCATTTTACCCAACTTGTATTTATGAGTCGCTCGCAGCTGCTCGTGCGTTACACACAGTGAGCACAGCAGGCTGGACGCGATTCATTTCAGCAGTTTCTTACAAAGCCGACGCATAGCAATGGATTCGCCCCGGCTGAACAGTCCTTCTGTACGTACTGTAGCTCAGCTCCCGGTCTGCGCTGCACCTGCCGCCTGTTTCCGCCATTCAGCCTCCACCGCAGTGTCCACGCTGTCCACATGCGTCAACGCCACTGTCTCTCCTCCCAACCTACCTCTTCTCACCTTATTGCCTGTTTCCAAGCGGGTTCAAATTCACATTCAAGTCCCGCTCTCTGAGTAAACAAACATTTCCCTTAGCTGAAGTTCTGACGTCGGTAATGTGTAAAACAGCTAGCGATAATATATATATATATATATATATATATATATAAATTACACCGAAACTGGGCGCTCTGTGACGGCCATCTTGGATCCAAAAAGCCGTTTGACTCGGCGGTGAAATTTCTCCTCGCGCAGAGCCGCAATGAACACAACGGCACGCGCGCGCATGCACACACGCGCGCGCGCACACTCACACACTCCACTCAAGATGCGAGATGCGTGCTGCATTGATTCTGCAGAAAGAGAAGGCAGTGCAGTGTGAGTTGCAGCTTTGTCCAGCACCTCAACCCAATCTAAATCTGAGCTAGATTTATTTCTTTTGAATTATTAATTATTAATGATCTAAGGCAAAGTACAAAAGTTTATGTCCCTCTGAAAATGCGGACCAAAGAAGTTCCAATGCGTTAAGGAGAACCTCTTTAGGTTAAAAAAAAAAAAAAAAAAAGTATATTTAAGAAAAACAGCAGAAACTTTGCAACAATTTGGTACATTTTTAAAAAGAAGGAATGTTCTGGCAAACTCAGTAACACTAAAAGACAGAAAATTCAACTGAACTACATTAATATAAATCCAAAGGTTTACATCAAGGTACTATTTGTAGCATTCAAAAACAGAAAGGAAAGAAAAAAAGTTTGCCCAGTTCAGATGCAAGATTAACTTATATCAGAATAATAGAAGGAGAAGAAAAGTAATGCTTATGTGATTAAACATACCACATTATCTGTCAAATATGAGGGAGGCAGTGTTATGGCATAAGAATACTGTACATGTTGCCCACTGGGTTACTATTGTTTAATGATGTGACTGCTGATAGAAGTAGAAGTATGTTATTCTGCCTTCACAGATTCAGTCAAATGTGGCAAGACTGTTAACAGATAAGGACTCAAAATGTGCAGTTAGAGCAAAGAAATTTAATGTTCTAAAAACCCTGACTTTACCCTAATCGAGTACTCTTTTTACTCACTGAAGATAAAATTAAAGGCAGAAAGACCCACAACCAGGTGGCACAGTGGCTTAGTGGTTAGCCTTGGGTTCGGGTTCGATTACCAGCCAGGTTGGAATCCGCGCCTCTGTGTGCATGGAGTTTACATTGGTATTCCGGAGGAAATACATGAAAATTAGGCTAACTGACTTTCCCAAATTGCCCATATTGTGTGAATTTGTGTGTGACTGTGTGTGTGTGTGTGTGTGTGTGTGTGTGTGTGTGTGTGCCCTTCGAGGGATTGACACAATGTCCAGGGTGTATCCTGCCTCATGCCTTAAGTCTTCTGGGATAGGCTCTATCTTGAGGGAGGAAACTCAGCATTCGGTGATGTCCATAAGTTTCAGTTACACAAAGATCTGCCTGTTGTTCTCCGTGAAAAATGGAAGTGAAGCTCTAACGATCGCTCCTGGAAAATGCCTAAATACTCTGTTGTTTATTCACTTGAGTTTTAATAGAATTGAGTTTTGCCATTATGGAATATGTTAAAGTTTACTTATTACGATATTATATAATTTGAGATGAGCAGCTTGAAATAATCTTCACACTTGTCCATCTTTGTAGTTTATTGAGATAGCACAATGTCTTGTCACCTGCTTTCCCCAACACATTCCACATAATTAATGACAAATATGTGTTTGTATGTTAAAATGAAGGACAAATTGTGTTCCTTTGTTCACATCTGAGAATAATACTATCCAATGTGTGTTTATGTAACATTTTGAATACGGGCAGAATAGAGAGTGTGAGAGAGAATGATGAAGAGAGCAATACATTTTTGATACACCCACACAATGGCCTTAATTATTCAGCTGCAGCAAAAAAAGGAGTCTCGTTGATTCGTTTTAATGTCCTTTCTCTGTGTTTGTTCATCTGGCTGTCCATCTGGCAGTCTGTCTGTCTCTATGCCTCCCTGGGTTGAACTGGAAGGGCGAATGTGACAATCTCTTCACCAGAATCTATTAAATACTTCTCAACCGAAAAATAAGTGGGCTTGTTCTACTATTACTATCAGTCTTCCCAGTCACTTTTATTTTAGGGTAACTTCCTTGCCTTTATGTATTAATTTATAAGGAGAGACTTTAAAATTTAATGTGGTTCTCGATTTATTTAATTGCTCGATATGTGCTTAACACTGTGGCAGCAGTCATTTGGTTTTCAAATGTAATATACATGTAGACGAAATATCAAAGGAAAGAAGAGAGGGGGAATCTATTATCAGCTGTTAAAATAAATAATTGAGTCTAGTATGTGTATAGCAGTAAAATTATGGAAGAAAAAAAAAGGAAAAGATTAGACCTAAAATCTAATCTTGCGAATGATGCTACGAGCTAGGCACGCTTTTTTTTTTGATATTTTCTTCCATTCTTCTTGGCAGAATCATTCAAGCTGCACCTGGCTGGATGGGCAGCATCCGTGCACAGCCATTTACAGGTCTCTCTAAAGATGTTCTATTGGGTTTAGATCTAGACTCTGGCTTGCCCCTCCAGGACTTTTACAGAGTTGTTCTGAAGCCACTTGTTTGTTTTCTTGGCAGTATGCTTCGCATCATTGTTTTGTTGAAATGTAAACTGTCACTCCAGCCTGAGATCCTTCATTTAGAATAGTTCTATATTCTGCACTAATTTACTCTCTATACTGAAAACCATACCATGATGCTGCCACCACCATGTTTGACTGTAGGAATGGTACAGTAGTAATGAGGTGATGCAGAGTACCTGATTTTCTGGCTCCAAATTGTTTAATGTATTTGCGATCAGACCAGAGGATTTTGCTTCTCTAGGTCTGAGAGGGCTTTAGGCTTTTCTGTTTCTGTTCTTCAGGCTGTCATGTGCTTTTTATTGAGAAATGGCTTCTGCCTGGCCACTCTACACTAGCAAGTCAGAGTGATGTAGTACTCCAGTGACAGTTGTCCTTCTGTAAAGCTCTCCCATGTCCATAATGGAACTCTGGATCTGGATTTATAGTGCCCCTTGAGTTCTTGGTTACCTGTCTGACCAAGGTCCTTCGTCCCTGATTAATACTGATTAAAAATTGAGAATGATGAAGGCTACTGTGCCCTTTCAGGGGTTCAGAAATAATCTTTTATCCTTTCCCAGATCTGTGTATTGACACAATCCAGTCTCAGAAGTCTATAGATAATTCTCTCAACTCATGAGAGTGGCTTTATTTTCACTCTAACATAACCATCTACTATGAGACCCTATATAGACAATATACTTTTCCAATATGTAATTAAAGGCAGGTACACTGGTGCAAAAAGAAAATGAATCTGTAAAAAGCAGAATTATGTGTCCTTGGCACTTGGCCACAGAGCACACACCTTCATCTTGTGTAAAGATTACAAATGTTATAATAATATATAATGGTGGCAGTAGCATAGCCTGGAGCTGATTACAGTGTGACTGAGTGACACAGACCCTCCTTATTTCATCTGGAGCATCCACCAGTGCTGTGAATCAAAAGGTCAACATGACATTTCCCTGCTGCTTGACTCCCACAGCGTACCTTGCCAATATTCAACGGGAAAATGAGTGCACTTTCAACAGGCTGAATGCTATGCTTAAATGAGATAATTAAATAAGATAATTAGATTGCAGATGCTAGAATAGGGCCTAAATGTAAGGATACCAAATTACTTACCAGCCATGAGATGTGAACATGAACACCAGGGCAGGCACTTACAGTACACACCTTTTTAATGTTATTCAAGCATTACCCCTGTACTGCAGTATGTATTATATTATATAACAACTATTGTATTTGCTGACACAAAGTTTTGTTTCATTTCCATTAGATGGCGCTTGTGTACTTGAACACTTGCTTGTTTCAATAAATGTTAATTAGTTTAATTAGCATAATTTTTTATTGATTATTTTATAATGTTACTTGTGATTTTTTTTATTCAGTTATCGTTTGTTTGAATTAGATACAAGAACTTTTGTCATGTTTTATTTTATTTTTTATTTTTATTTATTTTTGTTAATTTCTGAGTTTAATGTTGTATGCATGTTTTCTGTGTAATTGAATATTTAAATGATGTCTGTTATACAGTATTTGTCCTGTTTATTTAGTTCTACAGTGTCAATGCGCATATTAAACATCAGTAAAAAGAACCTCAGCCTTTGCGTTGTTACTAAGGGCGGCAAAATTACTGTATATACTGTAGCTGCTATGACAGCATTAAATTGCAATATGGTAATCGTATTTTGTACTAGTGTAAATACTACCATATTGGTTGTACATCAAGTTTATATTGTTTGTTTATTTCAATCACATACACTTTTAATGGAAGTTTTGTGAAATTCACAAGTTTTCAATTCATAAATAAATGACAAATGCTGCCTTATAACAGGAAGAATAGCATGCCTTTGGTAACAGATGCTCTGCGATGTCTGAGAAACATTACTGGATGGTTTAGCATATGCTGCAATAGGAATTTTGTTGCCATGATGAAAGGTAGATCATCAACACACTGGGGAATTTATGTGTGGTTGGCATTTATCAACAGACACTTGTGAGCATGATGAAAATCAGAAAAAATAGACTTAATTTAAAAAGAATTATGAATGTCGATAGCAGATTTAGCTGTTTTTATTTCAGCACCACTGTCTGACAGATCTATGGTATCAAAATGTTCATTCATTCATTAATTCATTCATAAACAACTAGCAAGATTTCTGGGGTACAGTGGTTTGAGTTTTGTTTCATTTCCATTAGAAGGACCTATACACACCATTTTATACTATAGGGAATTTAGCACCCTGAAATTCTGATTTTTTTCCTACCCAGTAGCCAGTTCTTTCCTCTCAGTGAGGGTAAAAGGCTAATACTAATACTTGAGGGTGAAAGGCTAATCTCCCATTTAAAACATTCAAACAGCTATCTGCATCTTTTCAAACTGCTTTTGATGCTAGAATAACAAGGCAATGTAATAATAGTATGTATTTAAAAGTAAAATAATAAAAGTATGTGTTTTGTAAGTTGATGACTAATACTTTAAGTGTAAAAACCATATTGCTTATTAGCATGATAATTACAACTAACACTATTCATGGAACATACTAGACTCCTATTATATTTTACTTACTGTAAATGCTTCCATCTTCTCATTCAGTGCATTAGCTGTTCTTTTTAATTGTGTAATTTTAAATTGTCTGTTGCTGATCTTATTTCAGCTGGAGGAAAAAATATGCTTCTTCATATTTATTTTTCTCCCAGGCTTAACAGGAATTCCCTGTGATTAAAGCTTGTGGTTTAAAGATGACTAAAAATATCTTTACACCAGAGAAATCTGGCAATGCCCAATGTGTAAACTATGTACTGGCAATCTGTATAATCTGAATGGGATGTTCAAGAGATCACCTTTAGTACCTGTATTTTATTACACTGAGTAAGAGTAACATTCATTGCATAGATTGTTAGTTATGAATACAGTCCATAGTGAAGGTAATAAAGGAAGCGCATAGGTTTTAAAATTGCATGTCTTAGTTGATTGTTTGCTTTCTGCTACTGCAACGATTATACTCCACCTAGAACACTAATCTGTCTGGAAGACTAAGATAATTGAAGCTGTTGCTGAAGGAAATATGTGGAACTTCAAATATCAGTTGAACTAGTATTAGAGTCATACTGTATGTTGCACTCAGATCAAACCAGAATCTTTTTGGCCATAAACATCATTAACAAAAAATGAGGATGGCATTAAAAGAAATGCATTTGATATCCAATTATAAAATGCGGTGGTGGACAGTTGATACTTGAATAGTGAATAGTGATGTAAAACTCGATGAACTAATCTCAAACTGTTTCGCCTCAACAGAATTTTAATACAGCTAGGCTATACCTGATGATCCCCCAGCTATACATGGCGGGAGCTAAGGCAGCAAAATTGGCCAATGCGCTCACTCACACTCTCTTCCATATCACTACAGCACTGGCCAATCATGGGTGTCTGTGCTCATTTATGTAAAAGAGGAAAGATGGGGCTTTTCTCCACATGTTGCACTGGCCTCTAGCATAGCATGAGCATGAGTTTGAAAAGATTCAATTAACTGGATTCAGGTGAAGGAAGTATATGTTATTCTTCACTTTCCCCAATTGGTAACTGTTGTATGATAGTAGAGAGCTGGCTGACTGGAGGGAATTTACAGGTGACCAGATTGGTGGGAAAATGAGCAAATATCTATGGACGAAGGTAATTAAAAATGTAATTTAAAATTAAAAGGTTTTTGGTTTAAAATATATAGCTTTCAAATGAAGCCATTAAGCTTCATCTTAAAATATCCCAGCTTTGTTTCCCTCAAATTTTACAAATTTTTATGCACAACATTTCAGCCCTCCATTCCTTCTAATCAGGGGCTAAGAAACTGCCGACTAGGGTGAAATTTTCCAGAAGAGTTCCCGTCCATTTTGTCCTCCCCCTTATTTCAGAGTTAGCATAGCAGAGCATGGAGAGTGTAATTAGTGAGCGCAATTAAGAGAATGTACACGATTCCCCAGAGGAGGCCACAGACAAAGCTGACAATGTGTAGCGTAAGTGTGATCATCAGTGGTACAAATGTGTTTTGATGTATGCTAATGTCTGTGCTTAGGGAAGTGAGGCTGGAAGGGGTGTTGGAGTGGAAGGGGAGTGAGAGTGGGAAGCAAGCATTAGAAAGTTTCTAAAGTGAGATAGACTTAAGAGGCTTAAAGGAATAAGCCAACATTAAACCATAGAGAAATGCATAGATACATTATATACGTACTGTATACTGTACATACACAGTGGATACAGAAAAAAATTCCGCTTTAAAAGAATCACATTTTGTTGTTTTGCAGCCTGAAATGAAGACAGACACAGTTTTTGCTTTATCCGGCTGTATTTACTCAGTGCAACTTTTAGCATCCAAGGATAAGATATAACACCAACATGTAAAAAAAAAAATACTAATTTGGAAAAGGACCACGCTCCTCCTTAAAAGCTATTTGACTTTCAACTTTGATCATCTGTGGTCATTTTGATTAACTCATGATTAGCTCATTTGGTATTTTAAAGGCTTTATGACTGCCTAGAAGCATAGTGAAGTCTATTATTAAAAAGTGGAAGGTATTTGGAACAACACAGACCCTCTCTGGATCAGGACATCGCTCCGAACTGGATAAAGGAACCAAGAGGAAACTGGTCAGAGAGGTTACCAAGAGGCCTACAACAACTCTGAAGCAGTTGCAGGAATTTAGGTCAAAGAGTGGTCATTGTGTGTGTTACAACAATAGCACAAATTTTCTACAAATGTGGCTTGTATGGAAGGATTGCAAGAAAAAAGCCATTCCTCAAGAAAGGCCACATGCAGTCACAACTTTGCAAAAATGCAGGTGGTCAGGAGAGACTAAAGTTTAATTATTTGTCCACAACACATTTACATTTGGGCATTTGGCAGACCCTCTTATCCAGAGTGACTTACAAAAGTGTAAGTCCATCATTGAATAGATCCTTACTTTGGGTTACTAGGTTACTAACTTAGTACCATTAGTCAAACACGTCATTTAAAGATTGCCAGAGACTCAACTTTACAGACATCTAGAGGAAGTTCATTCCACGACTTAGGTACCAGAACAGAAAAGAGTCTAGAACACAACACCAAGCAATATGTCTGGTGGAAATCCAATGCAGCTCACCATCCAAATAACACCATTCCTACAGTAAAGCATGGAGGTGGTAATATCCTGTCATGAGGGTGTTTCTCTGCAACAGGGACTGGGGCACTTGTTAAGATAGAAGGAAAATGGATGGGGGAAAATACCGTCAAATTCTTGAGGAAACTCTGCTGCCCTCTGCCAGAAAGTAGTCAATGGGAAGAAGGCTTACCTTACAATCTGACAATGATGCAAAGCACATAGGAAAACTGACCATACAGTGGTTCAAGGAAAAAAGGTGAATGTCCCTGCATGGCCTAGTCAGAACCCAGGCTTAAACCCCATTGAAAATCTGTGGAATAACTTGAAGACCGCAGCCCACAAACAGTCACCATCAACTCAACTTGAGCAGTTCTGCAAAGAAGAGTGGGAAAATATTGCAAAGTCTAGATGTGACAAGTTTTGTGAGCCATTGAGAAGGTACTGTAAGTAGCTTCACCTGATCGAGTTTAGAAGTCATTTTGGTGATTTTCCAAATCAGTGATTCTGGTTTTCAATTTTTTTTTATAGTAAATGCAGCTGAATAAAACAAAAACTATGTCAAAAACTATGTCTGTCTTCATTTCAGGCTACAAAGCAACAAAATGTGATTATTTTAAAAGGGGTTGATTCTTTCCTATAGTTACTGTACAGCTTCGGATAGTCAATGGTATTTGGAGTCTTTAAAAAGAGCTGAATGTGTGCAAATCATAGAAACTAGGCAGCATTATTTTGCTGCCTCTGACATGATTGATGTTGTGGGTATTTGTGTGTTGAAATAATAAATAGTACAAAGTAATATGAAAATTGTGCTAAATAAAAATGCCAGAAAGGAAGTAAAACACGTGTCAAACACAATGCCTGCCTGCTTGGGTGAGCGTGTAAAAAATAGTAGTCACACAGTAGATGTACACTCTTGCTCTACCTATGCACACTAGACAGAATTTACAACAGTTCCCCAGCATAGTGATCTCCACTGCACAACGTGCACAGACACATCTAAAACTGTCAAGCAGTAATATTTGCCTTTTGCTTTTTTTTTTTAATATACTGTATATTTAAAGGATAAATTGTAAACTGTTGTATATATGTTTCTAACACAGCTTGCTTGATTGTGTTCTGAAAGTGGACAGTGTGATGTACTTGATCTAAGCCGCACTTGCATCTAAAATCGATTCAGAAACATCTTGTGTGTTGTGCTACCAGTGGCATACCCAAAAATTTATTTCAGTGGAGTGAGAAAATATACAAAATAAGTTCAAGATTTTTTTCCCTAATATGTACAATTAAATTGGTAAATATGACATGCTCATGCATATTAGGTGCATCTCTGGAAAGTAGGAGTTGATAAGACTAATTTTCTTATTTAAATCATTTAACACACAATCTACATGCCAGTCAAGGATGGCATGAGGAGACCTCCATGACAATTCCACTTAAAAATAATTAAATTAACATTTTTAATAGGGGCATATTATCTACATCATATTATAAATCCTTAATGACTTCTCTTCTGCAATAAACTCCAACAGAGTAATTCAATAATTTGTGGTACATTTCATGTCCGTTGATGATAAGTATATTTATTCCGAATATTTTCTATAAAGATATCATCTTCACTTATTAAAGGAAAGCATACTGTATTATAATATCACAAGTATAAGTGATATATTGTATATAACGTTCATCCTACGCTTCACTTACCTTAAAAATTTTCATAATGTTGCCAAATTGATAATTTTTGCCATGTCTACTTTTGCAATTAAGGGTTTCTTGGATAATAACTTTTTAAATTTTATTTTAATTTATTAAGTCTAAATATTAAAAAGAATTACATTTAAAATTAAATTTTCTTATTTTTGTAATTTATTCTATAAAAAGGTATAATAGGTGACAAAACATTTGCAGACATTTTTAAACCTAAGTTACTCCCTGAGCTCCATCCTATAGCTTAAAAATTATTTGTCCCAGTGCCAACTGACCACCATCGACTGATGTCATTCTTCTCTGTGGCATACATTTTATACACAATGTGGTAAGTTTTCTCTTATTTTTACAAATATTTTATCTATAATGCCATATTTGTCACAGAATGCATTAACTTGACAGTCAACTGCTATGTACACTTTTATGGTTTGCAGATTTGTTTATTATTTTAATTGAATTATTTGTCCATATATTTTAAAACTGTTTTAAAAAATGAGAAGTGATCAGCCAGGCAAGTACTACCACTGGAATTAAACTTTCTTTTAGCTGCTCCCGTCATGGGGTCACAACTGTAGACCATCCGATCCGTACACAACTTTGGCACAGGTTTTACACCGGATGTCCTTCCTGATGCAACTCTCCCATTTTATCCGGGCTTGGGACTGGCATGCATGTAGTGGCTGGGTGGTATGGGGTGTGGCAACCCAGTGACAACAGGGCTCAAACCCAAATCCTCAGATCCCCAAATCAACAACCTAGAGCCTTAGCTAACTGAGCTACCACTCTCCTACCTATCACTCAAATTATTGGTCAAAATAAAGAAAATGGCAAATATGTTACCCAGTAGTGTACATAATCAGTCAGATAAAGATTGTCAGTCTTTGAGCATTGCAACTAGCAGATATGTTACACTAAATAGTAATTTATTAGATAAGTGTTTTTGCACTTTTTACTTACAATATGTTTTAAATCTTCCCCAAATAACAGAATGACTCAGCAGCTACTTCACTGGCGCCACCTCTCTGTCTCTGTGCGTATAGTGTAGCTATCTGGACAGTAGCTTTCACACAAAAAAGACAAATGCATTATAGCAACTGGACAATCCAGTTTCTCATCACAGCAGCCAGTTTCCAATTAAATGTGATTAAATAAAGAAATGCATTTTGGTATGATGTGAAGTGACGTAACATCAGCATAGTACAGCTGTTATGTGGCCATAGGCATGAGGGCCCAGCCCGAGTACTGAAGATATCACAGCCCTGCTGAAATCAGCATAGCATGTGTGATACTGCTTTTATACAACAGTTCCACACCATTTATTATCAACGGAATAGGATTTGTTTATTTACCAAGTTATTTTGCTCCACCTTCATACAGTATATCCTTGTGAGACTGGCAGGGCTGGTGACCAATAGTTAGTTTAACATGGTGAAAGTAATCAACGTAATTCCTCTTTAAAATATCAGCTCTGTTAACTTCCAGGTTCCAGGGTTGAATCCTAAATAGCGTCAAATAGAAAACTAGTGCACTAGGGTAAACAAGCCCTTCTCTCACACACCAAGCAGGGTTTTGGTTATGGGCTAGAGAATGACTTGGGATTCAGCCTTACTGTATGTTAGCAGCTAGTTAGCTCTGGATCTTGCTTAAGGCATAAATAAAACAAAACGTAAAGTAACCAAATACTGAGGAGACAAAGCATCCTTTAAGGGTCTTCTGTGATTGGTTCTCAATGTGGGACGTGGTGTTCCACCTGAATGATTCATATTGTTAAGCAGTGCTGTTGTTGTCTATTATCACAACTTGTGGAATGCCTCTCATCCAATCAGATTATTTGGTCAAAATTAACTGTTGTATAATTAAGCAACATCACATGAGAGAGAGTGCTGTTCTACTGAATATCAGCACAGCTATGATATCTTTGGCACAAGGGTCCAGCAAACTACAGTTAGTGTAATAAACAAGGTAAAAGTAATTTTAAATTCTTACCGGTACTATGTTGCCAAAAGGTGAGTAGAATAAACTATGGTGGTGATGGACCGTCCTGAGAAACTTACAAGATTGATTTTATATTTCCACTTTAGAATATCAGCCGACTTCTGGGTTCTGGGGTTAAGTTGAAAGCTACAGTATTGTCCTAAGGAGTTTTAAATGAGAGACCATGTTTGGGAAAGAATCTTTTCATCTAAATCCATGAACATTTTACTTTTGACTGCAATGGACACTAAATATAATTTTCATTATCCAATTCCACATTGAATAGCATGAGGTTGTCAGTACAGTATTATCAATTATTCAAACATTATTTGTACTGTATTCTTTTTTTCTGCGAAACCTGTTTACAGGCAGGCGAAACTACTAGGCTCCAGATAATATCATATGACATTCAATAGATAAATTCCTGGGCAAGTAAGTTAAAATATTGGATATAACCTAATATTTTGATAACTCTTTACATATGCATATAAAATAAAAAAATATATAGTGTGATCTTTATTTGGATAACATTATTGAAATATGTGAAATATAGTACTGTATTTCTTGAAAAATTATTTCTTTTAAAAAAATGACAGTATTTTGCTCAAGTTCATATTGTGTTTATCTGTGTGTGAACAAGGACTCACAAGCATTTCTTTCCAAAGAGAAGAATCTGATATCTCTCTGCAGGAACATGACTGATGTGTGGGAGGAAGACTGTATATTGCTTTGTGTGGGAGTCAAACATCTCCCAAGCTGTCCGTTTGTGTGTATGAGTATGAAATTAAAGAGATTCAACCTCTCAATGAAATTACAGAGTGGTGAAATTGAGAATGCACAGCCTACTGAAGTAAATGATAATGCTAATAAGAAGAAGGCTTGTGTCTGGATTTCTCAGTGTTTTGTTCCTGAAAGGATCCTCTAATACAGTATTACCATTTTAAACCAGTAAGCACATACAGTACTAAGGATAACATATGTTGAATGTTTGGAAAATACTGCATTTCAGAGTTTATAAAAAATAAAAAATAAATAAATAAATAAATAAATATATATATATATATATATATATATACACACACACACACACGTACACACAGTGGAACCTCAGATTACGAGTATAATTCGTTCCGGAAGCAGGCTCGTATTCCAAAACACTCGTAAACCAAAGTTAATTTTCCCATAAGAAATAATGGAAACTCAAATTATTTGTTCCACAGCCCAAAAAAATAAATACATAAAAATAAT
>JAQMYJ010000040.1:15239689-15270852 GCA_030014305.1 Clarias laeviceps | reverse complement strand
AAAATGAACCTGCACTTTACCTTTGAAAAGAATCGCGACAGAGCAGAGTTTCTGTGTAAGGCAGAGAGTGTGTGTGGGAAGCCGAGAGGAGGAGGGGGTGGGAGGGGGTCTGTAAGGGCGAGAGAGAGTGTGTGTGTGTGTGTGTGTGTGTGTGTGTGTGTGTGTTGGTGTGACTGAAGGAGCACAGTGTCAAATTTCGCGCACACACACACACACACACTCTCGCCTTTACAGCCCCCTCCCATCGCCACCTCCTCTCGGCTTCCCAAGTGAAATGACAGGCTGATGCAGAGAGGGAAAGAAAAAATGGATCTTTACCCTCTAATGAGACTTGCCTTTGCTTTATACGCGCGCAAACACGTGTGTATAATAAACAATACACGCGCGCTGTACACACATGCATACAGACACAAAATAAAATGTGTTTCACACACACACACGTGGTCACAGTGTTATAGTAAACAGTACACATGTGCACGGATATTGATTATACCAGTAAGAGACGCGCACTAAGCACCAGCAGGGGAGACGATTACCCACAATTCCGTAGCACAAGAGGGAGAAAAAACATTGGCTTAGTTGTGATCACGTGACGCTCGGCGTCAAAACAAGAAGCGCATGTGTGATACATGATACTTGGTACTCGTAAACCAAGACTTGTTTTTCAGCTCGTTTTTCAAGTCAAAATGTATTAAAAATCTTTGCTCGTCTTGCGGAACACTCATAAACCACGTTACTCGTAATCCGAGGATCCACTGTATGTTACACCTAGCTAAACTGAACAAAAAATATCACTCCAGCATGAATCAGTGAACACGAGCAACTCTTTTCAGTTTAATCACTTTATTGTGGTAACTGCATGTCATTATTTCATTGTTCATAATTCAAAACTCCCTGTTGATGCATTCAAAAACAATACAATTATCTTCATACATATCAAGAGCAACGAATAAAAACCTGTACATCTGTACTATTAAGTGTCATGTGGACTGCTATGTACACACCCTCGGGTATAGTCAAAGTTCATGCTGCACAAATGCAGCTTTAGAACAGTGGCTACTTGTTCGGCTTCAAGTCAGGAGGAGGGAATCCGAGACCTGGTTAACAAATAATAAAAAATAAATCTGCCTACATCGTCCTGTATAACTGAAGCAGAAGAAAGAAAACAAAGGAGAGGGCAGTAGTTGTGGAGGAATACATTTATATAATTCTGGCTAAGGCTATAGTAATGACTGTGGTTTAGGATATAACCGGAAACAGTGTGCTATATCAAGCATGCAAGTATTTTAGTCTAATCAAGCCTTTTACATCTTAGAGGTAGTGATGCACCGAAAAAATAAGTCCTGTCCAAAGCCAAAATGTAGGCTGTATTGGACTGAATAAAACGAAGAAAAAGTGCCAGATATTTTAAATAGTTTACTTTCTCAACCTTTGCAGGAACTTTGCTTATGCTTTGGAATAAAGAAAAATATAAATATAAACCAAAGCAATACATTGTGATGAAATAACATCACTGTTCTTTTGCATAGCAGATAGCATTAAAAAAATCCAGCACTGCAAAGAAACACATGCAAATACAAACATGTATCCATCATTAGCATGTGCCGAGTGAATCAGTAAGTGCTGGAACATATAATGTAGAGTGTGCGTGAGAAATGGTGCACACATGATGTTAAAAAAAAATAATAATAATTTTAAAATAATAATAACTGATTCAGGGTTTTTAGACTGAATCCACTGTGTTGAATCTAAAAAGCGTGATTCATCAAATTTGTTATGCGGCCATGTCCACAACGCAATATTAAATTCTCAGCACTAACCACAACAACAAACTGTTTAGAAAGAATCTGTTGATGTATTCAGTCTTGAAAGTGGAAAATTGTCAGCACCAAATTCATTTGCAGGTGGTTATGGAAATCTCGGTGCATCCCTACTTTGGGATAGTACGTTTTTAAATCTCAAAAGCTCATTTACACTGACGAATTAATTTCTTGACGTACACCCAATGATAATGTGGTTACATCCTTAAATCTTTGAGCTAAATTCAAGCCCGAAGCATTAATCACTGTAGCTCTTTAAACCAGCTACACATGGCAAGCGGCACAGCAGCAGTAATGCGCATGTCAGGGCGCAGTATATGCCTATTTTGGCTGCAAGCAGCATGCCACTGGAAGCAAAAGCATGTACACCCCTGCAACGTTTTTTTGAGTGGCGAATTGTGTGAAAACAAGAGCGTTGCAAAAATGTTCTGCTTTGCCAGCCATGCCCTCTCCTTCAGACATCTTTCTCCTAGCTGTCCAGCTGCTCCTGCTACTTCTCTAACTACTGTCTACAGAATATACTGTCAATATATATATATATATATATATATATATATATATATATATATAGTCTAGTGGGGAAAAGCAATGCGTGTTTTTTTTCTGTACAATGGCTGATTCCTTAACAAGGCTAATGTAAGAAATTCAAGTTGAAATTCAAAGCTGAACCTTAACTTTCACATTTTGACATTTCAACTGTCAACACTTACAAAAACATACAAGAACAAAGGCCTTATTCCTTTCTTCAAAGGGAACGAGGATGACATCGTTAATTAGCGTTTCAACAATGCAGTAACACTGCGAGTAGATCGACCTCAGACGTTATAGTATCAAAACATGGCACCGTTAAATATAAT
Source organism: Clarias laeviceps (assembly GCA_030014305.1). Lineage (NCBI taxonomy): Eukaryota > Metazoa > Chordata > Actinopteri > Siluriformes > Clariidae > Clarias > Clarias laeviceps. The sequence goes on along the minus strand of JAQMYJ010000040.1, from coordinate 15,268,175 downwards.
GATTGGCTCATATTATGGCTCCTTCTTGTAAGACGACCTCAGGTTTGATTTTTTTTTTCTTCCCCCAACCTACAGTTGCTGAAGTAAATGGACAGATATGGTGATAATTGGGCATGCTGCTTAAAACTTTTCCTCTTGATTGCATACTTATTTATCTATTGGCACTGTGGCTGACTATCTGCCTTAGTTTTATAGTGAAGGAGGGTGCTAAAGAACGGAGCCTGTTAACGTATTTGTTACAAAAAATACTAGGGTGTGACCATGCTAAGCTGCCAAGCTTTCTTTTCAAAGGGTAAGAGGGCCACTAAAAAGCATTACACATTTCACCACATTACACAAAAAAGGAGGGGGAGGGTCGGGACAATTAAAAACAAATATTTCATATAGGGTGATGCTCATAGAGTACATCTAACAGTCATGCAACTTTGAAACATTTTCAATATTTTTTCAAAGATCACGTTACATCACGGAAGAAGCTGGCACTTTTAGCCTGTTTTTCGTGTGCCAGGGTGTAATGATAAGTTGTTACTGTAAACATACCTTAAAGGATATTATATAGTGTGCTACATATAGTATTTCTGATATGTTACTGGCTGATAAATCTGACTAGGGTTTATAATATTGTTCTGATGTAAAGCTTAGATTTTTCTGGGATTTCTCTAAATATACAATAGACTTGCATCTGCTACAGTACTGTCTTTCTGACTTTAAAAATATTACCAAAACATTAACATTTTGTTATCCCAATTCAATACAAACATGATAATGCATTTTGCCAAGCTTTGCCCTTTTAGGTATCAAAAAACATATATATGTATACACATACTGTAGGCTGGATAAAGTCACCATTAGGTCAATGAACTTAAATAGCTGATCAAACTTTACTTATATTCTTATAATACATGTGGAATCTTTTTAGCTTGATAAATCCTTATGACATGCTACTGCATACAGCATGAATAACATGACATATCCTGCAGACGCATCTACCAGCGTCATAAATCTCATTAATGCATTGTGAGATTACTCACTTGGCCTTTTTTCATTAACTAATTTAAACACTGCTCTGTAGTGAGGTTTTGTGGGGTCAAGTTACTTAATGTGTACTATAACTGGAAACGTGAAGAGATGGCCTCTTATTGCTTAGACAGTCAGAGGTAAAGAGAGATGCATAAGCTGGTGCTGCAGTACATCTGACACTAGATGACCTCAGAAAGTCTTCCCTTATGTTCCATGCCAGTCACATCCCAGCAAACCACCGCTTCAATAGTACACAATATTCCCAATCTTGGCCTCGGTAGAAAAAAAGAAAAAAAGAAAAAAAATACAACCTCCGCAATTTTGATCAGTAAGTCTTACAAAATGCATAGAAGACCAGTATCAAAATGCCCTTTTTATCTCCTGAAATGACAGATTAAGACATGAAGCTAGAGAGAAAGTGAGTGAGAGATGCAGTAAAAGCAATCTTGATGCAGACTGGAGGAGGGCGGAGCAAATGAGATCGTATTGGCCTTTGATTTGTTTCTTTATCTGTGATTTTGAAATGCGCTGGGGATCTGGAATGGCTCCGAAACGCCGATTCGAAATACGTACGAACATGAGAAACATGAGAAAACTAAAGCTCTGGGATCCTGAATTGACACAGACATCTTAAGAGAAGTCTAGTGTTTTTTACGTAAAGGAATATCACATGAGGCACTTGTAATGACTCGCTGACCGGTTGCAGAATGTGTGCAGAATTTTTTATTATTTTTTTTCCTCTGTCTTGTGTACTGAGTCTTGCAAAGGTTTATAGTTCCAGAGGCAGAAGAATGCTTAATTGCACACTCTCTACTTTGCTACTTCATTTAATCTTTTCTTCATTTAATTTTTTTTTTAATTATATTATATTATATAGATTCTTTTTCTTTTTTTTGGTAAACACCAGCTAAAGAAGCAGAAGGCACCTGGAGAAGTCTGAGATGGCTTGCTAGCCTCATAATAAAACAGTTCTTTCCCCGTCCTTTCCCCAGCACGGACAGCTAGATTAACACACTCGGTGGGGGAGAGGGTTACAGTCTGGTCACAGAAAAGCAAGCAGCTAATACAGATCTTAAATAAATCTTCCTCTTTTTGTGTCATAGAATCTTAATGCATTCATAAGAAAATAAAATATTAAAATAAGAAAAAAAAATGTCAAAATGACATAAGATAAAAAATAACTTGTACATGCTATGAATCACTATGAATACATACACGCAATATGGATTTGCCTTGCAGGTTAGCAACCAATCAGAACCATCCCATGATGGCAGCATGCTCTCTCCTTTTGTCTCACTGGCCTTTAAGTGATGGGAAGTTCAGTTTGCCTAGACTGCAGACATGGGCACTGGTTGCATTAGAGCGGCTCGTCTTGAGAAAGTGAACAGAGGTGTGAGTTTATTTTCAAGGTTGAGGAGGGCTGGTGGGATGATGGTGGTGTGCTGGTCTTCAAAAAACATGCGTGTGTGTGTGTGTGTATTCGCGTGTAAGTAAGAGACAGAGAGAGAGTGAGAGAGAGAGAGAGATCAGAGAGAGTAAGATGTTTACATCCACAGGCCTCCTGAATGTTTGCGCATTCTGTTTCCTTCTAGGACCTGAGAGAGTTTACAGGGGCTAGGGATGAGCCATGGGCCTGGGCTGAGGTGTGGGGTAGTGGGGATCTCCTGTGAGTTGCCGAGATCTCTGGAGTCAAGAGGCCACTGTGCCCCTGTGAACGAGATGCTAGCTGCAGACACGCTGACTCCTGAAAAGCTAAGTGCAGAGTCGGCGTCAGAAAGATTGCCTTCATCATCTAGAGACATGAGGAAGGAGAAGGGTGCTTTCTGGATGACCCCAGGGACCTCATCTGTGCTCTCAGGGTGATTGGTATTGTTATTTTCCTTTTTCCCTTTGCCAGTCTTTTTTCCCTCCTTCTTTTCATCTTTCCCTCTCCTCCCTCTTGAATCTGACTGCTCCCTTTCCTCTTCCTGTTCCCTCACTTCTCTGTCTTGAGTTCCAGCTTTTACTCTGCTCCTTCTGCCTCCTGAACTCCTCCTCTTCTCCGTCTCCCTTCTCTCTCTTCGCTTTACATCCTCTTCCTCCTCCTCTTTACTTCTTGGAGCTTTTTTGGTTGTACTCTGGGTTGGTTTCTCTCTCTCTCTCTTCCTCCCTGAGTGGGAGCCCGCTGTGATACTAACCAAGTCGCCTGAAGCCCGCTCGATCTCAGGAGTGCCTCTCCTCTCCTCCTCTGCTCCTCCTTGGCTGCTGCCTCTTTTTCTCTGCCCCTTTTGTCTCTCCACCTCTCTGTCCACCCTTTTCTCAATTGTCCTTGACAGGGAGAAAGCGACACCACTCTCAACCTTTTCCTCAGCGTGAAAGGAGGAGGGGGAGGCTGCTCCACCTTCATGGCCTGAGAGAGAGATAGAGAGAGATAGAGAGACACACAGTCACAGTTGGCCATGTGGGAACTCCTCATGCTATAGTGTTAAAACAAATCGGCATTGTAGACTGGAGTGAATGAGAGGTGAGGAGACAAATGAGTAAAAAGAAAGCTATGAACTGCTAACATTTATTCATCTGCTTTTCACTGTGCTGAAGAGAACACACTGTATTCAGGCAACATACGTTAATACCTTCATTCCTATACAAATAAAAGAAAGGTTTTGTCTGTATAACGATCAGAACTCGCTCCAACAGTGCGACAAAAATTTCTGTCTGTCTGTATGTCAGTATGTCTGTCCAGTCAGAATTTGTCTGGACAGAATTGAATGAAACTTTGCCTTCGTTGGCCTTCTGTCTTTACCTGAAGTTAAACCTGTGCCATAAATGAAATCAAAATGTTGAGTAAGAGCAGTATGAACGGTTATGTGTCGGATTAATCTACTTTAAAATAAGCAACTAAAAAGCTACTTGCTCAATATAAATAAAACTCCTGCACCAATAAATATTAATTAAAGAAGATGAATATTTTTACTGGGATTACTTAATAGTTTCACTGTTGAAATAACAGCACTGAAGTGGTATAAGTGAATTTTAACATGGTTTTAAGACAAAACTTAATCTTTATCTGATTTACTTTTTCCATTTCTCATTTGCGTTTCACTCTCTGATTATCGAGATTATACAGGGAGTGTATTTGGCTGACGACCAAAGAAGTACAAGAAGTAAACAAGGCGTAAGATACTCAACCTTACAAATTTTTATTTCTTTGTGTTAATAAGTGACAGCCGTACAGTAAGACAGGCAGAGATGTACGTGCGCTGTAAACTGAAATAATATCACTGATTACATTAATAAAGCTGATCAGCTTATTTTCAGCTTCAAGCTTTGAACTATTTCTACAAAGTCTTTAACTGTTAATGACAGGTAGTCACACTAGTGCTTATTTAAAGGTAACACGTATTTAAAAGGTCTAAAGATCAGATTTCATTTAAATTGAGTTCTATTGAGTAGAGAATGTCTACTCAGGTTACATCTCTTATATAGCAAGATTTTCTGTAGTGTAGTAAACAGCACTATACCAGCTGTATAGCTATTGTTGGTTTTCTATTGTTGGTTGTTGGTTGTCCTAGTTGTTATTAAGGTATAGTGAGAAATGTCTCCAAGAAATATTCTAAATCAAATCTTTTAATCCGGAATTATTTGCAGCTCTTCTTACTGGATAATTAAAAAAAAAATTCCTATCAACTGCATGAAAAAAAAAAAAAAAAAAAAAAGTCCTAATTCTTTCCTCAGCTGCCATACTGTTGGCCTATAAAATTGTAAAGTGCCTTTCTTGAGACAAAAACTTCATCAAACAAAAGCAGCTCACTTACTCACTCACCGTCAATACAGGTTAATCAGGTATACAGGGTCGAAGGGGGGCTTGGAGCCTATCTATCCCAGGAGGCTTAGGGCATGAGGTGGGGTACATAACCTGGAGAGGGTGCCAATCCATAGCAGGGCACATACACACATACAGTACATATACCTCCTCACTCGCTCATTCACACACTAAAAGCAATTTGTGAATTAGCCTAATCTGCATGTCTTTGGACTGTGAGAAGAAACCAGACTACTCTGATCAAACCCACCAAGCAAGCAAAGGGGGAACATGCAAACTCCACGCACACAGAGACGGGAATCGAGCCTGGCCGGGAATCAAACCCGGAATCTCAAGGCGCAAGGCAACAGTGCTAACCATTAATCCACCGTGCCGCCACAAAACCATCTGATAACCTTTATTTAATCAACCAATATTTTAATAAGCATGCATAGATGATTAGTGATCTGTCAGAGATTCTCACCATAAACAAGTAGAGGAAGCATGTAGAACTGGGATTGTTCAACTCTACCCATACCAACCTAGAGAACTACAGAATGTTCACAAGAGTGTGCGTACTATCGCTAAGTCAGCTTTCATTTGCTAGGATGTTCAGACATGAAGAGACCGTTCAAGCATGCACGGAAAGTTTGAATAAATGGAGGAGTTAAGTGCTTAGAACAACTGGCATCAGCCTTGTGATTGGTGTGATTAAATGTTATGGAAGCTTTACCTTAAATTTGATCAGACTGTTGTGTATTTAAACTCCATGTAATCTTGGGTACTGTCATGTGTTGCACCACAGTACTGAAGAAATTGCATTTTGTTTAACAGGAATGAATATTGAAATCCTACGTGACTTGATTCGATCTATAATATTCAAACTGGGTATAAGCATACTGCATTTCTGCATCTGTGCATTGTTTAAGTAAGTAGTTGGAATGAGTGTAGAGAATGGAGAAGATGAAGGTGCAAGGTTAACCTTAGTAGTGAACCTTACTTGAGACAATAAGCAGGGAGAAAATTAAAATACACCAATGAGTGAAAACAAATGTGAACCCAAAGAAACTTAATGTTAAATAAAACAGGCAAAACCAACAGGAACAGCTACCAACCGTGTGTTTTCTGTCCGGCCGATGACATAGAAGCAAGGTTCGCCCTGTTTGGAGTTGGTCATGCAGAGCGATAAGCTGGAAAGCTCCACTGAGGGATAGAAACAGAAAGAAAAAGAGGGAGAGGGAAGGGGAGGGAGGGGATGACAGCCGCATGGGAGACCGATAAAAAAAAAAAGGGAAAAAACAGACAAGACAAAGAAGAATAAGCCCAAAGCATAGTTAGGAAAAGGTGAACAGAAAGTTGCCCATCGTGCTGGAAGTGAACAGAGAAAAACTCCCTTCCACAAGCTAAGACGAAAGAAGAATTTGGAACTCCCACAAGCAAAATAAATCAGTCAGCTGTAAAGAAAGCCTACATGTCCCTTTCTGCTTACCGTAGTCTGGTACATATCCATTTCCTCTCTTCAGGACCAGGTGGATGCGGTGCCCTCCTTTGCGGATCTGTTCCACGGCTTGGCCGTGCGTCATGCCTGCTGTGCTGTCCCCGTTAATCTCCACCAGCTGATCACTCACCTATAACCGTAAGACAGGACTTTCTGAACAATTGACTAAAACTAGTGAGCAGACACCACCTGCCTCAAAGAGAAGCCATGCTATACTGTGCAGGATTACACTGTGAGAATTTACTCTACTTAGAGATGTCTTAGAAATGAGATCCATAATTCAGCAGGGGAAAAAAAAACATGTCAGAAAGGACTTGTGCATGTATACCTGTATTTTTTGGCTGCGAGATGCTGGACCTCCTTCCATCAGCCCCAACACGTAGAGTCCCATGTTATACTCACTCCCCCCTCTCAAACTGAAGCCGAATCCAGTTGGACCTCTCTCCAGATCTACACTGTAATACCGCGGGTCCTGCTGGAAAAAATGGAAAGAAAATGTGAACAAGATAGTACAGGTGGTGAAGAGTGAATTGGATTATCCTATTAAAATTCCAGATTTAAACAATATCACATGAGAGAGAGTGCTGTTGTAATGAATATCAGCACAGCTGTGATGTGGTCGTCTGCAAGAGGGTGCAGCCTGACCTTGAGTGTGATACTGCTTTTATACAACAGTTCCACAAACACACTGTATTATCATCAGATAGTGATTTGTTTTTTATTTAACTAGTTCTTTTTCTCCGGGAACACATATCCTTCAGTTCTGAACTAAATAACTGCGAACAGTCGCTAACTGCGACAGTTAGCGACTGAGAGTTAGCGTAATTAATAAGGATACAATTTTTTAACTGTGTAGGCAAAAGGTGAGGAGAATACAGCATGCAGGTGATGGAGATTCCTGCAAATCTCGTACGTTTCTCTATACATTTTCATTTATTACGCCTTTGATCAACTCTCTTAATTTTCGGGTCCTGGGGTTAAATCCCGAATAGCGTTAAATGGAAACTAGTGCCCTAGAGTGTCCAATCCATTGTCCCACACCCCAAGTAGTATCCGTCATCAGGGGTTGGACAGCAATTTGAGATTTAGCCTTGTGTTAGAAGCTAGTTAGCTTTGTAACCATAAATAAAATACGGATGGTTCACAGGTAATTTGGAACAACTTAAGAGCAATTATCAAAGAGACATGTATCAGTGCTGTGTTTGTTTTTGTTTTTTAAGATGACATTGTGTTTTTTGCTGAAAGTGCTTCCATGACTGGTTATGAATGTGGGTTTTGGCAGGCAGCTGCTTTCTCCTCAGTACTGTGGAACGAACATACCTACTTTCACCAATGCTGGCGACCGACAGTCACTGCAGTTATTAGATCACCTGGGACTGGGAGTGAAACATACTGAGCGGTAGATACATATATGTACTAGTGCTGTTACCGTCTATTATCACCACTCCTTGAATTCCTCTTGTCCAATAAGATTGCTCGGTTGGAACTAACTGTTGTGTGCTTTAATATTAAAAGGGGCATTGTCATGCTGAAACATGTCTGGACCTCTTAGCTCCCATGAAGGGAAAGTGTAATGCTACAGCACACACAGACATGCTATACTGTGTGATATACTGTATCTACTTCTGCTGTTGTGACAACAGTGCTGGTGAGTGTGACAGTCAGCTTTAAAATGATCATGCCAGTATAATATTACTGTAGTTATTAGGAGGGGGGATTAGCAAAACTGCTCAACTCCGACAAGGTAGGCACCCTAGACATCTGCTCTCAGATATGAGAGGCAGATAAAAATGGATCTTCTGGTTATTAAGGGAAAGACAAACACAGCAGAAAGAAATAGAAATAAGAATCTTGTGTGGAAGGAAACAAAAGCGAAAATGAGGGCAAGAACAAGGTGAAACAAAACATACAGGAGATTATACTGTAAAACTAAATGCACAGAAACTGTTACTATTTAAAAAAAAATAGAAAATAGGTGTGAATAATCGGGGGGCATGTGACCAGTTCTTCTAATTTCCTGGAGTTGAAGGGAGGTGGTGTTGATGGCAATGACATGACGTGCTCGTTATAAAAGGCAGGTCTCTTGTTAATGAATCTTTAAAATCGAAATCTTTTCTCGCTGCTGAGAAGTAAGAGTTGCTAAGTGCCTGGCTGACAGAAATAATATTCACGGCTTCTATAAAATAATATTGTTCTGATACATGGCATATATCATGTAAGAAAGTCACCTTTTGTCTGGCAATGTGCCCTTTTCTTAACTTGCTATCTGCATCGACATCTGTGTACTCAGCCAGGTTGGAGGCATCTAAGGGAGAAAGTGAAAGAACAGTCACAAGAAAAACAGAAGCATGAACAAATGATGCACTGGTGCCCTCTGGAGGACACATTGTTCTATAAAAAGTCGCACAATTTTAAAAATAACAAAGTGAAGCATAAAGAGTAGATGTAACAGGTCAGATGTTGCCAATGCCAAACATCAACTGTGTTCTCCATTTTCTTTCTGTTCTGTTTAGGACAAAATGATCCATTTTAAAATTTGAATACACATTTATAAAACCTGACATAAAACTTCCTGTACTTGGTTTAATTTCCCTAACGGACGTAAAAAAACAAAACAAAACAAAAAAACAATGTTTAAATTCAAATCAAATATTTCACAGATTGGGTCGTTTAAGTCAGAAAGCAACAATGAAATTTAAGTATTAAAAATAACAGTTTTAAATTTAGAACAAGTAGGCGATTCTGTTCCTCGTCCAATTTATTCCATTTACATTTATGGTATTTTCACAGATGCCCTTATCCATGGCAACTATCAAAAGTGCCTTTTCAGAAGTCTCTATCAAAAAATAAATCCTGACACTGATTCAGTAGATTACTGACTAAGAGGACCCGCATTTTAAAATGCAGTTAGGAATGGCTTTTTTAGATGTCATTTTAAGGCTTCCAGTAACTCAAATCAGTCATAACGTTGTGACCACCTGCCTAATATTGTGTAAGTCCCCTTTTTGCCACCAAAACAGTGATGCACTGTGTGTTCTGACAGTTTTTCTATCACCGTTTAATAACACTAGTGCTTATGTTGGATCGGACTACACGGGCCAGACTTTGTTCCCAACATGCATCAGTAAGCCATAGTCACCTATGATCCTGTCACCAGTTCACCGGTTTTCCTTCTTTGGATTACTTTTGGCATGTCCTGGCCACTGCAGACCAGGAACATCCCACAAGAGCGGCAGTTTTAGAGTTGCTCTGACCCAGTCATCTAGCACTCAATTTGGATCTTTAAAGTCACTCAAATCCATATGCTTGCCCATTTTTTCTGTTTTTAACACATCAACATCAGGAAAAAAGTTTCCCTTGCTGCCTAACATACTCCACCTACTTCCCACCGCTATTGTAATGAAATATTAAAAATGTAGCTAATGTAAGAAGGGTCAAATTGTAATGGCTAAACAACTGGGTCAGAGCTCTTGTATGTTATCTTGAATGTTCCCAGGCAACAGCGGTTCGGACATTTCAGAAGTGATCCAAGGTAGGAAAACAAGTGAAATGGCAACAGGGTCATGGGTTGCCAAGGCTCTCTGATGCACATGAGGAGTGAAGGCGTGTTGTCCAATCCAATAGAAAAGCTCCTGTAGCTCAAATTGAGGAAAAGGTTGAAACTAATAGAAAGGTGTCAGAATACACAGGTCATTACAGTTTTGGGGCAAGGGGGGGGCGGGTCTACTCAATATTAGGCAGGTGGTCATAATGTCATGGCTAATCAGCATATAGAGGAAGACCTACAGTAGGTGCCAGAACAGAGTCTTGATGCTTTCCCTCCTAGTTCCAGGAGAGATGGTTGGACCAGTCAAGATGTGCTAGTTAGATCAGAGGGTGCGTGGTGCGGTGCACGGTGTGACACGTTTTTAAAGCTGAGTGAGTGCTGGCTTGGTTTTGGCTTTGTAGGCAAGCATCAGCCTCAACATCTATGTGTACTATACAATATATATGCACGCACCAGCCATCTGCTTCTGGATTTGTATGTCTACTTAACTAAAGTTATAACTAAAATTTCTACCACTTCACGTTTCTCCCAGAGAGCGTTGTAGTATCTAAAGTACCGAACAGAAGAAGATAGAAAGGCATACTGTTGTTGTTGGTGCGCGGAATGATGGTGAGGCGGAGTGTGTTCCCTGCTCGCCGGAGGATCTGTGCCAGCTCTCTGTGAGGCAGCAAGAGCACAGAACGGCCCTCCACTGCCTCTAGATGGTCACCCTGCTGGATTTGACCGCTGCGTGCTGCTGGACTGCCTCTCCGCACGGTCACAAACCTGTGAGAGAACAGTGACGATGCTGGAGAGCAGCAGAAAGACAAGAAAGATGGTTGGGAAAGTAAAAATAATAAGTGTTAGTGTGCTCAGAGTGTAGTCCTAGTCTTTAATGAAATGTTACTTTCAGCATAAAGGATTTTTGCATGAATTCGGTAGGAATCATACAAGCCCTTCAAAATAAATTATTAAATGATATCATAAAACAATTCTTAGCACTTTTTAGAGCAAATATGTTTATTTGTCTGCAAGAATCAAAGACAATTATTCAATATACGCCTGTGCGCAGGTTCATGTTCTTTTCATTTGGACCCGAGTGTCTATCACATTCCCTCCATCTTTCCTTTTGCACTCTTGACCTGCACATGCACTGCTAAGCAGAGAATGGAACATGAGGGTTAATCTGTTGAATGCCTTGCACTCTCCCTCTTTCCTGCTTAAAAGACATGCATACATAATCAATATCAGGCAAGGGTGGTCAAAAATAGTTCCATCAATCACCAAAGAGGCCACACACGGTGACAGCACTGCTAATAATTGATGAAAGATTTAATAATAGAACGCAGGCTGCGTGTCTGATTATGCCATCAAGCGTAGCTTGGCGCTCAGAGCAACTGGATCACAACACATTTTACACTACTGGACACTTCTTCTGATACCTCTTTTGAACTTTAGATACAAATTTGTTATTTGTGGTGTACATGTGTACAAGTGTTGCTGCCTTATTTGTAAGTTGATGCCACTGCAGCGAGGAAGGGAGACTGGTGAGAACTTGATCCGAATACACAATTCAATCTTTCTTTTAAAGGGGAACAATTGAAAGGTGTGACGGTGTAATATAGCATTTCAGTCAGGTGTTAGCACAATGTAGGGTATCGCTCGACCAGTTATCACATTTCTGTTTCAGTTCAACAAAAGCAGCCTGGCAGTGAAAAGCTGCATGAAAATACATAAAAACAGGAGAATAGGAATTCCACAGTGCAGCCAACAACAGATACATATTTTTATATTTACTCTCGAGAATGGGATTTTTTTTTTTATTTAAATAAGAAAAAGCAGAAATGCAAACACAGAATGTTTCAAATACACAAAGAAACATCTCTGCAACCCAGGAGAAAAGATAACACAGTTCTGGCAAGGTAATCAAGAATTACCTTGAATTGAACTAATTGAAAATAGACAAAAATAGTACACATTACCCAAACTTTTGATTTTTAAAATTTTTTTTTTTATTAATGATTGAATCAGTTCTGATTTAATCTTGTTCAGATAACACATGTTTGCTGATCGCCCGGATTATTTGCCTGGTTCTCATTTCCAACACGTTGGGGTTTGTCTGATGCACTTTGTTTAGGAATGACAGAAAACCTTCACTTGATTTTGCAACATGGTTCATGAGCTGGTGCGAATTGCTAGACTAAAAAAAGAGACTGATTTGAAAGTTGGATTTGTCATGACAATCATTTGTAACTAGATGCACTCATCCATTTAGTGAAGATCTTACAGGTCACAGTATCGCCGCAGTGCTTGATTTACCCTGACTTCACAAACACAACCCAAGAATCTTATGAACTGAAAAAAAGAAGGTGGCAAAAATAAAATCCCTTAACAGACGGTGTCCTGCAGCACAATCTGCAGGTAGCATGCGTCCTTAACAAAAATAATAATAATAAACAACCATAGCCTTTTTCTCATGCACTATGATATTTGGATCATGCATCAATTTACCTTCAGACTGGCAAAAAACAAAACAAAAAAAAAACCAAGACTATGGAACAATCTACTGCTCAGGCTTTGCAGCAAGACTACATCACCTTGCTGTATCTGCAGGGTCGTCTTTATCCCCCCAAGTGGGAGCAAGGCTTCGTTCCTGAACACTGTAGATTTCTTTTTATATGAACTGAAACTGAAGCTACAGTACCAATACTCCCTTTTTTAATGAATTTCTAAAAGACATGCATTTTCCAAATTTTCCTTACATTGGCACCCAATGAGGGTGCTGGAATAAAACCCCCTGCTCCTACCCAATGCCGTCCAACTTGACCTCTTAACCTGGGCCCATACTGTTATTGCGACTGCTTACCCAGAGTTAGCAAACAACAAGCAACACTCTTTATGGTCAAAAACTACAATTTGTTTGCCAGAAACAAAATTATTGTTCAAAATATCAGTGAGGACCCAACTGTTCTAAAACTGCTGCCATCTGCAAAACCCTGAGCTATTGTGTATTTTTTCCGTGCTCTCCTCTGGCACTATGTTATATACACATAACGGACAGAATGAGTCCCAGATGCAAGATTTAACGATTAATTGATCTGTTCTGATTGATCTGCTTGTGCATAGACAAAACCCGCCTGCAGCAAAGACTGATCTTTTTTGTTTCTTTCTGTAACAGAGATTCAGGAAGAGACATCTCATACAGTGCATGCCTGGGTTTGTGTCATGTGAGGGCAAGAGAGGCAACAAGCATTAATCAATTCATTTACAAATAGTTGCTTTTATAAAATGTGTTTAATTTTATAAAAGCAACATGTTTAAATTAGGGTTTGATCAGATAGACAGATGAGCAGGGCTGTAGTGGTTAAAAAAAAAGCAGTGGGTTAAAAAAAAGCAGTGGGTAAACAAATAATTACTGTATGTGGTCAAGGTACGGTGGACCACAACAGACTAGGGTTAAAAAACAAACAAAAAACAAAAAAAACAGGAATATTTCTTTTAGCTGAAATTCATTGTTAAAGGAATAAACATAACTGAAGTCCAGGAAGTTAATAATCACCATTAAAAGTATAACATAATGTAAAACACTATGAAAGATCTTTTTTAAACATCAACCACCATTTATTATTATTATTTTTTTTTCTACCCTCACTTAGAGTTCAAGGTCTTTTGCCAGCCTCGGCTGAAGAAGGCTTACCATTGGATCACAGTAGACAGTCGAGGTACCGTAAATGTTGTTAAATAGTGCAATATAAAATACTCTACGGTTAGATCTGACAAACCAGTATGGATAATCTAAGAGGAGGAACTAAAAATACATTTAATAAATTTAAAGCTGTGTTACCACTAATCAGTTGTGGGTAATTTTATATTGTATAAATGCAGTTTACTGTAGGTGTGTTTAGCCCATACAGCCAGATTTCATGAACTACAACATGGTAGTCTGTTCTATTACTTACCCCTAGTAAAAGAGAAGATACTGTATATTGGTCTAATGTTTGATTGCAAGCTACACTAACAAGATACAGCAGATACCTTAGATGCATGTGGCGTGTTGGAGAATAATAAATTGCCTGCTCGTTTAGGAAAGTCGCCTGCTTCTCTAGACAATTTGACAGTTATCAGGGTAGACCGAAATGTGCATTATTTAGCACACTGTCCATTATTGATAATATTCATACATTATTCATGTCAATTATACACTGTCTGGCCAAAAAACCTGGATTTCACTAAGCAAATAGTTAAAAGCCTAGCATTGGATAATTACTGCAGTGATTAATATGGTTGAGCTAAATGAGCGTGATGGGAGATCACATTACCGCTTAGTGAAATCAAATCGTAAAAAACAAAAAAACAACAAAAAAAACAACAACAACAACAGTTGAACACATATGTGCATATGTTTAAACACGCACAACGTGAAGAGAACTCAGTGGATTGGGACTAAAAAGCTTTCATCAGACTCAACCATTAAGACTCAACAGTAAGACTAACCAGAAAAAACAGCTTCAATTTAATAGGGTGCATAAAGAATGGACTCGAGCATTTAAGAAAAGTTAAGAAAAATTACAGATGAAGTGATGCAATGCCCAATGCCTACTGTACAAGACTATGGGGAAAGTATTATAATCCTGAGTTGCTTTTGTTAGTCAGCTCCATGTTCAGCAACATTACTGTACGTGCCAAAAGAATTAAGTCAGCTGACTACCCGAATATAGTGAATGAGCATTTTTCTCACTGATACCACAGGGATATTCATTTGAGTTTGATGCCAAGATTCATTGGGCTCAAATTGTGAAAGAGTGGTTCAGGGAGGATGAGATCATTTTCACATGGATTGGCCACCACAGAGTGGTGTAGACCTTAAGGAGTCCAGACCTTAAACCCATTGAGAATCTGGAGAAGGCTTTACACAGCAGTGTGACTCTCCCATCATCAATACAAAACCTTGATTCATTCATGATTCATTAAAAAAAAAAAAAAAAAAGGCATTTCAAAACAACAATAATATTTTTTTACACAGTCATGTAATTACAAAAGTTCAATTTTTTGACTATGGTAGTCCAGCTGGCATTCATGTACCTACTGTAACACAACTGCCCCTTGTTGTAACAGTAGCTAGTTCATTTAAAAACAAACTAAAAGATGGATAGCAGTTATGTTGTTCTATGCTACTTAAAAATATAAAATAGTTCAGGAGGCAATAATTAGAATAATGGAACAACCCATTGTCCAGAATTAGCACTGCCCCAGCTTTTACAGAGCTGCTCAGCTTGGGGGGGAAAAAAAAAAAAAAAAAAAGGCAGTGCCTCCTTTATCCCAACAGGCAACTACTGCGGTATTACAGTTACAGGTCTGAGATCCAGGTTGTAGCCCTCGTTGTGGTGTTAACAGGAAGGTGCATTGTACTGTATGTGGAGTTGTGTTTCAGCCTTCGTTTTACAAGATGGGTGGTGCTTTTACTTTAACGGCTTTGGATAGGCAATGTGCCAAATATACTTTATTTTACACTAACTGAACTAGCTTACAAAAAAACAAGCATAACCACTATGATCCTTTTAGAAAATTATCGTATAATAAACACACCTGCATGTTCCCGCTTAAACAAAAGTTCAAACACTTGAAAACTCCTGAAATATCAGCAAAAATAAACAATCCGAATTCCTGCAGATGTTAAAAACAATGAGATGAAATTTCAAAGCTCCTCAGCAACAGTGTTCTCTGTGTACAGTATGCTATGTTTTTCATGGCATTTCCTCAAATGTTCTTGAATGAAGCAGGAAAAATGTGTTTCTGTGCCTGGGTTTATACTTCCTCGCTTTGACTTGGATTTCCCATAGCTGACAGTTAACTAACCATGTTAAAGTGAGTGGCTTTACATATGCTACAGTGCAATGCTACTAATAACATCAGTTCGAGCCAGTGTGTGGTGGAGACAAGTTATGCAACAAGGTAAGCAACAGTTTCAGCCTGGTAGAGTTTAAAGCAGAAGAAAGATTTATTCTTTTGTCTAACTTGCATAAGGAGTAGTGGCAAAAGTAGGCCACGCCTACACACCCAGGCATGTAGGAGATGTCTCTCCTGAATCTCTGTTTCAGAAAGATGAGACTTGTATTAAATGCTTTTTAATGTACAGTATAGTCAAAGTTGTATTACACCAGACCTGTACATTCTTGGCCAGGTGGATTTTTAGTCATTATAAATCCCCCATAAGTTCATAGTTTGTTCTGAAATCATTTACACTACCAGTCAAAAAATTCGGATTTTTTTTTACATTGTAAAACATCTAAAATATGCAATTATCTTCTTTAAACAGTTGATATTGAGAGGTGTCTGTCACTTATGCTGATGTAAATTGGTAATTTTTGAGGCAGGTAACCCTAAATGAACTTTTGCTTTTGGTCTTACTTTCCTGGGATGGTCTTCATGAGATCCAGTTTCATAATGACACTTGATGTTTTTTACAAATGCACTTGACAATACTGTTCACCCAAGAACTATTCTGGAACAGCTGACCTTCCGGTCTTGAAATAACAATTGACTGTTGTTGTTGTTACTTAGTTACCTACTTCCATAGTTTTGAAATCTCCAGTATTGTTCTAGAATGTAGAAAATAAATAATTAGAAGCTGTGTGAGGTGTGCAAATTATTGACTGGTACTGTACTGTAAGTGTGATAGAGATCAGGTGGTTACATTGTCAAATGCTTGAATTTGAATGAGCTTGCAGAGAGCCAAATGGCATTAGGGGGCTTTCTTGTTTGTGTGTGTTTATACTGTGTATGAGTATTATGTTTCAAAGTGTAGTCAGTGTTTTTTGATAGAAGGGAAACTCAGAATATCAGAACTTTTCTATGGCTGAAACTTTCTGAGCCAAACTCCCAAAACAACACTTTCTGGACTAGAATGTCGAAATGCTAGTGCAAGACAAGTAACTGGCAAGCAAGTGAAGATGCCTCGATCTCCAGGCTCGTTGGAAGCTAGTAAGCCACATTTTTTTTTCCACATACAGTACATATTCATTATCCAGCAATTAGATAAAACATCTGATAAGATTTAAATGATGAAACAGAATGCTGCAGACCTTGAAAAGGATAATTTTCCTCCCTGTATGTGAACCGTCCTGTCTGTAAAAATACAATATGACTTCCATATCTTTTTCTGAAGACTCCAGTGCAACGGAGTATTTAAATAAATAAATATTATAGAACTACTACAGTAGTTCTGAGTAATCTGACTGGATAAGAGGCATTCCATGAGTGGTGATAATAGAGCATAAAATCACTGAGACATTTAACTTCACATCACAGGTGTTCTAAGAATCAATAATTACACTAACTATTTGTTGTCAGCATGCGTAAAAAATCTGCAGTACTGAGAAGAGGGGAGAGCAGCTGTCTGCCAAAACTCCACACTTAAAACCAGTCACAAAGGTACTTTCAGCAAGAAAGCCATCTGATAACATTATGTCATCTTAAACAATACTTTGTCTACTTAGTAGTTGCTTCTTAGTCGTTCCGAATTGCCTCTGAACCATCAGTGTTGTTCTGTTCACAGTTGACCAGGGCTTCAAAGCTAACTAACTTCTAACACGAGGCTGAATCCAAATCCCTCTCTAACCCCTGATCAAGGGCATTACTTGATGTGTTGAACAAGGGTTTGTATACCCATGCTCCGTAGATTTCCATTTAAAGCTGTGTGTGACTCAACCACAGAACCCAGTTAGCGGACATTCTAAAGGGGAATAAGTACACATGTAAAAGTAAAGTTGTTTTCTGTCCATCACCACCATTTGGCTACATAGTACGGGAAAGAATTTAAAACTACTTTTAGTGCTGTTAATTACACTAATTGTTGGTCATGACCTGTGGGTCGCCAGCTCCACCAGTCATGGTTAATTAGTTCCCCCAGCTGCGTAGGAAAGATTTTGTGTCACCCTAATTCCTCTAGCCGCATACAGCCGTATTGATATTCAGCACAACAGCACTCCACCTCGGGTGATATAAAGAATTTAACACTTAAAAAATAAGAAAATTGTAACACTTGAAGATGGAGAACTTGGAAAAATCTGCATAGTATAATTATGTCTTAATTAAGCATGATGACAAATTAACAGATAACCCTACAAAATATTGCACTATATTAGAAAAGCAATATCACAATTATTCATGATATTGTAGCTATGAAACGTATATCTATTTGTGTATCCTAATTATTTAGTTTAGCATAGTTCTCTCCCTAGCGTGCTCTTTCTCTCTCTCTCTCTCTCTCTCTCTCTCTCAGGGGTAGAATATTAACCATCTGTTTAATATGTCACTAAATTGAATTTTCTCCGTCTTAGTACAGAGCATGTAAAAATACAGTACTGATCTAGTAATACTACACATCTGTGACTTGTGAACATCCCCATCTGATTCTTGTGTTTTATCCTTGTGAGACCCGGACTCTACTGTTATGGACATTGTATTTTCACCTTACTGTTTCTTCTCATTACCACCTGATGACTATTACCTTATTCAATGACTTTAAACAGAAATAAGTTTGGCAAAATATTTATACCTAACGGTCCTCATATGTAACGTAGATGTAACGGGTAATGAAGACAGCGATTGTTGCGTACACTACACCATGGTAAATAGAGCACTCCCCTGCTTGTGCAATGCCAGGTACAGCCAAACAACTTGTTCTTGGGAACATTCTCTTTAAATGAGATCATGCGTACATGAGCACACACTCGATACATTTTTCAATCTTCTATCTTGTATGTGCTACTTTTAACTGCCAGCTCTTGAAAGAATACAGAAGATGTACAGTATGGATACTGTAAAAGACATGAAAAGAAGCCAAGGTGCTTCCAGGGTAATCATTTGTGGTGAGCTTATTCTTAAACATCATAAATCAATCCATTTAAAGTTAACGTGACTCTTAAAATGTCTAATGGATCATAAGACTCTTGCCTTTTTCTATCAATGATTTACCCATCACACACACACACACACACACACACACACACACTTGTCCGCTGCCAAGTTCTACATGAAGTCTGGTCAAAAGATTAAACTATTACAAAAGTATTTGGTTAAACTGTTCCACAATTATAACCCCCCCCCCATAATTCATAAATTTCAAATAATAACAAACAAGAACCTCTTATACTCTGATGGGTTAGGCTATATACAGTATGTCTTGTATAATCATTGCTATATTGTGTGAAACTAATAAAATCGCTCAAATCCCTCTCTGATGGAATGGCGAAGAATTAGGCCATTCATGATTGTAAGTGGCAGCTGGAAATATTTCAGGTATTCAGTTCAGGTTCACCAAAGCTGCACAATTAGAGTCGGTCTGAAATCAAAAGGACCGTAACAATGTGGTGGTGCCTCACAACTTTTCCAGCACAATGCATTCTCTCTCTGCACACACACAGGCAATGTGTCTGGAAGCAATGGAATCTGTCTGGTGTATGCACGTCCCAGATGTTCTCATAGGCACATACCGTACAGATTTAGGAAAGACAAACACAAAGGCAAAGTACAGGAAAATGCTGAGCAAGGATTGTTTAGGGGGAAAAAAATATGAAAAGAAAACTTGCATCTGAAAAAAAAAAATACATGGTCATAAAAGTATAGACATGAGTGGAATATTTACGCTTAGAATCCTTGACCGATTTCATGGCAGACTGTAGTCGCTCCAACATGGTGATTCGATGAGATGTTCGATGAGTTCAAATCCCGAAAAGAGCTAACCAACAATCTTTAAAACGCAGAAAGAAATATCTAGGGTTGTTTCCCCTCAAGCAGAGACAGAGGTGGTATTTACTGTTGCACCGTTCGAGCGCAACTGAGAGATGGGGAGTGTGTGAAAGTGTGCAAAGGGGGGGGGAGAGAGAGAGAGAGCGAGAGAGAAGGGGGAAGAGCAGTGGACTAGAGGTAGATAGCAGGTGGGGGTGAGGTTTAATGTTGAGCAGGCATGTGCACAAAAGATCATTTTAAAGAGAAAATTAACAAAATAGTGAAGGCAAGTGTGCATAGTTGCATAGCTTTATGTATCTGTGTATGCATACAGTATGTGGTGAGGGGAAAGAAACTGACCGAGACAAAAAGCAGAAAAAGGATAATGTAGCAGCACATTTTAACTTACATAACATGACTTATGAGGTTACAGGAGTGATATAGTAATAGAGCCATGCCTCTTACTGCATGCTTACTTTCTGTCATAATACCAGAGTTTTACCACATCTGGCACAAAAATAATGACCTGCTATTTCATATAATGTTTGTACATCACTAAAGGAGATGCCACTTCAGCTATAGAAATCTATTATTATTTATTCTTCTGTCTGATACTTCTAAATACATTTACTGATGCAGAATCTAATGGAATCTAGTAGTCCATTACTGCTGCCACATGGTGACATAAATCAGCAAGGGTACAGATGTTCCTATTAAAGTTGGCAGTCAGTGTAAACCAAAAATAGTCAACCAAAAGGAAAGACAATTGAACTGGTGCCCAGGGATCTTTGATGCACACTGGGAGCAAAGGCTATCTCATCTGGTTCAATCCCATAGAACTGCTACTTTTTTTATATAGATGGCTGACCAGCTGGAGGTCTACTGCCCAAGTGCAGAGAAAGTTGTACACTTCCTGTCCATGCACCAAGGAGTAGCAGAGCATGATCAAGCCAGGGGTGTCCCCAACAGGAAACCCAACAACTGCTGTTGCCTTATCGCCTTGACTTTCATTAAGCTGTTTAAGCAGATAGCAAAAACATGTGGCTGGCCTGAATCCCATTGGGCAGCCCATATTCTGACACTGCCCAAGAACTTCTGGCCACTTCTGACCTGAGAAGGAGAACTCTGCAGTAAGTTGGCCACAATCCTAGAATAGCAGTGCCAGTGCTTCGACATACTGACTTTCAATGAGTGCAAATAGTTGGTTGCAATCACCCAACAGCTCAGAGATCCCGTCATACAGTACGTAGATACTGAACAAGGAGTGAGATGCTGAGGAGATCATCGACCTTATGGTGCTGGATCAATTTGCTGTTGGGACAGAGGAGTGGGTCAAGTGCCACTGAATGGACAGATTATTCCCACCCTCCTCTTCTCTTTCACTTTATCTCTTTCCCCTCATCCTGCCAGACATCAATGCTAGATTAGGGTGTGTGCACAGATGTCCACAAATGTCCACATCCACCTCACCATTTAGTTCAAAGCGGCAGCAAGAGAACATAATGTTGGTGTTTATTAATCCCCACCTCACCTGTCTGTTCATTCTGAATTTGGGTTCATCTTGGATAGATTGGATTTGGTTTCAGTCAGCAAGTGAGGGGGTTGTACTGTATGTGGACGGGGCTTGCAGAGTGTGGAATGCACTACATTGGCTGGAGAGGCTGGTGGAGAGTCAGTCAGTATCATCTCAGGTTAGCCCTCCACTCTACAGTTGTAGTGAATTATTAACTACCACACTGCTGTACAACAAAGTACCAAATTAAAACACATGATTCCCCTGCTTTAAAAAACAAAACAAACAGTAACCTGGCAGACGATGTTGGATAACTTGCATAACAGCTTAACCTTTGCAGGAATTAGGTCAAACCAGATGATGTCAAACCCCTAAAGATATGCTGATGGCTTGCACAACATGGTGCACAACTTGCACAACTCTCAAGGATTCATCTCCGTCCTCCCTTTACATAAGCTTAAACTCAGAATGAATCATGATTAGTTTGCTGATTAAGCTTTTTTTGGTGCATGAACATAGTACTATTATACAAATTCTATAATTTTTTGAGACAACAATCCCACTTTTCAAGCAAGTGTGTGAAAAGAGTGGATTTATTGTTTGTTTGGCTCTTTGGTAATTCCTTTGCTCAATGCATGAAATAAAGCAAGATTAGGGTGTTAACCAGGGCCAGTGTTGGGTGACATTACATTACAAAATTACTGTCTTTAAAAAGTAATCAGTTACATTACAGTGTTACTTTCTGATAAAAGTAACTAGTTCGAGTACTTTTTCATTGCAGAAAATGAAAACTCCTTTGTGAGTCCTCATGCATGTTGTTTTAGTCAAAACCTTTATAATTATTCTACCATCACCACTCAACGAAGTTTGGCCCATAATCTGTTAACTACAGTACTAATACCCCTATCTCACCTACGTGGTTTCGCGCGGTGGCCATAAGTACAGTTCATCATGATTCACCGCGAGTTTTGGCGCTGTGATTAGGTTTCCATCTTTCCGCGTGTCAGTCCTCGCATAGTCAAACCGCATAGGTGAGATAGGGGTAGAACAGTGGGAATAACAGAGGGGAGCGGGTTATTGTGGGCGGGGCTTGTAGGACGTCTTTCACACACACATGGGAATGACTGCTGTTTGGCTTTACATAATTACATAAATTATCTGAATAACAGATTACATTTTTGAAAAAAATAACTAAACTGAGTACTTAAATGGCGGACCTATGCATAGGGTTCCTTTGCATTAACCTTCACTGCAGTAAGAAGACAGACTCTGTCCTGGCTGACTGTAGTTTTGATCCAACATGTCATATTAATCTACCCAGTTAATGTTCCTACATTTCAAATGTTCTTTTGAACATGGAATGTAGTTCTTAATCAAATAAAGAAAATGCTGTTTGAAGTTTAGCAGCTATAGGAGTATACCTAGTATATACTGTACGTACACTGACAGTATTTGTCAGATTCAAGTCAAAACCAATTTAAGCATAATGCACTAAAATGAAAATAATGATAATGGTATTTTTTTTTCCTTCAGAAAAAAAGCCAAAGCCAACTTGAATAAATATGAATTTGCATCAGTGATAAAAGCCAGCAGTACTTACATCCATTTGACATGTCCTGTGTGGCGATGACAAAACCAAAACCCTCTCCAGGCCTCCTTCTCAGTTCCACCTCCAAAGATTTGCTAGGCACTGCTCCTCTGCCCTCGGGCTGTGTTTTGGACATGGCTCCTGGAGTATTAGAGGAGTGCAGATGGGGACCCTGTACGGCCATGTCCTCAACCCCCATCCAATCCCGTGGCTCCATGGTCAGGGTAACAGGCACGGAGTCCAGAAAGCTAGTACTCTGGACCAAATGAGGGAGCTCATTGGAGGGTGACTGGGGAGATAAGGTGCTTTGGCTGGTTGTGGGACCATCTGAGGAAGGAGACATCAGATCTGGTGGGCCCTGGGGTGGGGGGACACTGTTGTATGAATTTGAGGTGCCCGGAGACAGGACATTTCCTGTAGAGGAGTATAAATAAGAAAATACATACCAATTAGATTTAAGCACTTTGCTGAAACAGTGCCAGAGTCTACTTATATATTTATCCCGTTTACATGTGGTTATTTAAGTTATAGTATGCAACTGGATCGTATCATGACAAAATTCATTTACACCCTTTGCACTTGACCACCAACTTTGTGGTGTTCTTTGTCATTTGTTTGAAAAAAAAAAAAAAAAAAATTATATATATATATACATACAAGTTTTAGCATTTCCTTTGTCCTCAAACATTTTAACTTTTAACAGTTTATCATTTTTCAGGACTTTAGTTTGTCAGATGCGGTTTAAAGAGATAGATGGTATAACAATTATATAATATCCAGACAAAATGCATATCAAACCTACAATATAACCCTGATGCTCAAAAGTCACTATACAGTACAGTACCTGACCATCATGTGACCTATATGTGGGTCTTTGCCAACTTGTTGCCCCAAAGTTGGAAGCGCACAACTGTACAGGATTGTCTTTGTAGTCCGTGTCATGACAATTTCCCTTCACTGGAACTAAGGATTATAGCCAAAATACTGGATGTTCAGTATGACAATGTCATTGTGCATTAAAAGTAATGTCCATGAAAACTTGGTTTGAGAGGCTTGCACAGAGCCTCAACCCCAATGATCACCTTTGGGATGAACTTGAACACTGACAGAGCATCAGGTCTCTTCATCATACAGCAATGACTGAACTCACTAATGCTCTTGTAGATGAATAAACAAATGCCATCAACCGCACTTAAAAATCTAGTATTTGTTTAGTATTGTTTCGGAGCATTCCCAGAGGAGTGGAGATTATTATAACAGCAGTGTGGGTTTAAATCTGGACTAGGTTATTCATAAAGCACATATTGGTGCTACGATCAGGTGCCCACGATCCTTTTGCCATATAGGGTATAACAATATAAAACAATATCATACATAAATAAAAACATGATTATTTAATTTAGTGCAAATTATTTAAGAACAGACAATAAATCTGTGTTATTATTATGAAAGTAACATTTCATATAATTCCCAACTTTTACTCTCATCCTTCAAGACCTTCTTCATATTATTAAGTGTAGCAATATAACAAATCTACATCCTATAGTAATAGAATATATACTGTATATAGGGTGTAGTAGTTGTATATGCTTACCTCCTCTGTAAACCAGTAAAACTACTTCACCCTGTCTAGTATGCTCCTGCAGCACTCGCTGTACCTGGAAATTAAAAAAGAATTACAAATAAATGCATTAATTAAATTTTTATAAAACTTCAAAAATATATGCGCAGAAAATGTACATTTGAAAATATTATTATATAATAGTATTTTAAAGCAAACATAATAAAGGCTTCTTT
Source organism: Clarias laeviceps (assembly GCA_030014305.1). Taxonomy (NCBI): domain Eukaryota; kingdom Metazoa; phylum Chordata; class Actinopteri; order Siluriformes; family Clariidae; genus Clarias; species Clarias laeviceps. Next base: position 15,243,723 of record JAQMYJ010000040.1, on the reverse strand, counting down.
TCCTTTAGTTGTGGGATGGTTAAAAATAAGGGAGGAAATGATAATGAGTATTGTATCAACAGTTTACAGAACATGTTCGCCCACCAGACAACAGTTAATGAAAAACCTACAGCCTAGAATTCTTATCTACTGTACTTGTTCCAGGTTCCCAGAATAGTAATTTGTACACCTCTGTATAAATGCACGTACACTGAATGGCCAAAAAAATATTACAATGCACAATGTAGTGACATCAGTTCATGTGTGAAAATGATTCCTCATGTCCCACAATCTTTCTTTTACAATTTGAATCCTGGAATATACCTGTTTCATCAGTGAAGAAAAACTCCACAGATTTGATGACCTAAATATACTGAATGACCAGGTTATCAGCTGACTTCATTTAATTGCCACATAATGTTGCTGAGCCTAAACCTGATGAACTCAAGCAACCCCAGACCACAACACCTGCCTCCAGAGACTAGTACAATAGGCACTCTGCTTGATCAGTTCATCACTTCATGTCTCTTTCCTACATACCATCAGACCACATGACCTTTTTCCATTGCTCCAAAATCCAATCTTTATGCTCCCTAGCAAATTGAAACATTTTCTTTTTGATTAGCCTCACAAACAATTGGTTTTCTTATGGACATACAGCTGTTTATCCCCAATCACAGTTCTTATCACACTGTGTGCATATAGAAATGCTTTTACTTTCACTATTAAACATAGCTATGGTTTTTACAATGCAATTTCACCCAGTGTTTAAATGATCTCCATTCATAATTTTTTTCCCCGACAACATTTCTTCCACAAAGTTTTGACAAAGTGCTAGAAAAGTTTTCAACCCAGTTTCAATAATTTCAAATCTCATTAGTTTCTTTGCTTGTTGCAGTCTGATAATTTGACCCGTTTGATTTATTTTTTTTTGGCCGGGCAGTGCATGTTTTTATATTGTATGACAATAAACATGCACTTTTAGCTGTGCTGGCTTAAGTTACCTGTGCGAAGCTGAGGCTCTGCACATCAGTGCCATTGATCTTGATGATGGCATCACCCGGCTGCAGGGACGGGCACTGGCGCCGGTCCCACACCCGCTTGATCAGCGCCAACTGCCCGCCCTGCCCGCCTGCTGTCACGCTGAAGCCCATGCCCCCTCCCTCGCTTCTTCCCAGGGCCACAGGCACAAGCTCACCTCCTGTGCCAGCCCCAAGCAATCCCTGGTTGCCTGGGGCAGGCCGAGGGGGATTGCTTGCCGGGCAGCCATTGAAGCCACAGGTTGGCAGCTCAGTTGGGGGCATGAGTGGGCGTTGGGCAGTAGGGGCACCTGGTGGTGCTGGTGCACTGCCTAGCTCAGGCTTTGGCAGAGGAAGAGCACCACTAGATAGATCACTCTCGGAAGACTTGGAGTTCTGGTGAACCAATGATGGTGCAGGAAGGGTATTGTTGTTGTAGCTGCGGATGAGTGAGGCTCTGTCAGGTGAGAAAAGAGAGGAAATAAAGATAAGGATAAAGATAGACAACATATACATTTGAACAAGACTCAAAGAAAATTCTTTAAGGCCTAGTTTACATTAACAATAAAATAGGTTTCAGACAATTTCCACTACACACTCACTGGTCACTTTAACAGGAACATGTGTATACCATTCATTCAATTATCCAATACTCCAAAGTTACAGCAGCTCTCTGTATAAAACCACGCAGATTAGGATCACAAGCTTCAGGTACTTTTCACATTCAACAAAAGAATTGGAGAAAATGTCATCTCAGTTACGTTTACTGTAGCATAGTGCCAGGTATTTCAGGAGATGCTACTCCCATGCAATGTTCATGAATACAGAGTACACCTTCTAGAGAATGATTAAGAAGTAAGAAATCCACTCCATGGCAGGTCTTCTAAGGTACTGTACATGTTGTTGCAGTGGGTGTGGTTGAGTGTCAGCTATGGATAGAGAAGAGGCAGGCTGAACTGGCAGTAACACCTGGTGATTCTCACTCATGTCTTATCATCACAAGTCTGTACATATTTGTGTCTCAGTTGCTCCTGTAGCAATAGACAATGTTCTATAACTAGTGGAGTTTGAGAGGCATGCATAATTGCATACACAGGGCTCTAAAGTGGTTCCGAAACCTAGGACTTGAAGACTTCAGCACTGCCCAGATAACTCCCTGCTTGTCGAGGTCATCAAGTCCCTAGCCATACTACACCAAACTGAACACCAAGGAGCAGGATGAGAGCTGGCAGGCACTGCAGAAGAAGCTCAAGCGATGTCTCCTGCCACAGTCCTCCATATTTGACGCTTGCCAAGATGGCCTCCACAGATGATTCAGAGGCTTTCCTGAAGGTCTTCAAGCATGCAGCAGATGCGTGGGAATGGCTGGAGGAGGAATGCATTCTGCAGTTCCTACCCTTGTAGGGTAGCTGCTGCTCATTGCACAGGTTGAGAAGGACTTGGTGGTTAGCTTTGTGGAGGATGGAGAAGGCATTGAGGGTCTCGCCAAGCAGGGGCTTTGAAGTCTTCCTCAATTGCCTGTGTTTGAAACAACTTGGGAAACAGGCAGAATTTTACTTGAGCTCTAAGTGAGAATGATCATGCATGACCAGCTGGTTTGATTCACCTCCTATCCTTTCACAACTGATCCACAAGCACACCCCCACTGCCACTCATGGCTTGTTGATGAGAGAGGTCAGAGAAGAATGGCCAGACTTGTTTGAGCTGACAGGAATTCTACAGTGACTTAAATAACCATTCTTTACAACCTCAGTGAACAAAAAAGCATTTCAGATCATTCAACGTATCAAACCTTGTGTCTGTAACGCTACGACAGCAGATGACTATATCAGGTTCCATTCCTGTCATTCGAGAACAGGAATCTGTGGCTACACTGGGCAAATGCTCACTGAATCTGGACAGGTGAAAAAAAATAATAATAATGTAGCAAATTGCGTGACAGGACTGGAAGGCAATGTGATCTTCTGCTGTTGTAGGCAATCTGCCTTAATGTGGTACATTCTGAGATGCTTTTCTGTATACACTGGATAATTGAGTTACCATGCAGAGTCATGTAATAAGGAAAACAAGTGGGATATTAATACAAAATTTCATTACTTTCAATTAGTGCTGTCAATCAATAAAAAATTTGATCTAGTTAATCACAGTCAGAGACCATGATTACTTATGATTAATCACAATTTTAAAATACTCAGATGTACTTGAATAATAAATGTGTAGTGTTGGAATAAAGTAAAGCATGATAAACCGGTTAGAGAAAACAGATTATGCAGCTTTATATCTCAAACATTAACATTTAACAAGTGTTAAATTAAAATCTCTCGAATGATAAACTCCTTGCAGCAGGAATCATATTGTGAGCCCTGTCTGCTCCTTTAGTGGTGACTATGTATGATACTGCATCTCCATTTGACCTTGGCTGGCCCATGTTTCGGCAAATGTCTTTATTCTGTTTTTAACACACCCAGAGTGAGAGTGCAGTTGTCATTTATTAGATGTACTGTTACTTTACAGTAGTAAAGGTTACTTACTAATGTCCAGTGATCTCCAGTAAGTGCAATAAACATAAATGTCAACTGATTCTCTTTCACAGCCTTTTTCAGTGTTTTACATCTAATGTATTTTTGTAAAGGTAGTTCCCCTTAAAGGTGGCTCGAGCACACGTCTTTGGTTTCATATTATAGAAATGAAACTTTGATATATTTTAGAGTAATGTGCAGCTTGTATAACAGTATAGATTTACTGTCCTCTTAAAATAACTCAACATGCACCCATTATTGTCAAAATAGCTGACAACAAATGTTAGTACACCCTAAGTTATAACAGCTGTACATCTTTAGCCGTGCAAAGTGAAATGTCCTATTCATCATGTTCAGGTGTTTGTCAGTGGCCAAGTATGTCTCCAGACCTAAACCCTATTGAGCACCTGTGGGGCATCTTCAAGCGGAAGCTGGCGAATATCCAGCAGATCTGTGATATCATTATGGAGGAGTGGAAGAGGATCCCAGCAACAACATGTGCAGCTCTGGTGAATTC
>JAQMYJ010000040.1:15227261-15239589 GCA_030014305.1 Clarias laeviceps | reverse complement strand
GTATATATATATATATATATATATATATATATATATATATATATATATACACATACACACACACACACACACACTGCATATATATACACACACACACACACAGTATGTATAAGTAAGTATACACACAGTATTGTGTATGCAATCTGTCCACTACAATTTTTGATCAGAACTTAAGGGCAGCTAGCAACAGTATCCACAACTGTATCAGCCGTTTCTGTTCAGGACACTTATACTGTTTACAGTACATTCTATATATTGCATGTATGGGCCTTCAACTCAGGGCCTTGAAGACCTCAGATTGTTGTACATGTCTTTTGCATTGCCTAGAATTGTGTTCCTAACTGACTGATGGAAATGACATTGTTATTCCTGGAATATGTAAGAAACAGTCTTCCTGCTTTGGGTTCAAAGCCCAGTTGGAATTGAACACCAGGGAATAACAATCATTTTAACGCTTTGCCATTGTACTCATGTTTTATGTCACTCCTCCTGACTTCCGATCCAAATGCATTCAATTGTTTTTACTTGGGAAAACATGGGTGGCTGCAGAAAAACTGATATCTGCATAGCAAACGATATAATTAAGTTTATGGGGGGAAAAAAATCAATATGGCATTACAGAACAGAAAATATCAAATCATCCTGTATACAGTAAAAATTAAGAGTAATACTTTGTTTAGCATTTTTTGGGACTGAGATGATTGCACTAATAAATTGCATTTGTTATTAGTAATTTTGGAACAGTTATAGAGAAAAAAAAGAGAACTTTGTTAGTTAAATTGAAAAATGTGCTATTCCTGCATGCTTTGGTTTTTTTTTTCTTGAATTTGTTTCTCTCTCTCTATTATTAACCACCATGTCCAAGGTAAAGACTCATTTCACTCAAAACTCCATGGTGTGTTGATGTATTTGTGTGTATATTACCTGCGTGTGACGACAGTGCTGACCTCTGTATCACTGTGGCTTGTGCTCAGTCTCTCCGTCCTTGCCATTGGCAGATTTGAGGGCAGGCCTGCCATCCCTACAGTTCTGTCTACTGAGTTGCCATTGGGCATGTGGTAGCACGGGGGAGCTGCCACATTACCATTGGTATCTAAAGGCTCTTTTTGCATCCGGGGATAGAAACCATTGTGGTGAGAGGTGGAACGGTTCAGATTGTGAGATGGAGCCTGGGCAGATCCTGGACTGGGGTCAGAGGGTGAAGGGAGGCTGGTCTTGGGGCAACCATCAGGATTGTAAAGCATGGGATAGCCCCTGCGCAGCACCACATCCACACTGTGGCCCATAGGTACTGCCTTCAGCATCTCCACCACCTCCTTGTGGGACATACCCAGCACGGATGTGTCGTTAATGTAGACCAGGATGTCCGCTGATGTCATAGACAGAGAGTGAAAAACAGAAAGGATGGAGAGAGATTATAACAAATATTCTAACCTCTGGGATTAATATCCATCTATCCATGTTCTAATAAAATTTTTAAGGCTGGCAAGACACAACGCTCCATGTTCAAGTTTCCTTGTAGCGTTTAACCAATAAAAAGGAAAAACTTAATAGGTGATATTCAGACAGAAAATAGACGCTCTCTCTGTAGCCATTTTAGATGTCTGTGCTCAAAAATAAGCGCATTTCAATTTCATATATATTTCTACACCTGAATCCTGTAATGGATACAGTCACAACAAAATAAAGATTTCTAGGACTGAATGGAATTATATAGCCTTGTGCCAAGAACAGCCACTACATCAAAATTGTCTTTTTGACTTTTGTGGCGACCTTGTGATTTGTCAACTAAACCTTGATTTATGTAAAGTTTTTGATGAAGTGAATCACAACATTCATCTGATGCAATCTATCTAAACTTCCATTCAAATGACTTTAGTCCTACCTTTCAAACTCATCAAAAAAAGTTGTACAGGATGGTTTGGGGCACTGAGAACAAAGACAACATGAAAAGATCCACGTCAAGCACCTTTCCATGCGCTTCGCTTTGCTATGCTCTCCCTGTTTTGTGTTTCCTCCTTGCTAGTACACTGTTCTATTGTTTCGAATTACACATACAGTATATGTTTTTTTAAGTGAGTGAGTGCCATATATGTAATAAAAACACATTGATTTTATTTCCTTCCTTAATAAAACACATGCTACAATAAAGCAACTATCTTTAGGGTCTGGCAGGAAGCGTGAGCTACTCAACAGCTGATAACCAGCTTTTTTGCACAAATCACATCCTAGATCTGTACTCATGATGAACGTGAACTGTGCTGAAAATGGTCTGTTCAGAGTGTCTAAATAAAAAAGGAGACAACTTCCCCACTCAGTGTCCTCATCTCTTACTGAGAACATCAGAGTGTACTGCCCACGTGACCAGGCAGTAGCAGTGGTGAGGGATAGAAGGATTAAAAGCCCATGCCAATCAGGATTAAGAGAGGATCAGCAGATTCATACCCAAAAACACCCCCATCACATGACTGTAATCCTACATAGAGAATGAGTGCTAAAATACTAAACAAGGTAGGAAAAGGAGAGAAAGTGTAAATCAGCCACAATAAAGGAAATGAGAAAAGCATGAGAGAAGTTAATGAAAACAGAGGGGGGGTATTGAAGATAGACAGATATAATTTTGCTAGTAATATTTTTAACTAGCTGTGGTTTCTTTTTTATACTTTGTCCTTTCTTACCTTATTTTGTTCTACCATGTAACTCTCTCTCTCTCAAAGTGAGTAAAGATAAATGCTCTGTACTGAGACGTCAATTGTACATACAAAGCCGTTCGCCAGTCAATTACGGTAGACATATTGATATTGTTGTTGTTAGTCTGTCAGCTGCTCCCGTCAAGGGGTCGCCACAGTGGACCATCCGATGACTTTGGCACAGGTTTTTTCGCTGGATGCCCTTAATGATGCAAGCCTCCCATTTTATCCGGCACTGCATCTAGAGGTTTGGCTGGGGTTTGGGCATTGGTTGGAATTGAACCCGAGAAACCTACCACTGTGCCAACAATGTCCCCAAATATTTTAACTGATATCTAATAGGACTCCCAAAACTGCTCTGGCTTAATGTAGAATTTACCCTTCAGCTTCTGTTGTAATTGTATAACATTGTTCGGGAAACTTATCAGGAGTATAATAGGTTTACTTATGTAATACAAATAATTTTTATGTTTTTTTTTTTTTATGATCTTCTCATAGTTATTCATATGATACTTTTTGAAGGTTAATACAAGAGCCATAAAAGTCAAATTCATAACAGAGATATAAAATGATTCTGAAACCTCACAGTTGAACCAGACGGCCTCACAACATTATCCTGAACTTTGACTACCCTCTAGAGTCCATTTCTGATTTTCATCCTTCAACACTACAGGCCCTGGGAAATTAAAACCTGTTGATAAGATGCATGTGTCCTGAAAGGAGGAGACTTTTGGTTGTTATTACACAGCCAAATGTTTATACATAGTGCAGCTGTACCTGTGTTAAGGGCAGGTGGACCTCCAGGTGTGACGCTGTACACCTGCAGAAATTCTCTCTGCCTGCTGCCCCCTACAATGTTAAAGCCAAAACCTCGTGGCCCTTTGGAGAGACGTGTGTGAATGGAATAGCCCTTCAGTTCAGATGGCTGGTCTGTGAATGGCGGTACTGAGGCAGGGAGACAAACACACACGCACGCACACGCGCACACACACACACACACACACACACGCACATACATACATACATACATACATACATAGTTAAAGATGATTCGCTATTCAGATTAACATCCTAAATGCATTGAGCAGCATATAAAGAATTTGTTGCACTTTAATGCCCTCTGCTGGTTAATAAACTGTAATAGCATGAAAATAGTTCAGGAAATGTTTCTCCTTGTAAAACACAAATATGTCAAGTATATTTGTGCATGCATGTTTTTGAAACAAACCTTGCTAAAATTCATTATTTTGATCATGGCTTGAGCTTGAGTGACAGCTAGAAAACCACTAGATGCTTTTAAGAACAATTTTGGTTAGGATAGGGTTTTGGACAGCAGAGAAAGTACAGGATAAACATGGACTCTCATGAATGTCAGAGATCTGAAAGGAAAAAGGGTAGGATTTGGAAGAGCAAACAGTCATCTGGTACCACACATATCACAGGCAGGAGTGAGATGAAATATGCACACTTACACTCGGTCTTGCTGACCACCTCTTTGCTGTGAGCCCGCGGGTCCAGCCAGCTCGTCGTCTTCGAGTTATGACTAAAAAAACATGTACAGACACTAAACAAGCTTTTCCTCCACATACTGTATATATCCATGCCGTATATATATGTAATCTTCATAATCTATTAAAATGATAACTTCCTCCATATCCACTGATGCAAATGGATGTATAAATCTGTCAGGCTCAGTTATATAAAGATTGATTAGACTAGTTGTCATTGGGGTTCCCATAACAGTGCTGACTTGGTTTTCAAATATTACAGTACACAATATTATACATAATTCCAGCTTAGAGCTCCTTGTCTGACTTACTCGATGTAGTAAGGTTCTCCTGAGTCACTGAATGCCATCTCCCAGTTTTCAGGCAGCGCCCCTGCACGGGCACCATTCTCCATCGGGACACCACTATCTCGAGGTCCACCTGAGTCCCATGTCTGGTTGGGCGAAACAATAGTAGTAGTAGGGGCACTGCTCGCTCCCGCAGAACCCGCTAGGCAGAGAAAACATAATGAATTAAACTGATTAAACATATTAATATAAGACAAAACAACTATGGGCTTATTGCCAAAGCTAAAAAATAAAAAGGCCCTGCAGTATATAATATGAATTTACAAAAGCATATCATTGTATTATCGTGCATAATATTCATTTTGTTGTTTGGGGCGAAGTCTAAATCCAGACTACCATATTTATCCAATTTACACAATATGAATCTGTACAGTTAAATATGAATGTAGCATTCATACATCTCAAATCCCTCTACATTTATTCAATTTCATCTGAACAAATTTTCCCTGTAACTCATAATGACATTGATTCATCTTATTAATAAACAGACTTCATTGAACCAAACCTACTGAGTCTCATCAGTCGTCTTACACATAGATTTTGTTCATGTAACTTCATTTAGTACCTGAGAGACCCGAGTCTTCCTCACTGTTGTCCCCCTCTTCGACAGCCTTCTCCAGGTTACTGAGGGACTTGCTGCGTGTGCGGAAGTTCCTCAGCAGGTTGCGGTGCTCCTGGTAGGTGATAGGTGGGCTGTCTGGCCCAATGTGGACTGGCCGCGGCGTACCATAGTAATTCCCTACAGACAGAAACAGTACTTCATTTTTCATTGCGCATTTCCATTCAAGATTTTTTCTTTGCGCATTAATTTACATTTAGGCATTTGGCAAAAATCCTTATCCAGAGCGATTTACATTTTTATCTCATTATACTGTACATCTGAACAGTTGAGAGTTAAGGGCCATGCTCAAGGGCCCAACAGGGACAACTTGGTGGTTGTGGGATTTGAACCTGGAACCTTCCAAACCGTAGTCAAGTGCTACTGGTAACCATATTGTTTACAAGGCTACATGACAGATATAACCACTTTACAATAACTGAATTTTTTTTTATACCAATAATAACATATTGTTGCTGCCATAGATTTGTTTATTTCTAGCCTGACTGTACATTAGATCATGCCTTTGTAGCTCAAATTACTTGAAATGTAAAATAATTTTAGTTAAATGCAGAATTTAAAAAAATACTTACTTAATTACTCGTGTGTTATAAACACTTGTGTGTTCTGCGTTACTGAGTCAGTACAGTAGTTCAAATTACAATTAGTAAACTTGGGAAAGAAATGAACATATTACATAATACGCCACTTTTCCGGAAAAAGAAGGTCTCTGAGTTTTGCTTGCAAAAAATAAACAGTCAGAAAGTCTCCAGCGGAAAGTCAGTCTCCAGAATAACACTCCAAATATTTTCAAGATACTGTGAAAAACCTACCAGACAGTTTATAAAACTGCACAGTATAACTAAGAGGCGGCATGGTGGTGTAGTGGTTAGCACTGTCGCCTTGCACCTCCAGGGTACAGGTTCGATTCCCGGCCAAGCTCGATTCCCGTCTCTGTGTGCATGGAGTTTGCATGTTCTCCCCGTGCTTGGTGGGTTTCCACCGGGTACTCCGGTTACCTCCCAAAGACATGCAGGTTAGGCCAATTGGCGTTCCCAGATTGCCCGTAGTGTGTGAGTGTGTGCATGTTTGTGCCCTGCGATGGACTGGGACCCTGTCCAGGGCGTGCCCTAAGCCTCCTGGGATAGGCTACAGGCGCCCCACCGACCCTGAATACAGGATAAAGCATTATAGACGGTGAGTGAGTGAGAGAGAGTGAGTATACCTAAGACAACTGATTTTGACAGCAAAGGGTTACCACACTAAATAAAGATTTCAGTCAATTTATTGTATCTGCAAATGGCAAAGGTACTTCATTTGAAAGATAAAAAGGTACATAATTTGACAAAACTAATGGCAGGTATACTGGGTACCGCATCAAAGCAAATGTCCTGGCGGAGTGTTTCAAGCAGAAGCCCAAAAGCATGTTGAGGTGAGTGGTAGATAAAGGAGGACGCAACTAGGACTGGCTACTCCTTTATGTTCTGTAGGCACCTTTGCAGAGTTTGCAGCATCTCTCTCATGTGCCCAAGAGTCTGTTTTGATGTCCATTTTGGTACTTTATCTCCATTATGTAACTCGTACGTACCAGAAAGGAAGTAACTAGTGGTTAGTGGCAGCTTTAGTACCTACAATGTGATTTAGTAGTAATTCACTACATTTTATGACAGGGAGTGCTATTCATTTAAACTAACACTTTCAGTTGGAAGTTTCTAGAAGACCTTGACAGTGTCTAAATGATCCTAAGTGGTGGTCTAGCCTCCAATATCCAGACATATATACATGTCATAGAAAACTTTCAGTATTTATGCTAAAGAGAAATTAAAGGCATATGAGTCTCTTATACCTTTGTTGTTTATGGGCACATTAAAGATGTAATGTTTTACAATTACAACATTGAGGACATTGCAAAACTAAAAGGTAAAGTGCTGCCCAGTCAGATGCCATAAACTCGGTCATAAATGTAGCTTGCCTAAAATATAAATTAGACTAAAATAAAAAGACAGCAAGTTAGCTAGCTAAATGCATCACTTAGAGGCAAGTCTTTGTGATTTAGTGAGAATGTAATTAATTAGCTAATTAGCTAGTTTAGACAAGCTGTGTTTGTTTGTTAAAACAATCAGTCAGGTTTGCTAACTAACAGGCTAAGCCTTTTAAATTCTAGGTTAGCAAGCCATTTTACTGATACAGGATTTATGAGGCAACATTCACATGAGATGATCGAAGAAAATACAATATTAACTTTACATACCCTTATTTTTTTTAATGACAAAACAATTAAAAAACAATTAAATCTAATCTGAAATTATAAAAAAGGGTAGATTTTTTCCCAATTTATTAAAGTTATTTAGAATTATTTCACCCTCATTTGACTTTCACTGTCAATTTTAAAGTAAATGTACTGTATTTCATGTCAATATTGTTAATAAAATAAAGACTGTTTCATGGTAGATCGTGCCATAAAAGTTATTTTAATACATTTAGGCACATTTCCTGACTGACCAAGGTACTTCATTTGCCAAAACTAATGACAGGTATATGACGATTGTACGATACGGCCTCTTCTAAGCAAATGGCCTGGCGGAGCGTTTCAACCAGAAGCCCAAAAGGATGTTGAGGCGAATGGTAGATGAAGGACTGGCTACTGCTGTACGTTCTGTAGGCAGTCTGAGAGACACCCCAAGGCTCCAACTTCACCTTGTTCACCTGTTCAAGCTGCTGTTTGAGAGATGTCAGCGGGGTCTGCTTGATCTGGTAAAGGTAGAGTAGTTGGGGGAGAGCAGCCATCAACATTCTGCTCTAGAGTAGAATATGTGCAAGACATGCAAGCCAGAATCAAGTCCTGCCCATAGTACCTGGAGCAAGCCCAAGCCGAGCAGCACAAAGCCACGAGAGTTCCAGCCAGGGAACCATATGCTGCTGCTACTTTCCAGTGTGAAGTGCAAGTTTCTGGCCTGGTGGCAGGGGCCTTTTATCATCACAGTATGGGTCAGGCCTGTAAATTACAGGCTGCAACAACCAGGTAAGAAAAAGAAAAAAGGGGAAGGAAAAAAAAAAAAAAAAAGCACTGAACTCTCTCATGTCAATTTATTGAAGAAATGGATTGAACCATTGCCATTGTCTCAGCTCTAACCACTCTCTTCAATGACACACAGGGGCGTGACGCACAGCAGTCCAGCAGGGAGAAGATCTCACCCATTCCTAACAGCAGGAGCTAAACAATCTGATGGACAAGTTTGGGGATGTGCTCTCCATTGAACCGGCACTCACTCATTTCGTAAGACCTGCTCTAATGCCATCTACAGTAAGCAGAGATTCCAGAATGCCTTGTGATGGCATCAAGTACCATCTCACCAGTCCCCGTCCTCCACTGAGCTCAGTGCTGTCCTTCCCAGAATTTTGATGGCAAGGAGCACCCAATCCTGTATGTAAGTAGATAGGGCCTCTGTCAAACAACGACAATTACAGAACTTTATTCAGGTTATGAAGAAACTTCCTACTGGAAATGAAAATTCTATGAGGAAGGTCAGAGGAGGGTTCATACATTTTTTTAATCAACAGGCCATCGATATTTGGATATAGATGAACCTTCTCTTTGATATAATATTGCAGACATTTATGTTGCTTTTCTGACAAAATCCATCCTCTGATTTAAAAAACAAAAAACTACTTACAAAAATATGAAAATATCATTTGATTTTGCAAATTTTGGCATAATCCTTTTGTCATACACAAAACTGAATTGAACTGCTGGATGTGTATTGTGTACTGGCAGGAGGAAAATACAGATGATTATCTAGTACCAATTTGAGAAATGTCAAAGTGCACCTCTCTGCCCTAAGGGGACAGCCAACCTGCTTCCTAGCCTTCCACCTACAGATTGCTTTATAACAATTCGAACTCACAATCTCTGGATGATCTCTGGCCTTTACTACTAGGCCACTTGAGAGCTCGTGAAATCGGCACAGAACTGGTCATTGCTAATCAAGCTTACGATTCTGGTTACAGGCTGATCGATTCGTGCATCTTGGAGAAATAGAATTATGTATTTTGACCATACTTGTTAGATCACCATTGGATATCAAACATTTTGTGCATGAAATTCACCATTAATTTACTCTTTGTTCAGCAGTCCAAAGTCCTATTAAATGACATAAAAGAAACAATATTTCTCATTGCCCATATAATGAACTCATTTTAGATCTTGACATTAGATTGATGTTCATCTATTTGATTTTTCCTGTCACACTGTCTCTAGTCTGGATAATACAGTACTTTGAATCTACTTTATATCTGTATGCCTGAATCCATTTTAAATGCTAAAATGTTCAAGGCAACATGAGTGTCATACACACCGAAGTCATTATACATGCAAAAGAACAGCGAAGCAAAGCTCCAGCTGCATTTAAACTACTCAATACTGCAAGCAGGATGTGCGCCATCCTATAGAATTTTCCTAAGAATATCCATAATTTTCTCGAAAAAAATAAAAATAAATGTTACTTCCGACATTAAAACAGGTTGCTTTGATTACAGCTTAGAGTCAAAGCCCAATAGAGACAAGCTTTCTCTCTCTCAAAGCAGAAGCTTTTGATTTCATGCAATCTCTGTATACAGCTGTGAAAAAGTAGTGAGAGAAAGCAGAAGAGCAGAGGCAACTGAAATAGGGATTACTGAGAAAAGCCTCTTTTCTCCTGAGTACAGTGAAAAATAGCAGAAGCAGTTTGGCTTTTCAGTACAAACATCTCCACCAGGGGAAGCAATTTACAGCCCTCACATTGGACCACACATGAGGTATAAAGTTTATTCCCAGTAATGCTGGGTATAATTATAAATGGGTGATATTGTTATATTAGTTTCGCAACACATTCTACGCAAGCTGCATGATAACTGAAATTAACAATTATTTTGTCTGGGAAGAACAAAGATACACCATAAGTCCAATAGGAAGTCTAGCATAGTTTAGGAAATGGTAGCTCCCTAGACATTTATTGAAGCTATATAAGATATAAGAGTTTTGTTCTTAATTATTAAAAAGTGTGTTTACACTCACTTGTATGTTGTGCATGGAGTACTTTGTGGCGGAGTGCTGAGGAAAGCTAAATCCCCTGATCTATTACTAGCTCATAATAGTTAGATTTCTTGTTGATGTCACTCCAATGTGTGGGGACACCATCACATTTGGCAGCTAAAACTGGGCAGGTAACCATGTGCAGTATCAGTTTCTGCTAAAGATACATGGACAGCTAACAGCCACGGCAACAGCAGGTCTCTTGGGCTTTTTGAATTTAGGAAAATTGTAGAACTGGGTTATCAGCCTGTGGATAAATGCCAAATAACACAGACAGAGACATGTCCTCATCTTGGCAATAGTAGCAGAAGCACTAGCTTGCTGAAGACACATGACTTTTCCCATGAATGGGGTCCACCTGGGAGTGCTGCCCCATTAAAATTAGTAGACTCAGACAACGCATACACATATACAGTATGAATGGCTTCTGTACCCAGAAATTGTATCCCAGATCTAGAAAATGCTAGGCAGCACACACATGGACGTCTTTGCCTAGGTCAGACTTACTCATTATGCACTGTGGGTCTCCTTGATGAAACTGGACAGTGAATGGTTTTGGTGCAGTCTGCCCATATTGTAAAGAAATTAGCAAATAAATGGGGCAATAGGGACTGGCTACAAAGACAGAAGCCAGGGTTGAGCGCTGCCTGGTTCCTAAAGGACTACAGTAGTCTTCCTGCAAGGACTTCTAACCAGAGTAGGGTCAGGTGAAAGTGTACTGTACAGTATGTCGCAGCCACTTCAGCATATCACAGCATGGATGGCATCTTGATGGGGGTGTCACAACCTTTTCAAAGTCAGCAAAGCACATTTGTCCGCCATGGTCCCTCAAATGCCCAGTCTGTGTTCTCATCTTTGTTCTAGAGTTGCCCCCTTTTAAGAAACTCACCTAGGATCTTAGCATCTTTAAAAGAAAAAAAAAATGTTTTTTTTCTTAGCATATATTAGCCCACCATTTGCTATATATTCTTACTGGGGCTGCAACTAACGATTATTTTAATAATCGATTAATCTGCCGATTATTTTTTCGATTAATCGGATCGATGAATCGGATGAAAAAACTAAAAACGAGAAAAGCCTTCATTTCCAACCCTTTATTCAAAAACTGAACTAAAATCTTTAGAAAGTGCACAAACATGTTGCTCCTTGAGCTGTTATAATAATAATAAAATAAAATAAAAATGGACTAACACAAAAAACAGACATGTATGCTTTACCTCTGCCAAACATATACAGTGACACCTTGGATTACGAGCATAATTTGTTCTGGTAGCGGGTTAAAACACTCGTAAACCAAATTTAATTTTTCAGTGTTTCTGTGTAGAGCAGAGAGAAAGAGTGTGTGTGTGTCCGTGAAGGTGAAAGTAGGAGGGTTCTGTGTGTGTGGCACGGTGTCCAATGACGCGCGCACATACACAGCAGGCATAGAGCAGGCTGAGCCTTGAGCAGAGATAGAAAATGGATTTTTATTGTCTCTAATGAGACTTGCTTTTGCTTTACATGCACGCTGTACACACACGCATACAGACACAAAATAACGCGCACACTCGTGGTCACGGTGTTATAGTAAACAGTACACGCATGCACGGATGTTGATTATACCAGTAAGGGACTAAGACGCGCACTAAGACCCAGCAGCCTCCGCCATGTAGCTTTCGTCTACCTCCGCTCGTTTTTTTTTTTTGCTCCGCCCTGTCTATGAGGCGCCGAACTCTGCTAGCATCAGTGCGTGAGATTATGAAATTCATTGCCAACTCTTTTAGTAATCGATTTTTATCGATTTAATCGATTCGTTGTTGCAGCCCTAATTCTTACACCATATTATACATATTCCCATGCATAGTGTGAGATCTAAACCTTGTATTAATCTGATCGCTTTTAACTTGTATACATAGACCCTTTTCTGTTGTAATGTAGCCTTTGGATTATGGTTGGATATAGAGACCTGCACTCCCGCGGGAGCACCGCGGGACCCAGCGCACGGACAAGATTTGATGGGTGAATGCGGGTAGGGCGGTAAGGTCCTCATGTATGTTTGGGTTGCGGGAGAATAAAATTAATCGCGGGACTCCCGCAAAATGGAATTATCTTAAAATTAATTTATTGAAAACAAA
>JAQMYJ010000040.1:15208538-15223220 GCA_030014305.1 Clarias laeviceps | reverse complement strand
CCCTTCATTTCTTTGTAAGTGGGCAAACTTAGAAAATCTGTAGGGGATCAAATACTTATTTCCCCCACTGTATATGGTTTAAAAAATGGATTCAAATGAAATGTTCTTCCATTTCTTTCATTTATTTTCTTTGTTTCTTTTATCTTAGAAACAAAATCAAGAACTGTAGTTCACATACATGTACAGATAGTCCCCGACTTGCGAACGAGTTCCGTTCTGGGAGCACATTCATAAGTCCGATTTGTTCTTAATTCAGACAAAGTGAGTCTTATACGCCTTTGACACAAATATATAATGTAAAGCATACCAATCCAGTTGACTAAAATCTGTCCAATTTCCCCACACAAAGTCCCCATCATGTAGCCAAAAACTGTAATCGTGCCTGAGGAAATGAATCTCACACAAATATAACAGTGTTGTCTCTGCGCCTTTAAATCGCATGGGGAAAACCCGGACGCCAATTTGTCTTAGAGCTGTTTTACATTATATTGGACTGTGAGTAATGTGATTATTTTCTATTATCAGTGAAACCAGTGAGGCAAACTCATTTTTCCCGCACCTTCACACGCATACACATACAATATACCAGACTTTAGATATTTTATACATTCACTTACACACTGAAAATATTGTATATAATTGTAAATATTGGTATCTGATGCACTGAAGTTACTTCCGTGATTGAACCAGAAGTAGAAACGCAGTCCGTTTGTATTTGCGGAAATTCGTAATTCGACCGTTTGTAAGCCAGGGACTACCTGTATTAACTTGACATATTTGAAGAATATTTCAGTGCCCAGGTCATAGACATGGCTCTCAAGCATGTTATCCCACAAAATAAAACATAACGCAAATCAAAATTTAATAGTAAAGCACCAGTGAGATTTATTAGCTGAACTGCACTGTCTAAAATACTGGGCATAGGAGCTGGTATGTCAAGTAGCCATTCACAACCAAAAAGGAAAGCCATATATAGTGTTATAAAGTACAATGCATATTATCAAGTCCTATGTGATTACTTTAAAACCTTCCCAGGTCTAATACCAATAAATGCATGCATGGTTACCCAGTTCTGTTTATTTTTAATGGATTTAAACATACAGTATATTTAACATGCCAGACTCCATTAGTATAGAGGTAGATCCTGCTAAGGTAAACTAAGGTTTTGTGGAACCCTGTAACTGGTGTATTCATATGTATACATGTCATCTATAAAATAAATAGATCAATGTGCGAGTTCCACTCACAGGGCACAGCACGTAGGTAAAGGTTCTCCCGTATGACCTGCTGCAGTTGGCTGTCCATGGACCCAGGTGTGAAGCACTTGCTTAAATATAATCGGAGGTCTTTACACAGAGTGGAACCTAAGAAAAAGTAGATTATTATAATCATCACCAAAGACTTCAGAAACTCAAACCACATTGTATATTTCAGTTAAATTTCAGAATTGCTGCCTGAATCTCTGTTTCAGTGCAAGTAGTGGTTTAGAACCAATCCCAGTTTATTGTAAAATCAGCCCAGAAATGTAACTTTTTCAAATTATAACTACCAGGCACTGATCTCTCAAGGACTGCTTGATTGTCTGGATCAGAGGAACAAAGGAACAAAGGCTTTTACCCAGTTTTTTAAATTATTATTCATACTGAATTCCTATATAAAATGCCTGTTCCCAAGAGACTTAGGGCACTTAGAGGTACACCCAGGACAGGATGCCAATCCATTGCAGGGCACACACACATACTGTACACACACTCATTCACACGCTTCAGCAATTTTGGGAACACCAGTTAG
The DNA here is from genome assembly GCA_030014305.1 of Clarias laeviceps. Lineage (NCBI taxonomy): Eukaryota > Metazoa > Chordata > Actinopteri > Siluriformes > Clariidae > Clarias > Clarias laeviceps. The sequence continues at coordinate 15,221,429 of JAQMYJ010000040.1, read as the reverse complement.
CCTAATCTGAATGTCTTTGGACTGTGGGAGGAACTCAGAGTACGCAGACGAAACCCACCAAGCATGGGCAGAACATCCATACACACAGAGGCGGGAATCCAACTTGGCCGGGATTTGAATCGAATAGTCGAGTGAAACCATTTTGTCTGCAGCAAATCACTTAAACACATACAACAATCAACACACTAATATAGCTGTTTGAATCCACCACATACTAAGTAACTTAGCATTTGCCAGTTTCCTAGTATTCCTACTATTTCATTGATTTTCTTCCCCTTCAAACCATGCCAATTTAAACAATACCATTTCCTATTCACAGTAAAAATGAATCAAGAAGCCAGCAAAAGTCTAAAGGTCTAGTGTGAATTGTGGGGCAAAGCAGTTTTGCCCTCCCATCTGTTCATTTTTTTAAAGTGCTTTGTGAGTTTAAACAACAGCCTCTTCTATATAATGAGCAGATGGATCCAAACCCTCCCGTATGAGCCGTATGACCGTCTGATTGCTCTTCTCCACTGACAGTGATCACTCCTGCCAGGGTGAGTTGGGAGCTCAGTAAAGGTTAAGTAATGGAGTGTTCCTTTCACATCTACTTAAACAAGTGACTGTCAATAAGGAAGAAGTGTGGCTAAACTTAGCCACAAACTGTCCAGGGGGAAAAAAAAAAAACTTTACAGTTTAACTTTGTGCAAACAAATGCTAGAGTAGAGTAGTCTCTAAGTGGTGTATCTTAGGTCTGTTCCTCTCATTCGAAAAGACATACAGTCATGTTCAAAATGTAGTACCTACACTTTTATTTGTGCAAAAATATAATAAAAAGCATCTGATCGTAGCCGGTCTCAGTTTTAGGCAAATACAGTACAACCTTAGATGAACAATATATAACTTCTTTCACCATGCCATTATTTATTTAACAAAAATGAAGCCTAAAAGAAAAAGAAAAAAAAAAAAAAAAAAAAAAAAAAACATGCGTCAATACAAAGCCCCCCTATGATTCAATAGCTTGTAGGTCCACCTTTATCAGTAATAACTTGAAATAATCTTTTCCTGTATGACTTTATCAGACTCTCACATGGTTGTTTAAGTTGCTTAAGTTCCATGTGTTTTTTGGGAATTCACTTATGGACAGCTCTCTTAAGGTCCCACCACAGCATTTGAATTGGGTTGAGGTCTGGACTTTTCCAGAGGTCTTTCCACTTGTGAATAATATTTCTCACTGTAGAACACTGAAAATTGTTTGGGAACAATTTTATAACTTCCAGATTGATCTGCAGCAACAATTGCATCTCTAAGACCATTGTTTATGTCTTTCCCTCTTTACATTGTGTTAACACTCACCAGCAAAGCAGACCAGCAAAGTCTCAAAATTTTTTATAGAGGTTTGCACAGCTGCTGATCAATTTATCAAGGGCTTATAATTAGCAGCACCTGGCTGCAACTTACCCTCTCAAATTCCGTGGTAACATTAAGGGGGGGACTTAGTAGTGGGACTAGTAATACATAATGGCATGGTGAAAAAAGTTATATGTTGTTATCTGTCTGAGGTTCTATTTGTCCAATACTAAGGACCGCTATGATCAGATGAATTTTATTATGTTTTAACAGACACACAAGTAAATTAAAAGAGGGGACACTAATTTTTACACATGACTGTGTTAATATATCTATTTATGGGAACTTGGAAAATTAAGGAAGGATCTTGAATGAACCGAGATGTGTATCAGCAGTTACTGGGTAGTAGATTAGATTAGTGCCTGATGTACTAATATGGATCAGTATGTGCTTTTTATATCATATCTTTCATGAAATGAGGACAAGGTTCCAAAGTACACATTATAACCAGAGAAGAGCCCGTAGAATAGCCTACTTGTACTTTCAGGTCAACTCTCAACTTTACTACAACTACAAATTTATTACTTTCATACATACAGTACAGTACATATAACACATACAGTAAGTCCCCTATATACAGTACGAACATTCAACTGTTGAACTTTAGGAGTGCAGCATGCTTCCTCTGCAAGTGCAATACAAGCTCTAAAGCTTGAGCTAAAGGATGTCTAAAGCAAGTGTAAAAGCAGCTGGTATACTAAGAGGCAGGAACCAATAACGATACACAAATTAACATAATTGAGAGAATGAAGCGAGGTGAAAATATGGCAGACACTGCTCATTCTTTTAACACAATTCTAAAGGACACTGTACTGTAATATACCGTGTATACCCAATTATGTTATTATCCTAGTACCTAAGCAATGGTCGTTGGACTTACAGTACAAACAAATTGGACTTCTCTGAACGGAACTCGTTAGTATGTAAGGGACTTTATATATATTATATGTGTGTGTGTGTGTGTGTGTGTGTGTGTAATCATATGCATGGAAAATGCAGTCAAGAGATTTTAAGGGTTCATTGTGCAGCATTTCAGGAACCTGCTACCTGCAGAGGAGTGAGCAGAAGCAGGCTGACATGCCAATATATTCTGCAGCTAGAAGAATACCTTACTCAGCTAATCAAAATTCCTTGTAATAAACGAATGAGCTTTACTGCTTTTACCTGGTGAAACAGTTTTGATGCGGATGGGATGAGGACACGAGTTCAGAACTCCTCTGACATCACCCAGGGTCATGCCCAAGACAGGAGTGCCTCCAATCTCCAGAATGATGTCACCCACCGTGGCTCCTCCTCCAGGTGCTGCTGTGACGAATGGGAACTCGCCATAGTCGGCACCACCTCCAATGGCCACACCCAACTCCCCCGAGGCTCCACCAAGAGGAACGAAGCTCTCCTGAACTTTAGAACGCCAGTGAAGCTTCTTGACTGTAGCTTTAGACATGGCACCAACGCTGAAAGTAGAGAGATTTAAACATGTGAGCAGTTTTTGGGGATTGTGACAAAGTTAATTCCGTAATTAAAAGTATTTTCAAAATGTCAAAACCTTTCAATTTTCTCCTTATCTTGCATATACCATATTTGTCTGGCACAAATATAATGCATATAACCATGGCCTTGTTGTGTGTACACTTGAAAGTTATTGTTGGTACAGTACAGTATTTGAAAAGCTGGTAGCAGAAGCATTGACCTAGTGAAGAGCAGAACATTTGCAAAAGTGGGGTGGCGTTGAGTTGCAGTGGGGTAATAGACAATCAGTGCAATGCTTCTCATTACCTTTAAGAAACAAGTTTTATATACTACAATTAGATTTCAGTTATACATCTCACACTGATAGTTTAAATGTGAACGATAAAATGTTTCCCCTATTGTCTGCACTAAAGAAGGTGCCTAAATGGTAAATGGTTGGTTTTTAAATGGTTGGTAATTAATTAAGTAATTAGAATCTATAATCTACACAATTTAATTAGCAACATGCTTAGCTGATATATCCAAGTTATGCATCCGTCTGTAAAAATAGGGCCCCTAAACCTTAATGCCTTGATTCAAATTTTTTAATTATGAAAACTCACTTTTTGATCATTTTGGATCGTCACATGGGATTCTATTGTGTGTACACTTGTAAAAAATGACAAGGAACACACTATAAAGCACAGGTTATTTCTGAGCAAAGAAGCAGTGCCTATTGTTTACTGATTTTGCAAAAATACTAAATCTCAGGTTTAGAGCCTAAAGCTGTGTTACTATAGTATATTAAAGTTATTGCTTGGTAAGCTTGTTTTTTTTAATTTAGTCACACTGTAAGGGTAATATTTTTAACTTTAGCTTATATTGTCTTTACTAGCAAGAGATCTACTGAGTGTATATATATATGAATATTATTCTTTAGAGACTCAGCCTTATGTATTCAGCTTGCAGACTGCCATAGGGAAGCAAAACTATATATATATATATATATATATATATATATATATATATATATATATACACACACAGTATATATAAATACACACATACATATACTGTACTGTATATATATTGATATAATGTCAAACATTCCAGAATGCAGGATCTGAGATGAATTTCACTGGACAATTTACAGACACATTTTGGAGACCTCTAAAGCTTGTAATATCTTGTTTAATAAGGAATATATCTGGTGAACTTTAATGTGCTGTAGTGCAAAATGACATCTTAACATGTAAATATACATTGTATAATTTAAAAAGTAAAAATGCAACTAAAAGATGAAAAGGCCTAGGTTAACCGTTTCATCTTTTAGCTCTTAAGAAACAGAAGGACCAGAGATATAGACCAGAGAGCTTCTGTTTTAAATTTTATAAATCACAAAACGGATGAAGTTTAGAATATCATGTGAGCCAGTTTCATTGATTGGTGCTTGATTGGTTTTGGAAATGCACTATTCCAGAACAGCTGACCTTTGTGTCTTAAAATAACAACTTACTCTTGCTGTTATTGTTACTTAAATACCTAATGCCATACAGTATGTGTTATTTCATAGTTTTGAAATCTCCAGTACTGTTCTAGAATGTAGAAAATAATTCAAAACTTGGAGTCCAAACTTTCCACTGTTACTTTATTTTAAATATAGTCAGTTCTATCTAGTATCTCTTATTATACAATAAAAATAAAGCAATAAACCCTATTTCAAATAGTATGTTTTATGCAGTTACAGTACATATTTATAGATTGAACAAGTATGAAAATGTTACGCATGAAATAAATGAAAACATAATCTCATATTTGATTTAAAATAATCTCAAAAAATAGCAGTTACACCATTATCAAGCTATATTCAGTTGCGAAGAGTTCAATTTTTGCATTGTGACTGTATAATATTTTTTCCTTATAGAACCTAGTAGATTTCAGAAATGACATACACTAGCGGGTCCAGACTGTATTCCTGGAGGACGCCCTGCCCTGGTGTTTTCCCTGCTCTACCATACCCACATCTATTCAGAAAAGGCTTCTAATTAGCTGATTAGTTAATTAGTGTGCCAGAAGCTGAGAAAACACTGAAATGTGCTGGGCAGGAGGTCCTCCAGGACCACGGTTAGAAACCACTCGTATACACAGTTTAATTTGGTATTGTTAGTTGTACCACCTGCAGTCACAAATTGAACAACACTTAAAAAAAATTAACTAAATACAATTAAATAAGATAAGATAAATGCAGTAAAATGCCACCTATTTTGCTAACTTTATTTTCCAGACATTTTAGTGCATTGTGTGCATTTAGTGCAACAGCATTTGAACAAAATCACAGCTGGGAACACTTCAAGTGATCTAACTTAAAAAAAAAAAAAAAAACTGAACAGTGGTGCTCTTTCAGGCTTTTATTCACACTGTGCAGTTAAATATATATTTTCTTGACCTTGACAGGAGTTAAAGCCAAAAGCTATCATGCAAACAGTGAAATCAGTGGTGCATAGTTCTGAATTCTTTAAAAGTTTACAAGGGAAATAAGCTTTCCTCCTGCATTTACTCATAAATCTTATTCAGCAGGGAGTTTTGCTTCCCTATGGCAGTCTGCAAGCTGAATACATAAGGCTGAGTCTCTAAATTGAAACAAAATAAGCAAACAGATGGTCAAAACACACAAGGGGGGGTGACTGAATCTGCAAACACGACTTCCCAGAGTTCATAAAAAATGCAAAAGGCTATTTCAGGTGTTAACAATTGTATAGTGATATTAGGCCCATACAATTTTAAATACAAAATGCCAAAATACACAGACGACAGGTTTACAGTAGCATGTGGCTTCTTGAAGATGAGCTGCCTATAAAGACGCTCTTACATTAGGGGTTATTACATCTTCCACAGATCAGTGATCAGATAACTTTCTCTACAAACAAAAATGAGGTTTTCTTCAACAGGACTTCTAAAAGGTGGCCAATGTTAACAAAATTAATAAATCACTTCATAAATAAATCAGAAAAATACTCATCAAAAAAAGTGTAAAGCCCTTAAGTACAAGCATTTAAGCATTTTTACTTGTGTACAACTCATAATGCATGTGGTTTGTGCAAACACATTTTATGACAGTTTCACTGCAGAGCAAAGGGCAGGCATTAAGTAAGACTACTTTCGCTGATAAGCACTGGAGGGAATAGGGAGTTGCGAGGTGGAGGTGTGTGTGTGTGGTGGTGGTGGTGGTGGGGGGTAACTACACAACATGAGCTCACTGAGGCTATAACACTGCCGCAGATCACCTGCAGCTTTCTCAATACTCATTTAGTGAGAAAGCACAAGTGGGTTTAGAAACTGCAGGAAGTCTCAAAAACAAAACAACAGGTTACCATTTTCATTCCAGTGGACAGAAGGGTCAGCTAAAATATACAAAAACGATTAATAATCAAAAGCAAACACAGGCTTAAAGCAATTCGATCAGGGTATCAAAGTCCACTCAGTCTGTTGCTTTGTATTCACACCTACTGTACAACACTGTAACACAGTCAAGGACATTACAGACTCATGTTCCTCAAAACAGGAAAACCGAAAAAGTGTCCTAACTACTGTAAGCTTAGTACTTTTATGCATTAAATCACTACAAACTAGTAACTACAAAGAACACCCATGTCCATATTATTACATGCAGTTTTTGTTAAAAACAAAAATCTACTATACTTGGAGGACATTTGGTCTCCAACAAGATATAAAAATATGGCCCCACACACACACACACACACACACACACACACACACACACACACACACACACACGTCTGCGGAGAGATAACTTTCTTTAGTCTCATGGGATATCAGGAATAGATCTTTCACATGTTTCGCAAATGTATCCTGCCAATGGGCTACAGAAAATCTGAAAGCTTCCTTCTGGAAAATAATCTGTGCTATATCTGTATATGCGGTATGAGATAAAACCGTGTCCGCAGTTTCACCTTGTTTCCTCCTATGCATTCTGAGATCTGGAATATATACATATATACAGACACACAGTATACACAGTTTAAGTCTGCAGCTTGCACTTTACCAGTCCCTCATATTTTGTTTAATTTAATTCATATTATGCAGAATAACCAGAACTTGTAAAGACTGGTGAAGGTTTGCACCTTATCAATTCCAAAAAGAGATACTGTATGTATTTTGTACTGATTACTGCTTTTTTTAAATAACAAAAGGTCAAGTTTTTTTTTTTTTGGCAAGGGGGAACTACAACTACATGTAATCATACAAAATGATTGCAAAATATGACAAATTTTCAAGAAAGTTTTATTAACATACTATAAGCTTAATTAATTAAACTTTAAATTATTTAAATAAAGCCATCAAAACAAAACATGTATTTAAACATGCAATTGTCAAAACTATCTTTTGATCCTTTCCATGGCTTTTATCTAGGGAGGATTATAAAAGTAGAATAAAAATCTACATAAATATTAGTAATTAAATAATTTTAATTTAATAGTGTAGGTTTCTATGACTACGCACCAGTCTCTCTCTCTCTCTCTCTCTCTCTCTTTCTCACACAAACAAATCATCAAATTACTATTATGGCATTTAAAAATCAATTTATGACCCTTTTGTATGCAGGCATGTAGGTGAAGCCACAAAGTCTAATGAAAAAACAAAACCTCTTCTTTAAATTGAGAATGAAATTACACAAATTGGGTAAAGAACTCATCTTTTATAATCATAAAGGCTGTCAGACATTTCTAAAACTCCTGGGTTAAACTAAATCCTTCGTTTTCATCGTGTCTCTGCTGAGAGGATTTGTGCCTATGCATCATACCTTCAGTTCTCTTCTTTTTGAAATATGTCAAAAGCTGTGCTTGAACTGTTCTCTTGGCCATTACAAAAATGCAAATCGCATGAAAAATTACTTGCGTGAGCTTGTGAGCAGCGCATTATAATATTTTATTAATTCTGATTGGCTAATCGCAGTTATTTATAGTTCATAGATGATCATACTCATGACAAATTTTACATAATACACAGCATTATTAATCTAAAGTGGATGGTAAGGGAGATGGTGGTTTTACAGAGGGGATGGTTTTTGTCATTTTTTTCAACAGAAATTCAATTGATAGGATATACTGTATCGCCTAGCTCTATTTTCCAGAGAGAGTGGAGGATATTACACCAACAGAGGACTACATCTGTATTGGCCTACTCAAGAAGCAAGAATGAATGTGATGACCCACAAACAATTTTACAACAACTTTTATATATAATGTCTATATATAATACCATATAATACAGTATATAAATGACTGAACATGTGATGGAGTAGATAAAACCTTTAAATAAAAATAAATTTAAAAAAATAGTAAATTATATAGGAAATATATAATATCTACTGTATAAGTAATATAATTTGTATTTATCTTGGTTAACACTTTGTACTATTCCCATATATGCACTAAAGAGAATGGTGGAGGAAAGATGAATTACCTACTGTAGCATTTGCCCGAGTACTTTGGGACAGTATAAATTTATACAGCATAGAACACTCTGATATCCCTGCTTGCATCAATAGCTTGTTCGGCTGTAAAGCTCCTGCACTAGTCCTCATTAGCCTGGAGCTGTGAGGTCCGCAGGAGATAAAACGCAGGAGGGAGATCAATCGTGCAGGGTCCCTCCAATGATGTGATAGATGAGCTCCAATTGAGCATGGATTTAATTGAAAACTTTAGATCCGGGAGGCACCATGCCAGCGGGAGGACAGAATATCAGGAAGTACTGAGGAAAGTTTTTTGCAAAAGACACTGGATTCACAAAACTGTGGCAAGAACAGCTCTTGGTTTTCCTGACAGCTCAACCATAAGAAGTACTATGATTCCAAACATCTTGTGAGTTCATCTTTTCCATGTTTTTTTTTCTCCCTGACAAATCAATAGAGGAGTATAATAAATGAAATGGTATGTTTACAAAATAGTACTATTTAAAAATAGTATTCTTTTACTACTACTAATATGATGTCATTTACATTTTTTTTTCACAATGTGCACTTTATACTCTTGTGCAAAGCCCAGTTTGATTCCTTTTTGTTTTGACACAGCAAATTACTATGAGATAAAACGGCACAGCCTTTTTCTTCAGAAAGTTGCTTCTGTCTCGTCAATATAATACACTGCTTAAAGACACATTTTAAAAACACTCTGCAGCAACGCACTGCGGCTTACTAGTGTGTGAAGCGGTTGAGCTAGCACAGCTTGGCATTCTACACAGAATCATTAAAGCATTCTGAGGGCTAGAGAGCCAGAAGCTATTTTCACTTTTCCCCCACATCAGCACCAAAAGCTTCTCTGTTAATAAGGGGGGAAAGCACTTTCGTATTTTTTTACTGTATGAATACTTGTTAACACTTTCATCTGGACTGGGGGGCAATGTCTTCATCGGGCTTACCCTGAATGCCCTGGTATAAAAGAAGAGATTGTATCACTTTATTTACAACATTCTCAAATTAAGCTTTTTTCAAATGAAAATCCTCTTACACCAATTTGTTTGTGGTATTTTGTTGCTCTTTGTTCAAACTCCTACATACACACTTGAACAAACTTGAGACAGTTTTGTAGCAACGTCTTCATGGTACCTGCACACATTTTCATATAAATACCTCCGACCAACACCTGCAGTTTGCATAATGACACCATTGGCCTTGTGCCTTTTAACCTTCATGCTGTTGAGTTTTATGGCTGGTAGGGTTGAATGGAGCATGAAAGAAGAGAAAAAGAGAGGAGAGTAAAGAAGAGTAGAGGAAAGTATTTTAAAGAGGATGAGAGATGAGAGGAGGGAGAAGAAGAGTAAAGGTGACGTCTCCATGCGAGGAAGTGACTGAAATAAAGGGGGAAAAGGAAAGGAAAAGAATGAAAAGGATTGGAAATTTACATAGGAGGAAAGTAACAGGGTATGGAGAATGGTAGAAAAAGAGAGACAGCAACGCACACAAAGAGAAAGAGAGAGAGAGAGAGAGACATGCGACATCCTGCTGACACGTGTCTGGTGTAAACATCTGAATGTGTAAGTGTGTATAACGGGTGTTTCAGTGCATGCTGACTCAACAGTTACAAATGACCCCTCCTGAAATATTATCTGTCCTGTTTACTGAAGTGATGTACTGCCAGAAATCTGCTTCGCCATCCAAAGAACACTAAGCTACCCAATATGCCACGTATTCAAAATTAATATTTACATAAACATACACGACACCGATATCAAAACTGTGACTATGGATCTATAACCCAAACAATAACCAAATCTCTTAAAGCTTTCGTTGCAGAGTTATGAGAAATGTCACAAGAGAAAATTTGTGACTTTCAGTACTCACATGATTTTATTTATTTATTTATTTATTTATTATTGTTTTACTGCATGGAATCAGAAAAATATGTCAGGTCAGATCAATTGGCCTGGGCTAGGATTACTGATACAGGAAATGGTTGGACTCCTCCAGGTCACACAGACACCTGAGTGAGATCACTCCAGGGTATTATCTTGAACAGAGAGTTTAATGCTTGGAGCTAGTTAGAGATTACAAATATTATTATTTACATGCAGACAGAACTACAGGGGACTCCAGGGATCAGTGTACAGGGAGGCCTACATCTGATAATAAATTTGCAGCTAATCATGCACTTAATTATCCAGGCTTAGTCAATTAAAGTCACTGGAAATGAGGCAACAGGAAGAAAAAAAAATGTGCTACATTTGTGAGTGCACTGAAATGCTCCATCTCTCTCTATTTCTTTGGAAACTGTCAGGACGAAATTTGAAATCCCTTCTACATCATTTGAAGCTTCAGCATCTACTCGGGCGCGTACTGTTGCTGATGGACCCTGGAGCTCGTTTATGAAAAGCTCACCGCGACATTGTTGCCTCAGACCTGAACATACCGTGTGATGTGTTACGCGTTTGACACAAAACAAACATCATATTTGATAAACTGCCAGCGCAGAAAGCTTGGCACGCTGGGGAAAAGCAGGCAAACACGCCAATGCCAGTGTAATATTTCGCATAATGGAAGTTGTAACCGTAGCGGGTAGTGAGCATGACGTGTCGTGCAAAGGGGTGGAAATGAAAAGGCTGCAAGTGCACTAAAGCATATGGCCAAAGAAATGCGACGCTCCGTGACAAACGTACCTTCATAATTCCAGCTCGCCTCCGGTCGACGCGACGCCTTGCGGCTCTGATCTGGTTATGAAAAGCTCTATGATACTGGAGAAGGGCTGCGGATCCTGCTGTAGTATGTGTATATGATGAGGGGACGCGGCTTAGCTTACGGATCCATAGCACTGCACTGCTGTTGATGTTGAGGATGAATGAGCTTGCGAGAGAAGAAGACAGCAGCGCGGCATTACAGCGCGGTGGCCATGCCTTTCCGAGCTCCTCGGCTAAAACAGCGGTACCGGTCCGAATGACACGGCGGTCAGCGCGAGCTCTGTGTGTCCCGGGTTCGGCGATAAGGAAGCGGTGATAAGCCAGAGAGGCGAGCGGAGCCCGGATGGGGAGGGATGGCCGTGTGAACCAGCGCGATTAGGACCGCCTATTGGGGGAAGCGATTGGACAAGAAGCCTGCCTTTGCGACTGAACAGGACCGCTCACCTAAATACTTCAGTCACACAGCAGTGTTGCATTGTGGACAGTCTGTGATTAAATGTAGCCTGTCTTGCATTGTGAGTGTAAAATACAGTACATGCTCGCGTGGTGTTGCTTTATTTGATTCACTGTTGCATTTGTCTTTTCTTTCTTTTTTTCTTTTTTTCAAATTAAATTAGTACACGTTTAAAAATGCTAAAATGAATTTCTTCAAATGACTGATGCTAAACAGCAATAAAAGGCAAACACGGGTGTAAGCCACTTATTCCAGAATTAATTTCTGGTTATTAGCCTACTTACTTTAGAGTCTGTATTATGTTTAGTAATTAAATTGAAATAAATAAAGCATGGTATTAATTTGATATATGCGCGCACCACCGCCTTTATCATACCATGTAGTTGAGCTGATTAAACACTTGGGTCAAATAACATAACGCAGCACTAAATAGTATAACATAACAAGAAGCTCGAAATAATATCAATCTTTATATCACTGTATTATTTTGACAGGGTTTAGTGCGGTATGCGGTTTTGGGACGTAGCCATGGTGACAGGTAGGCATGGTAGCCTGTTCTCTCTGCTGCAATGCTCTGCTGCCCCTGTAGCTCAGTGCTGACATCAGCAAATGCGCTCCCTGTTTACGCTCCTCCATGACGTACTGCCCCTAAAGCCACTCGCAGCATCGCCCCCACTTCCGGTTCAAACCGACGGTCATTGCACCGGTTCGGGAAAGCGCGGGACACTGCAGTGTGTATGGTTTTGTCTTAAGGCTACTACGCGAGCGCGTTCTCCCCGTGTCGCTGTACCATGGAAACAGAAGTATCCTGGATACCGTGGAATGAGTGTGCTACGCTCATTGAAACACCACCCTGCATGATACGCTTATTATTGGACGCTTATTGGAAAGAAAGTTTCACATTTCTTTGTTTGTTTGGTAATTTGGTCACTTTTGACCAGTATATAATCTCACAACAAACACTGCACCTCACAACTGTATTACTCTGTACTCCTTTTCCCTGTTATCCATATTTAATATATACAGTGTATATATATATATATATATATATATATATATATGTGTGTGTGTGTGTGTGTGTTATGTGGCAGCCAGTCGTGTAGACTTGTACCTGACATAACTAAACCAAAGTTGCAACATGTACAGAATATGCGTTATGGAGTCCATACTGACACACATGTAACCACATGCAGTCTAATCAAACAATTTGTATTGTGTCATCTAATAATAAATACATATATTGATATCTGGGAATTGCTCATAATGTGCAATATAAATAAATTGTAACTTTTGCCTTTAATCAGAACCCATTAAAGTGTCATGTCTTCTTCTTTGTCTTTCGTCTGTTCCCTTTCAGGGGTCGCCACAGCGAATCATCTGCCTCCATCTAACCCTATCCTCTGCATCCT
>JAQMYJ010000040.1:15172346-15184837 GCA_030014305.1 Clarias laeviceps | reverse complement strand
GTTATATAAGCCAAAAATTTGCCGTGTTTGATACACACATGCTTCACAACCGGCAACACAAAAAGATGTTCCCATAGCGTTTTCACGCAGCATCTTGTTCCCGCTTTTTCAGAGAACAGGGTTACAGCAAAGTAACCCGAGACGTTTTCATGCATTGTTGAGTCGTTTAGACTTGTTTCAACATCGGAAGTATGGTTTTTTGGCCACAATTCTTCATTGAAGACCAATTCTGTCAAAGTCAAAGTCAAAAGTCAAAGGGTAGGAAACCGGAGCACCTAGAGGAAACCAACAAAGCATGGAGGGAAGAGGATATACTGTACTCACATTACCAGTATATACATTACCAGTAAAAGGTTTGGACACACCACAAACTTATGCAAGATATAATACATTTAAAATATGCAATAATCTCCTTTGAACAATTGATATTGCGATGTGTCTACTGCTGTACCTATGCTCTACAAACCTTTCATACCGGCTGTTATCTGAGGGGCTGTAGATTGGCGCGTTTTGAGGCTGGTAACTTTAAAGGAACTTTTCCTCCTCCGCAGAGATTAGTTTTGATCTTGCTTTGCCTGGGATGGTCTTCATGAGAGCCAGTTTCATCATGGCTTAATGGGTTTTGCAAATGCTCTCGACAAGGCGGCATTTTTGATTTTATTATTACAGTTCAGAAGGTATAGATTTGGATTGTTGCTACCAGTGATGATGTTGCTCAAACGAGTAAACCACAGCCACTCTCCTGCTTGATCATTGAGGATAAAACAACAACAACAAAAAGCTGTTAAATGCTCTCTGTAAAATAAAGCACTATATGAATAACATTGAATTGAATGGCAAATAGAGCACAGAAAGAGAGGGGAGGATTTCTGACAGATTGGTAATCCTTCAAAATGCTCACTAATTCCCCATCCTTATTTTAAAGTCAAATGTGTTAGATCAAGACTATCTCTCTCTGTGTTTCTTTCCTCTTCTCTTTCACATTCTCATATTTTAGATTCCCAAAAAAACACTATGTAACACAAATTTTGTTCCTTGATGATATGTGTTATTTCTTAATTGCTTATGTTTTAAAAGTCTTAAAAAGACAATTATTCACTTCAAGATTTGCTTTTGTGACCTGGTTAATGAAATTTAGAAATTAATCTGTTTTCTGTGTGAAAATGAGTAAATTTGCACATTTCATTTAATTAAGCAACATATGAATCACGATTTACATCTATTTACTAATGTTATACAAAAATAAACAGAAATGTTCAGAACTGAGTAGTTTTTAGGGATTTGCAACTAAAATATAAATCACATTCATGTGTCAGCCCCCACATGGCCTCCCATCATGTTTTTGTTATACGCTCCTTGGTAGCAGCATTCACAATTCGGTATGCTGAAATATGCCTTTTATGCCTTCACACATTTTAGCAGATGCTGTCACCGGGTATTTTTTTCCTTATGATAAATTGGTTGCATACAAAAGTATTCTGGAGAATACTTGCAGCTTCTTGATGCCATCTCTTATAAATTCAGGCAGTTCTGTCTGTTCAGTTACAGTGCTAGAAATAAATGAAAGTGTTAAGTGGTAAGCAGCTATATACTCTATGTGCAAATGCCATGCAGTGTTTTGGACTTTTTAAAGAAAATCTCAGTTGACAATCCAAAGTCAGAGCTTATGCTTTTAAACACATTAATATGAGTAATGCCCAAACACACACACACACACACACACAGACACACACACACACACACACTAAATACGTAAATCAGCTTGATGACATTTCTTCCCTATTATGTGCACAGGAACAAGTGGAGTACATCTTTCTGATCATCTTCACGATAGAAACCTTCCTCAAGATTTTGGCCTATGGGCTGGTCATGCACCCCAGTTCCTACATCCGCAATGGCTGGAACCTGTTAGACTTTGTCATCGTCATTGTAGGGTAAATGATCTTTGTCACTTTCCGTTCTCACCGTGTCTGTTCTTATTGGGATAATTGCTCACTTCTGTATGTATGATCATCCATATTATATATTCAGGTGGTATAATACTGTTCACTTAGTTTTCAGTATCCAATATTTTCCAGTAATTTCAGTTCCTTTACATGTCCTTCTTTTGCTCTTTTTGGTCCTTATCCTGAACTCCTTCATATTTCTCTCACTTGATCTTTTACTATGCAAATAATTAGACATTTTGACTTCATACTTGTAAATATAAGGAAGGGTTTAAAAATGCATACAGTAGTAATAACTTTAACATAAAACTGTTTTTTAAACTTGTTTTTTAAACTTGGTTATTTTGTAGATGGCCTATATTATATATGTGTTTGGTTGCATGGAGGATTTCCTTAGTAATGCAAACTCTTCTTTTGGAAGTGTTTATTATTATTATTAATATTATTTGATAATTATTTGATAATTATTATTATTTCATAATTATTTCATAATTATTATTAAAAATATATATAATTGCATGTGTGCAGGTTGTTCAGTGTGGTATTGGAGACTGCAACCCATAAACCTGGGGAAACGCTACACATGCCAGGGAAGCCAGGAGGCCTGGATGTGAAAGCACTTAGAGCTTTCAGAGTGTTACGACCTCTCAGACTTGTCTCAGGAGTGCCCAGTCAGTTTGTGTGTGTGTGTGTGTGTGTATTCATGTCTTTTGAAACTCAAAGTCTTTTATTTGTCTTGTATTAATGATTGGCACAATATAGGGCATATAGTATGTACACTGAAATGCCTTGGGTAGAACCTAGCTGCTGCAAAATAAACACCCTAAATACAGTAATTACTCTGGCTTGTATTTTATTACCAGCTGAATAAAATGTGTGTAAGGTGGCATGACAAACTTTTAGACATGCATTTATGCCTATAAGAGACAATACTTAATTTAACCTTTCACGATATGAAGTGTGCACTTCAAACACAAGCATTTCTGATGATCACATCAGTCTAATTCTTTCGTATTAATGGATTTAACCAAAGTTGTTTTGATTATTTTTATTACAGTTGCAGCATATATACAATAAGTCCTCAAGTTAGATCCATTAAATCATAGCAAGATGATATTTTTGGTAGCTGCTTAGCCTGAGGAAATTATGGTTTGCTTCTGTTTGCCTCCAGCTATCACAGTAATGTAATCTTGACATAAGCTCTCAAAAGTCTGTTAGCACTGTAGGGGACAACTATGAGGATTAAGTATGTAATATAGAACGCCTCCTTTCTTCAGGCATAGACCAAATTACTTGCATCATTCTGGTTTTTTGGTAACTATTTCTGTCCATGAGAGTAGCTCTTATTCTAGCCATTTTGTAACTAATAGCATGCAAAGTACTCTAACTAAAAGGCTGATTGACCTTGATGATAGTATTAGATTTTATGTGGCACAGTACCCCTTGTGGCATTTGTGTCTCATTCAATAGCTGTAGCATGGAAGCATGACTAAGCCCGAGCCATAATTCCAGTCTCTGGAGTTTTTTAAAATCTTTACAATAGGTTGGTTCATCTCTATAGCCAAAAGTAATGTTATTGTACATTAAACGATTTAATCAGAGCAAAGCCAAAGAAGCTTGTTACAATATGTGATTTTAGCTTAATTTATAAAAGCAGCTTTGGGTACTTTTTAAATATTATTTTTTATCAGACATTTAAGGTTTCATTGTATTTTCTACATTGACAAATTCTTGAAAAGGTATTCATGAAAAGGTGTGCAAAGAATAAATACTGGGTGAAATTTATTCATGTGTGGCATGATCTATTTATCTCTCTGTATTTTTCATATTTTCAGGTTTGCAGATTGTGTTGAACTCCATTATGAAAGCTATGGTTCCTTTACTGCACATATCTCTTCTTGTCATGTTTGTCATCATCATCTATGCAATAATTGGACTTGAGCTCTTCATTGGTCGCATGCACAAGACCTGCTACTTTATCAGCAAAGGTTAACGCTCACACACATAACCAGCTTACATATCTTGCCACAAACCAGAAGTGTTGATTATTAATGGTGTAAATATGTCAATAATAACTGGGTAGCATGTTAATATATAACATAATAAAAAACAGGTAAACACTAGGTACATTTGACTTGGATGTAGTGCCCTTTCTACCTAAGCTACATCTTAATTTTCAATTAATTTAAAGTCTGCAATTGATTTCTGTCTCATTTTCTCTCTTTTTTTCTGCCAGATGAGTTTGCAGATGATGATCCGGTACCATGTGCATTCGCTGGTCATGGTCGTCAGTGTACTGTGAACGGCTCAGAGTGTAGAGGAAAGTGGGAGGGACCGAATGGCGGCATCACTAACTTTGATAATTTCTTCTTTGCCATGCTAACTGTTTTCCAGTGCATTACAATGGAGGGGTGGACTGATGTTCTTTACTGGGTAAGTGTCTGGCTTAACACTATGACTATAGTATACTCTTACACTCAATCATTCTAGCAAGCGATAAATGATCTTCTTCTAGCTTTGACATTAAGGAATAATGTGCAGACATTTTCTGTAACACTGTAACACGTGTACTACAATGTTACTTTTGGAATAAGTTACTCCACAGTACAAAACCACCATGCTTTTTTCCATTGCTTGCATGCAAGGCAATTAAATTGTTGAATCAGAACTAAATTCAATTAGGAACTGACCTTGTAAGACTAAAATTTTAATTGTAATAGATTTATACAGACAACATGCAATTAATTTGTATAAAATGGAGAAAATCTTAATTTAAAGCTTTTTGTGTGATGTAACAAACACAAGTAATTAATAGTGTTGCTATTTTGCTTTCCGATGTGAATATGTAAGGTGGTTTAACTACTTTACATTAACCTCAGGTGTGCAGTATGTATATGGCAAACTGCTGTAACTCCAGAACAGTGTGATCAGTCTTCTCCATTGTTTCTTTAGAGCAATCAGTAGACCTGGACTACATTTCGATGCGAGTATCAGCAGTTTAGAAACTGTAGTTTTTTTTGCCGAGTCACTATGTCTACGCTCATTTGTTTTCAGTGGGGTGTGTTTGGGATCAGATTGGGTTATTGGTTACTTATTTTTCATTTCAATTATTCTTTTTTCTAGTAGTAGAGTACAAATAGATATTTATAGATACAAATAGAGTTTTGTGTGCTGTTTAACTTATGTCTCGTTTTTCGCATCGGACCAAAACTGAATGAGCTACAGACTTGTCCATTTTCTATGCAAACAATAGCACAAAAGAAAACAGAAATATGACCAGCATTTAAAGTCAAAGTTTTTGACGAGGTCAGAACTGCATGGCAGATGTGCCAGTTACTCCCAGTCGAGTCCCTGTAAATCGCAAGTGGTGTTTGTGAATGATTGTGTGTACAGTATGTGCCTTCCTCATGTGGACAATAAGTTATCCGTCCATTTTCAAGGATCAGATGTTCCACTCGCTGAATAAATTATTTTTTTTTGGATTTTTTCCCGATTTTTATCCCTAATTTAGACGTGTCCAATTCCTCCCCGTCACTAGGGGGCTCCCACATTAAGGCTACTACCACTTAGTCGGGAGGGCTGAAGACTATCACGTGGTTCCTCCGAACCACGTGACGCCAGCTGACCGCATCTTTTCGAACTGCTCGCTACGGCGGCGTAATACAGAGGTAGGACAGAGGTATCCGCTCCGTCCGCTTGCGTGAGCTCACAGACGCCCCTGATTGGCTGTAGAGCAAACACCGTGATTAATGTGGGAACACGAAGTACCTCTCATCCCTCCCCTCTGAGAGAGCTCGGCCAATCAGCTGTCTAGACCTCCGGCTGCGAGAGGTTACAGCATCACCCGGGAATTGAACCAGCGATCTCTGGATGATAGAGCGAGCACTTTACCACTGCGCCACTCGGAGACTCCATTGCGAGAATTTATGTGGGAATGACTGCGGTTGGCTTCTACTCACCTCAACCAGCCTTCCTTAAAACATTTTACTGTGGCTAAGAGTCACATCACTGCCCTGTGCTTGAAGTCTTCTGTAGTTGTCAGTTGTCAATTATCAGTTTTACATCTTCATTCACAAGAAATTTAATCAAAAGTCCCAGTCTTGAATGCCCCCTGTAGTAAGAGTTTTCAGCCCTTACTAATAAATGGATGATGCTAATCCTGTGTAATTCTACATTTTCTTTCGGTAGATGAATGATGCCATAGGTTTTGAGCTGCCCTGGATCTACTTTGTTAGCCTGGTCATCTTTGGGTCATTTTTTGTTCTTAACCTTGTTCTGGGTGTGCTGAGTGGGTAAGTGTTCCTAATCTATTTACTGTTCTTATCTATACTTGTAATGAGTTTGCAGATGTACATGTACAGGTTGTCATGCTTTTCTTAATTGTAAATTGACTAAAATTAATATAGGAATGTTCAGGTGCAGTATTTGAAGAGCTGAAAATGCTCCTGTCTGTTATATTGCATAATATCATCCGTCTTTGGTGATCTAATCACAAGTAGACAGCACAGACAGATAACTTTTCACCTTTAGTATTCTAGTGTGTCTCAAATGGCAAAATGTCCCAGAAATACTAGGCAATAACAAAACCTTATATGAGTGTTGCTATTGAATGCCATTTCCCCAGTAAATCACTGGACACTCATATCAGTCTGCAACTGTCATCTGACTGTATCACCTTTCATGCATTTTTTACTCAGCTAATCATGTTTCCTGTGCCTCAAATAACCACACAAACAAATACTATGTAAAATAATATGTAATGAAGCGTGACTTCTATTTAGAATGGCACAGTAGTACAGCAGGTACTGTTGCTGTCTCACAGCCACAGGGTCCCTTGCCTGATCATGAGCCTGCGTTACTGTCTGTGTGGAGTTCATGTGCAAGTTCTCCAATGACCACATGCGTTTCGACCAGAGATATATTGTCCCTATGCACATATGTGTTAATATGGGGCCTTTCCTATCAAGTCAGGTATCAGGTTGCACAGGTTAGTTTTACTGATAAGTGAAATATACCACATCAATAATCACAAATAATCAAATACAACAACCTCATGATCCTTTAACAGAATTGAAAAAGTTTTAATCCTAAACATTGTTTTAAAGCACTTCGCCAGTTACTCCAGTTGTTATAGAGATACCTGCATTTTTCGTTATTAATCCATGCTGGCAAAGTTATTTTTAAGGGTTTCATCTTTCTTACTACATCACAGAATCCTCAATAAAATATTTAAAAAATATGATTTTGACCGTTTTCCAAGGCCCTCCTTGTAAACAAACTCCTCCTGGTCAATAACATTAATAAACTTGACGTCATAATTAAGCTCAATACTAAAATTACTCAAAATATTTCTTAATACCTAATTGGATGTGATCAGTCACAATCCTGCATATGTGTGTGCACCACACAACGAAATTGCATCCTAAACTGGGTGTTCCTGGAATAGGCTCTGCATCTACTGTTATCCTGACCTAGATAAAGTGCTTACTGAAAATGAGTGAGAGACTGACATGTGCATTTAGTCATAGTCATAGTCTATAGACTATGAAAGTGTCAAGCCTTTCTTAAACAATTCCTTCAATTACACAGATCTCATAAATTTGATCATAGTGCACAAGACTATAAACTCAAATATAACAGCTCCATCTTGTGCTTCTTGTGCCACAAACAGTGTTTCAAGCTCATGTCTGTTTATTTTAGTGTTAACTCATTAGTATAAAAAAAACATGTTGTCTTTTATTTAATGAAGCAGGGTAAAAAACATTCACTTCATAGCCAACATTTACAGCAATTGAATCATAACATTGAAACCGCTGTCAGATATAAGTGAAGAACTATCTTGCTCCAGTGGCACATGTCGAGGGCGGAAGTACAGTATCAGTCAAAAGTTTGGACAACACTTTACTTTTTTCTTTATTGTTATTGTCTTAACATTAACAAATTAACATAAATATGGAATTATATAGTGAACAAAAAATTTTAATAACTCAGAATATTATTAATATTTTTGGTTTTTCAACACAGCCACCTTTTGCTTTGATGACAGCTTTGCACACTTTTGCCATTCTTATGTTACCCATGATGATCCCAGAGGTGTTGAGTTCTAACTTGCAGGCTGCTTTTCCTTCACCCCACAGTCCAACTAATCCCAAACCATCTCAACTGGATGTGATTGTGGAGTCCAGGTCATCTGATTCAGCAGTCCATCAATCTCCTTCTTGGACAAATAGCTCTTACTGTACATAACCTAGAGGTGTGTTTGGGGTCATTGTCCTGTTGGAAAACAAATGATGATCCCAATAAGTGCGAAACAAATTTGATAGCATTTTGCTGCAAAATGCAGTGATAGCCATCCTGGGTGAGTGCGCCCTGAATTTCGTTACCAACAGTGTCACCAGCAAAGCATCCCCACACCAATACACCTCCACCTCCATCCTTCCCAGTGGGAAACACACATTCAGGAACCATCTGTTCATCTTCTCTATGAGACATGGCGATTAGAACCAAAAATCTCAAATTTGATCTAATGTCCATTCCTTGTGTTTATTGGCCCAAGCAAGTCTCTTCTGCTTGTTGTACTTCCGAAGCAGTGGATTCTTTGCCACAATTTGAACTTGAATGCCTGACTCACACAGTCTTTCCTGAACAGTGGATGTTGAAATATGTCTGCCACTTGAACTCTGAGAAGCATTTATGTGGGCTCTAATCTGAGGTGCTGTAAGGCCCCCGGGTCAGGGTTAGCTCTGTGGTTCAGGCATGGAACTATGTTTAGGAAGGTCCCAGGTTCAAACCCCACAGCCACCAAGTTACCACAGTTGGGCTCTTGAGCAAGGCCCTTAACCCTCAACTGCTCAAGTCACTCTGGATTTGGACTTCTGCCAAATCCCTTGATGTAAATTTAAAGCAGTGATTTCTGATAAATAAACGTATCCTCTGCAGCAGAGGTAGCTCTTGGTTTTCCTTTCCTGGGACAGTCCTTATAAGGGCCAGTTTCATCATAGTGCTTGATGGTTTTGGTGACTGCACTTGCAGACACACTCAAGTTCTTGAGATTTTTCAGATTGATTGACATTTCTTAAAGTAATGAAGGCCTGTCTTTCCTCCTTACGTAATGAGTGTTTCTTGCTATAATATGAATTTGTTCAGTGGTTGTAGTGACACTAATAGAGCTATTGACTCTCCCTTCTCGCCCTTCTTACCTTTCCTCTGCATAAGGCTAATTATGGTTTTAAGCATACAGTATTTAGAGGCAAGAAATATCACAAATTAACTCTTGACACGGCTCACCTGTGAATTAGAAACTATTTCAGGTGACAATGCCATGAATGTATCAAGCTGTCATTAAATGCAAGGGTAGCTACTTTGGACAATCTAAAATATAAAACATATTCTGGGTTATTTAACACTTTTTGTTTACTACATAATTCTATACGTGTTCTTTTATCGTTTGGATGTCTTCAGTGTTAATGTACATGGTTAAAGATAATACAAATAAAGAAAAAACACTGAAGTAGAAGGTATGCAAAACTTTTGACTGGTAGTGTACATTGAGCAACTCAAATTTGATGTGCTAAAAGCATGAAAATAGCAAACATGAAGATCTAAGCAATTGGCAGGCTTTGTGATGCATTATTTCATTACAGTAGAACTGTGTGTGTGTGTGTGTGTGTGTGTGTGTGTGTGTGTGTGTGTGTAGTGAATTCTCTAAAGAGCGTGAGAAGGCTAAGGCACGTGGGGATTTTCAGAAGCTGAGGGAAAAGCAGCAGCTGGAGGAGGACCTGTGTGGCTACATGGACTGGATCATGCAGGCTGAGGACATTGATGAGTTTAATGAGGATGGAAACAGACGTGAGCTCACACATGCTCCTGTCTTTTACAGTTTTGGAACTAAGCTCCTTATTCACTCTCTAATACATCCAAATATTTTAGTAGATGAAATAACCAGTCATGAGCTGTCAAGCATTGATTCAACACAGGTTCTCTCTCTAAAGAAATAAACACTAGAAAACAGAATGCATTAGCAACCAGTTCTCTGAATTAAATATGTTTATGCAATTGTTTGCACACTACAGTACATTATTGTTGCAATGCATATGACTCTTTCAGTAGGTTTCCTCCCAGCTTGAACTGACATTAGTCTCCCTCTCTCTGTCTCAGGTATGACCCTGCGTGACCTGGCTGACAAAAAACGAGGAAAGTTCAGCTGGTTCACTCACTCCAATGAGACTCACGGTACAGCCAATCAGAGGGAGTCTTTCCAGCCATCTTCTTCCCACCTACCTGCTAAATATAGCACTCCTTGACTTTATCTCGATTTGTACATCATTGCACAAAATCTGGGCCTCTCTCTATTTGATTCACAATAAATGACTTGACCCTGTTCTAAATTTGATTGCCTGTATGCAGCTGACATTCAAAATTAGAGTAGCTCTCTTCAGATTTCCTTTTGTATTTTTTCCATCACGTCTCTCTGTTTTACATTATCTATATGTTTCTCTTGCTTTCTTGTTTTGTAGCGAGTCTTCCAGCTAGTGAAACAGCATCAGACAACACAGAAAATATAGATGAAGAACACCCTGACTGCTTCGCTACTTGCTGGTAACACACACACACCACACACACATACACTAAACATGCACCCCTAGAGTCAAAGTTATTATCTTATTTGATCATGTTAGGCATTAGGTGCCGTTAAGCTTCTTGTTACATTCGGTGCACTTTACACTCCTCGATACTTTCTTCTTTGTGTCTGTTGTATTAATTTTCTGTTTTGTTGCATATTCTTTTTCAGCTCTTGGATAATGAAAACCCGCTGCTGGTGAGTACGTGTCTAAGAGTTTACTGCTAGCAGATTAAAGTTTAATTAACATGCCAGAAAAATGATTCCATGCAATGGTAATGTTCTCCAGCTTTAGCCCTTAGTTAATGTTCTTAATTAGAGGGTAAAAATGATTAGGGTGAGTTAGATGTTTTATCCAGGCTTTTTATGACCTTAATTCTTTTTTTTAATATTTGCATTACTGTATACTGCGTGCGCTTTTCTATAATGGATAACTTTCTTCTGGAACCGATTTAACTGTAAAATTAATTCCACATACCCTTTCAGAACAGGTATTTTATCAACATTACATAAACCTATTTACTTTACACCCATTCAGGCAATTTATTGGTCTACTTGCTTTTGAGCTATTTATAGGTTTGATTTTGAGGTTTGATTTAACACATTACATCAGACAAATGTATACTATTACTGCACTGAGGACCCATAACATTAAAATGCAAAACATTAAGCATAAAAAATTATGAGGGTTATCACTGTGCCACCAGGGCAGCTTTGGCCCCTCTGGGGATGTGTCGTGGTGTCTGGCACCAAGACATTAGCTCCATGTAAGCTCAGTCAATTTGAGATCTAGGAAACTTGGAGGCCAGATCAACAACCTTGAGCTCTTTGTCTGCTAAGCCCCATACAGAGCAAGTTGTGATGCGCTGTGTGCTCTGATACCTTTCCGTCACAGCCACCATTAACTTAACTGTACTGCATTGGCTAGCTTTTGGTCCCCACAGGCATAAATGAACATTGTGTGTTCATGATCCTGTCAACAGTTTGCGTATATAAATAATAATCAATGTTGTTCAGCTGACCTGGCGGTGATATTAGTGTTGTGGCTGATCAATGTATAAGAACTCAATAATGCATACAATTACTTTGGTCATTATTTTCCTTGTGCTCCCAGAGCCACTCTTTAGCAATTTGAGTCCCGGAATATGCCCGTGCCATCAGGAAAGAAAAATCCATTGATGTCATACCCTGGTCATTCAGTACATCAGGTCATCAGCTGACTTCATTTTTGTTGCCACATAATGTTGCTGAGCCTAGACCTAACTAACTTCAACTCATACAACTGCCTCCAGAGGTTACAGTGACCACCATGCATGCTGGGTGCATGTGCTTCCTTTCTTACCCTGATGCATCCACTGCTCTGGAATAGGGTCAATCTGAACTTATCAGACCACATACCCTTTTAGATATTCCAAAGTCATTATGCTCCCCAGCAAATTGAAGCTTTTTTTGATAAGCCTCACTAAGTGGTTTTCTTACTGTATGCCTGCACAGTCATTTAGTCAAATCCTGTGAGCTCTCATTGCAATGTTTGTGTGAAAATGCTCTTTTTTATTATGAATTACAGTAGAGCTGTGATATTTTATGATGCCACTTCACATCAGTGTTTAAGTGATCTTCCATCAAATCGACATTCCACACTTTCCTGGTACACTACTAGTAGAAAGAGGCTTAATTCTTAAAATGAATTTTATTTATTTTAGCACAGATGCCCTTTACCACTGTTACTTGACCAGGAGGTCACATTAAAAACGAGTCTGCAAAGATCGACAGGGTCTCTGATGATAAATACATAAAAGTAATTTTTTCCTCATAACACTTCTGCAGCATTTGTGCCATTACAGTTAATACAATATATACTCAGCAAAAAAAGAAACGTCCTCTGACTTTCAACTGTTTTTACTTTCAGTAAACTTAATGTGTAA
>JAQMYJ010000040.1:15123535-15139926 GCA_030014305.1 Clarias laeviceps | reverse complement strand
GAAGTACAATACTTCAAACAAAACATACTTAAGTAAAAGTAAAATTACAGATTTTAAAAACTACTTTAAAAAGTACAGGTACACAAAAAATCTACTCAATTACAGTAATGCGAGTAAATGTAATTCATTACTTTCCACCTCTGATTATTGCTGGACTTCACTGTTAAAAGGGAACAAATCAAATTTTGATAAAATGGATCTTCAAAGGGTCCATTCAAGGGTATCTGGAAAGGAGTAACGAGCAGGATCTGGCAACCGGCTTCCACGCTCGTGTGACGGAATAGGCTGTTCCGGTGATGCGCTCGCCTCCCCTCCCTTGTGTGGGCTGTTTCGGTTTTAGCCTTCACCTCCCCCCGATTTTTTATTTCTCTAATCTAGCAGCAAGCAGCCAAGATGGACATTGTAAACCAGGTAGGCGATTTCAAGCTCAGAGAAAAATGCACATTGCCTCAGTGTTACATGAATTTAGAGCTGTCACAGTTGGTAAGATGAAAGGTAAATCAGTTATTATATATATTATGAAGATGCGCTCGCGAATTGAGGGCAGAATATGAGCGGAGGAGGAAATGCCCTGATGATGCTCTACACATTCGAGGCTTTTCGCTTATATTTACATTCAAGTCATGCTTCCAGACATTTTATATGTTATCATATACATGGTTTATATATATATATATATATATATATATATATATAGTATATGTATATATTCCCATATCACGGAGGTTGTAATAATTTTTATTATGTTTTTCCAGTAAAATCATTTTTTAAACCTTTGGTTAAATAAAAAAGTCAGTGGTTAATCCGTGAATTCTGTTGGATGGTGAATAATAAAAGACGCGCATCAAAATCTGTCGCACGTAAGGCCTTGTGTGATCTGAATCTGCAGCTGGAGAGGTTGCAGTGGAAAATGGCAGCTGACTGTGTCGAGCCGCTTGTGTGACTCAGACCATCGTTTTCATTTAAAGCCATTTGCCTCTTTTTTCCGCTTTGGACGCCATTGGTTTGCAAAGGCAACTGAATAAGACCACACTGGATTCGGTTTGAAAAGTCACCTTGATCAGTTAGGAATATGAGAAGGCGAATGTTATCACTATTATTTATTACCAATAAAATGTCAATTGGACCAATGAAACAGTGCGTGTGAATAAGTAGATCGTAAGATTGCATCGATTCGGATGCTGGAAATCTCCTACTGATGTCGCGTGCAACCGCGCCTTCTGACGTCACTCCCTCCTCCTGGTCTCCTTATGTGTTTGTCACAAACCGCTGGGCCTAATAAACCTGTTGTTGTTCGGGTTGTTGTTTTTGTTGTATGGTATGGAATTATAGTTATACCTACCTAATTTATACAGTATCATATAATGTAGTGTGCCTTGCAGACAAGTCTTTATCCGTGTAATACAGTGCAATATGTCTCTCTCTGATGAACAATGTAAACAAATGTTGCTTTAGTTTTAATGTTGGGCAGCACGGTGGCGTATTGGTAAGCTCTGTGGCCTTGCACCTCCATGGTCCGGGTTCGACCCCTGCCTCAGGTCTGTGTGCTTGGAGGGTTTCTGCCGGGTACTTTGGTTTCCTCCCACAGTTTATTAGATCAGGAAGATTAGGCCTATTGGCATTCCCAAACTGTCCGTAGAGTGTGCATGTGCTCTGCAATGTATTGTACTCTGCCTCACATCCTAAGTCTCCTGGGATAGGCTCCAGGTCCCACGCAACCCTGTATACTTGATAAAGCGGTATAGACACTATTCAAATGTAGGCCTGTGTGTCCCTCAGCAATTTTTTGAATATTGGCAGAAAATGTCTGCATAATTTAGGGGTCTTGCACTCCTTTTGTGTAACCTTTCCTCCTGAACTTGTCTTATTTAGAGAAAAAGGTCCATGCTTTCATCTCTCATTGTCAGCAGATTGGAAAAAAAAACATCACCTGGTACTTTTCAAATCTTTACTTGTGCAGTTTTGTTGCGCCTTAGATGAGTTAAACCTGATGTGGTCTTTTGCTGTTGAAGCACATCCACCACCAGGTTTATTGTGTCTGTGATATGTCTGCTCAGCTCACCACGGTTGTAAAGAACTGTTGTTTGAATTACTATAACCTTCCTGTCAGCTTGAACCGGTTTGGTCGTTCTCTGATCTCTCTAATCCACAGAGCATGTATGCCCACAGAACTGCTGCTCACTAGACGTTTTTTTTTTAATCATCCCATGTAAGCATTATAGACTGCTGTGTGTAAAAATCTCAGGGGTTCAATTTATATAAAACACAAACCTATGTATTCACAACACAATCATCTGTGATCTCAGTTTCCAAATTAAGATGATTGACATAAACATCACCTTAATTTCTTAACTTCCATATGCATGTTTTTTGCATTGAGCTGCTACCCATTGACTGGCTGATTGGAGAATCGAATCAAGTTTTCTAGCTTGTATATTTAATGAAATGTTTACGTTATACATTTAGTGTCTGATTTAGTCAGTACTTTTTCAGAGAAGTGGAATGTCCTTTATCAACACTTTGCTTCTACAGCAAGTAAAAATGCCCATTAATTACCAGTTATTACATTTGCACTTGCAAATACCCAGAGGCAGAGCAGAATATGCCAAATGGTATGAGTTGTCTCTGAAAGCTGCCTCAGAATGTTTCTTATTTTGTGCAGTGATTATGGTTGTTCAGAATCAAGTGGGAAAGAGCCCAATTGCCATCATTCAACATATGTTAATCTTAATAAAGTCTACATTTTTAACCAATTTTAAGTTTTGAAATTCAGTTTAAATACTACTGACATCTTGAGTGACCAGTATATTTTTAATGATACTATTTGGCAGATATAAGCGGATATTCCATTGATTTAGTTACTTTTCTTAATGTGCAATTATTTGGCAGCATTCAAAAACTTCAACAGTATTTGAATAGGAAATTATATGTACATTAATATAATATTGTGAAATCAGTCATTTATCTGATTTGACAGAAAATATGTAGTTGCACCGATGCTGCGGCCTTTCTTACCCAGCCTGATTGTGGTTGATTGTGTACATGGATATGACTTAGGATGAAACCAAAACCATATACTGTAGAGCAATTTGCTAATGTGCTGTGCCTGGCACAGTATTGAGAAATGTGCTTCCATCTTGCTTAGTATGGCATTCAGCTTTTAGCCTCCCACTGGATGACAGATAATTTTGGATTTGCCTTCCAAGAGCAGGACGTCTATTTCAAAGTTCTATTTTCACTCGCAGTCTAGTGCCAAGCAAAGCATCATATCTGATGGCCTGAGTTATTAGAATACTGCTATAATTGGACAAGTCATGCCCTGTGTGTCTCCTCAGTGGAACTGGCCATTTGAGACATGTCCACCCTGCTTGCATACATTACTGCGATTAGTGTACTATATAACAGTATAGTAGATAGGATAAAAAGGCCTGTAACACCAAAAAAGACACCCCGATTATTTGGCTAGTAGCTAGATTTATTAGGAATGTAACAAACCCTGAAGTTTCCTTGTCTCCAACAATACTGTGGGTTATCAGCCTGTAGCCAGATTCCAAGAAAAACAAAGCAGTAGCTCAATAAGCTACTGTATTTCACTTGAAAGGGGAGTGCTGTCCCACTGGAGAGAAATTGTTACCATGGAGTTCTATCTAACGGGATGGGGAAGAGTAGTGCAGCTGGGGCATTAGTGTGTGTGTGAGTAAGTGTGAGATTAAAAGTAAAAATACCAGCCTGCTGGAACTGAGGGTGATCTATCTGGCCCTCAAGTTTCCTGATTTGAGAAATTCAGTCAGATATATTAACAGAGCTACATGAGGCCACATGATGCCCTTCACCTGGCACAAAAACATCTCCTCAGGTGGACCCACTAATGTTGCACTTATTTAGGCAACTCACCTACAGTACCTACAGTATCATGTCTGCAGGATTGTCCAGCAGATGAGCAGCAGACCCGATAAAGTAATATTCACGTCCAGCATTTGTGTCCCAGGTTTGCAACATGTTTGGTAACCCCAAGATGAAGTCCTTCACCAGTAACAGATTGATTTATTGTTAGCTATTGTTGCTATTGTGGCACCAAGCACAGCCAAACATGTACTGTATGTGCAAGTCATCTTCTACACTAAAGGTGTACTGTATATGGTAGCCAGTTCCTTAAGGTCTATCTTTAAGAGCCTGTGCCAGATGAAATGGGTGTCTATAAGATGTCTTTCTCAGCAGAGCTTGAGAATTGCATGTTATGGAGATAAGCTCACCATGCATGAATTAGTAGTCAGATAATTTGGGATGTGACCTTTGCTGGTAAATCCATGGTTTTCAGCTAAATTTATATCCCACAATATTTTAGACAATTGACTCATTCTCAGCATTTTATAAAGCTTTCTCTTTTTTTAGTACCTCTGGTACTATTTGGACCAAATGGCTATGAATTGAAAATCATATTTGTTTATCTGTCACAGAGAAAATGATGCAAGGAGATTATCTGTCTAAACACAGAGTGGTTCACATCATCACAATGGCCTGGCTGAGTGTCCAGGCCCTACAGAGACAATGCTCTCCCTATGGGAAACACTTAAATGCATTCTGCTGACTATAATGCTTCTTAATGGGAATCACCATGCAATCCTAAAGCCTTTCCAGGCAGTCCTATTTTATATACGTTTCACATACCATTGCGGCCTTTTTGGGCATTTTAAGCATCTTTTTGTATGATCTATCAAAAATGTTTGCGAATGCTAAATGTAATCTGTAAGCAGTATATAATTATGTGAAACTGACAGTAGTGTGATGTTACCACAAAACTACCAAGGATACACAGAAAATAGGAAAAAAATTGCCACCTATTGACATCTAGCATGGTCATTTATGGTGATGTTTATTTTAATATAGCATATGGTTCAGATGTCACTTTTATTTGTTAATAGGAAATTAATAAAGTGCTGTGTTTTTATTTTGCTGTTAACAGTTAGTTGCTAATGGACAATTCAGGGTGCTAAAAGTGCCTCTAGGCTTCATCAAAGTCCTGCAGTGGGTAAGTGCTTCTTCATCATTGCTTACTATATGTTTGAATTAATATTATAATTTATTTAGAATGTTATTAAATCATCTTTGCTTTTGGTCTTTTTTATAATTTACTCTTTATTTATCATGTTCGATGATAGATGCTCACTTACGCAAACAAAATACATACTAAACAGCATGCAGTTGTGCCTACCTTTTTTTTTTTTTAATATCATATATGATTTTCCTACGCAAGTTGCTAACACCTTGCAGGATTCTATTATATAGGCCACATCACCATGTTGACAAGTCAAGGTCTCATGTAGAAGCTTTCATGCAGCTGGGAGGAGTAGTGGCTGACTAGCACAGTAGTGACACCTGGTGGTGCTTGTATGACAGCCTATCTTATATGAATAATGGTATAAAAAATATATATAACAAATGATTTGTATGGATATTAGTTTGTTTTTAAAAGTAAGTGTGAATGCTGAGGTTGGAACATATTTATATTGAAAAGAATTGTTAATTAAAATTAAAGAATAAATTAAGTGCCTTTGTGCTGCATTTAAGGGGAAAATATGCAAACTAAAGTATTAGATTTTCATTAAATGTAATATTTAAAGGAACAAATGGGGAATAAAGCTAATTAAAACAGTTTTCTTTCTGTATTACGTGTGATGTATGTAACATTAACATTGCTGTGCCTCCAGAGAGTCTTCAGTTTATACATTGCTTTGTTAGTTGGAAAATAACATTTCATAATTTTGACAAAAAATTTATTTGATTCATGGATTTAAGACCATGTTCACTTAATTTTGTGATGAATTTTTTTAATTTAAATTTACACAAAATTTAAATTTAGTTTCATATTTTTTTTAATTTGATAATGGATCATTGACATTTATTATATGATATAAATCAACTTGATATATCAATCTATTTATGCAATAGTGTTCATATCTTCTGTTTTGGCTTTTGAACTTCTTTTCCTCTTTCACACTTATCAGCATTTTTCTGGTTTGTATTCATTCGATTTTGGTCTAGTGCAGTTTATTGTCAGCTGGTTTGGTTCACACTGTTTGGTGCAGCCAATCTTCTCTGAATCACCCATGTGTGGCTGCATCCCGCCAGACTTCAGTTCCACTGTGTGACAGATGGCCATGGAACTCTGTTATATTTAATAGCGCCATTCTTCATTCAAACCCTCCTCCAACCTACACCACTGTGCATGTAGTCTCTCAGTGACTGAAGCTCACAAATTTTAGGGAGACTAAAACCTAGTACAATGAGATTGTGAGTATATCGGTAGAAGGATGCTGAGGTTGGAACTGCCAGGCATGAGGTCTAGAGGAAGAGCAAAGTGGAGATTTATGGATGCAGTGAAAGGGAAAAGCCGAAAGACAAATAAAAAGTAAAATTGAGTACAATGATATGCTTAAATGCAGAGACTTTACTTTTTATGTTTTGTAAGTGTCTTTAATTGCATTGATTGCTGGACTGGTTCATATCTGATAACTTGAGCACATGTCTAGGATACGAAAATTATATCTATCAAAAGTATTTCTAATTTTATGTGCGAAATTTTTAAATGCTTTCACATTTTTCACATTTTCAAATGCAAAAACGTTGTTTGTTGTTGCCCTTTCTGTTTGTTTGTTTGTTTGTTTGTTTAAAAATTCCTGAGCAAGCTGTCATAGACACCATACTAACAAGGTTTTGTTTATACCTTCAGGTGTTTGCCATCTTTGCATTTTCCACTTGTGGTACTTACTCAGGCTCCTTTCGCATGCGTGTGGATTGCAAAAACAGATCCGAGAGTAACCCAAGAATAAATGTTGACTTTGAATACCCATTCAGGTAACAATATTTTTTTTTTTAAGAATGTTTATTTTTATAAGTATGTCTTATTGCAGTTAATATGTCTTCCTCGACGAACAACAAATGCCAACTGAATCATATAGTCAAATATTGAAAAAGTTTTCAAATGTTTTATATATTCAAATGTATTCACTAGCCATAGAAGGCAAATAATAGTAAGTCTTTCGTTATATTCTTTCAGGCTGCATCAAGTCTACTTTGATGCTCCATCCTGCAAGGGAAGTCAAACTGAGCGTTTGTTCCTTGTGGGTGACTACTCCTCCTCTGCCGAGTTCTTCGTCACCATCGGTGTTTTTGCCTTCCTGTACTCCATGGCAGCTCTTAGCGTCTATGTATTTGCCTTTGAGAAATACCGTGAAAACAACAAGGGGCCACTGATTGTGAGTTCAATTTGAACTGATGTTTCGACTATTCCCTGTACCAACAAAAAAAATTTTAACAACAAAATAAAATGATACATATTACACTATGCTAACTGTACAGGTTTACAGTGATAAAACTTAAAGGCAAACCTTAAATAAAAAAAATCACTTGACATCAGGTACAGAAAGATCAAACTGGCTCGTCTTTTTCAGGATTTTGGTGTGACGTGTGTATTCACCTTCATGTGGCTTGTGAGCTCAGCAGCATGGGCGAAGGGTTTGTCAGACGTGAAAACGGCCACAGACCCAGAGAAGGTGATCGAACTCATCTCGGCCTGTAAGCAGGAAAGCAACAGCTGTTCTGAGGTCCATGACCCTGTCATGTCTGGCCTCAATACCTCAGTGGTGAGTTGAGTCTGCTGGCTCTGGCTGTCTTGTTTGTAGTTTATAAGAAATATTGCATCTTGATGTGAAGTTGTAGGGTTCCTGAGTGATTTATGGAAATATTTCAAAAGGAAACTCAAAAATTCGATTTTTTTTTATTGAAACGATTGACCAATATTTTTAAGTATTTTCTATTAGATAAAAATGACTTTAGTTATTGTATCTTATAAATGTAAAGTATGATTTGCAAATCTCATTTTGATGATAGCTTCCACTGTATGTTCAGGTCATTTACACCTCAAATTATTGTCATGAAATAAAAAAGTCTTGAAATTACTTACACTGTTAAAAGTTGTACTTGGTCTTGCACATATTGTACTCCCTCCATCTAAAAGGAATCTGGGTTGTGTGCCCTTACTGCATACAATCTGTGCAAATAAAGCTACATTAAAAAGGACTGAGGACTGATGCATAATTAGAAGAATATATATTTATTATATAAATATATATTTTTGTAGAAATTCTTTTGAAGATATTTATGTGTGTGTATTGTAACTGAAATTAAATTGCTACATAATAAAGAGAGCATAAGATTGCCATTTCTCTTTCAGGTCTTTGGCTTCTTGAATCTGATCTTGTGGGCAGGCAACATCTGGTTTGTATTTAAAGAGACAGGAATCATTGCTCCTTTCATGCGCCAACCACCCGCCCAGGAAAAGCAGCCAGCCCCTGACTCCTATGGTCAGCAGGGTTATGGGCAGCAGGACCCATACTCAAGCTCCCAGGGAGGGTATCAGCCTGAGTATAGCCAGCAGGGCTACAACCAGGGTGGTGATTACGGCCAAGGCGGCTACAACCAGCAGGGGGCTCCCACTTCATTCGCCAACCAGATGTAAGGGAGGGGCAGTAAAAAAGGTAAATGGTGGTTGGTAAGTGCTTTATCCTAAATACACTAATGTGGGTGTGCGTGTTGTGTAGGTTAATGTGTGTGTGTGTGTGTGTGTGTGTGTGTACACACATAGTGCCCTTCTTTCTTCTTACCCTTTCTCCTTTCCCCCCCTACAGAAACGATCGTCTAATCAAAGGAGTGTGGCATGAACCCTACCCACACACCCACAATCTTCCTTGTCTGTGTGTTTGTGCATATGTCTGTGGATGTAATGATTGGGGGGAGGGAACAGGGGGAGGTGATATATACAGAAAGTTGTAGGCTATAAGGAGAAACAGAGGGATTATTCTGTGTGCTGTTTATTATTGTGATGTATAAATGAAAACAAAAAAAATAGGTCTGGTCAAATGAAGAAACAATACAGAAAATACAAAAATATAAAACTAAATATAAAAAAATATATGAAAAAATATATAAATCATTACTATATACATTTTGAATTGATGATGTTGACAATAGTTATGCTCAACTCTGAAAGAATGTATTTGTCTGTGCTGTATAAATATCAATATGAACAAATATATACAAATATTTCCTAAAAAATATGTATGGGATTATTCTTGTATAGTATAAGTTATGTTTAGAGAATTTCACTGATGACTGTACTAACTACGTAAATGAGCTCTGAACCCACTCGGAATAGTTCCCTGAGAATTAATTGAGTTGGTACAAATGACATAGATATTCACTGAACAAGAAATGGAATTTTTAGATTTTCACCCATATAATTTTTTTCCTTTTCAATTTTTTCTTTTGAGCTTAAAGACATTTCTGCTGAAAGCAATAGGCTGTATGAGACCAAACCCCCAATATCTTGAAACCTAAAACTATCTTGCAGTATTTTTAATTTTCTTTCTGAATTTTTTTTCTTAAATACAACAAGCATGTGTGTAATGAGTTTGCGTGGTTTGAGTAGCCCCTAAATACTATGCTTTGTTTGCAATGACGCTCAAGTGTGTTAGTGCTGTTTCATGCAATTGGAGGACTAATATTAGATTTGTTCTGTGTAGTGTGGGGACCAGACCGAGAATCAGTCCTGTGCATTGAGTTGGTGGTAGTCTAGATTAATGTTCCAGTTTCGATTTCCACTTTCAATATTTGACCCTCTATTTTTTACTCTTCTTGCTCACACACACACTTAAATCTCATTGTAACCTAATTTTATCCGAAAGAGATTAAATCACTAGGTTGGTTTGTTTGTTTTAGTGTAGTTACACTGAAATATATTTTCAAAAAATTGTGTAAATATATGTATATGCCATGCAAAATCTGCAATCTAGTGATTTACTCTTTTATGTTATATCGCAGATCTATTCAAAAAAATAACATCAGTATATGCACTAACTGGACTGAAGTACAATGGAATAAAATAATGCAAATGTTTTTTTAATGATTTGATCATAGAACCATGTGAATGCCAGGTTTATCTGCTTGACTAATCATTTGATTTCCGAAGCCGAACATATCTGGCATTATATGATAATTATATGACTGGGTTGCTATAGACCAGCCTGCATTGTCCATTCAGGCTAACTTGTGTGATTCAAGTAACAAGCATGAACCTCTTAACAAACATCACTTTGCTCGTACAGACATGTATTTGAGCAATATATCTACACGTTCTTGTATAAGCCTTGAATTATGGGTTGTGTAGCTGTAGTAAACTATATGCAAGAAAGATGAATATACACTCTCTAAAGGCTGAGGAACATCACGGTCATACTCAGTCCCCTACAATCAGTGCATTTATTTGGCATTAATTTAGGTGGATATTTTTATGATGAGCTGTTCTGTAGTTATGCATGATCTTGTGCTCATATCTCTAGCTTGATTCAATTTATGACTGGGTTTCATCAGGTATTTGCACACTTTTTATTGGTCCATGGGTGTAAGGCACTTCGAGTAGCTTTTGAGTAGATCTAGACAGCCTGTGAACCCACAGCCTTAGCATCTCTCTTTCTCTCTCTCTCTCTCTCTCTCTCTTTCTCTCTCTCTTCCTTTTCCCTTTCCTTTATATTCTTCTTTCTTGCTCTTTCTAATCTGTTCCATTCCTGTTTGCCCTAATAAATATGCTATTCAACTACTCCGTTGTTAGTGGTGTTTAGTACGTCTTGTGAAACTCTCGATGCCTTTGGGTTGTGCTGTATTTATTGTGTATAATATATTCTTAGCGTTCAAATGATGTTGATGACAGTGAATATGACCATGCTGAAAATTCACCAAAATTAACCAGAAATTCTGTTGTTATTGTTCTATGGAATCCATGAAGGAAAATTCAATAAAGAATAAGTTATCCTGTTGAAAATAAAAGCCTCATTTCTTGTCCAAACATATAAGGTCATAAGATGTTTGATTAATACCTACTGTGTCAGTATTACCAACCATGGGAGCTTATGGAGTGAATGTATGTGCGTTATTATGATGATGATCAATACAAGAAGCCATGAGGTCTGCGGCTACACAGCCCCTTACACAGCAAGCTGAGATTCACTGTATGTTCTTACACCTTCATATCATAGCCAGAAATAACTTTTTCAGCAAATTGGCTAAAGTAGCTTTCATGTTTGATTGGTCCTAACACACTAGCCTTTGCTTCCTATGCAGATGAATGAGACTTGGATGGCCATGTCTTGGATAGCCATGTCTCCTTGGACCACTTTTGGTAGGTACAGTACTAATCACTGCATACCAGGAACACCTGAGAACACCTGCAGCTTTGGGTATGCTCTGACCCAGCATTTTAGTTAAAGTCTATTAGATTCTCATGCTTGCCTATTTTCCTCCTTCTAGCACATTAACATCAAGAACTGATTGTGTACTTTCTGCCCAATATTTCCTTACACCTTAACAGGTGTCAATGCAAGGTGACAATACAATTACAATACATTTATCTTATTATACATGTGAGGCTTGAGGGCCTTGCTCAAGAGCCCAACACTGGTAGCTCGGTAGTACTGGGGTTTAAACCTGTGACCTTCTGAGCATTAGTCCAAAGTCTTATGCATGGTGCTAGACCTGCCCACCTGCTAATTGGTGTGCATATACAACGAGAAGAGAAATAGTGCTGACAGTCTGGACATATGCAGTAAGACATATGCAAGTCAACACAATTTTAAATATACACAGTTGTGTTTCTGATCTTACCTGTTTTCCTACAGTAAAATATTAATCAAACGATCACAGTCATAATAACATTTATGTGGTCTTTCATATCACTGTAGAGATTTTTTTGCCCTCTCTTCCTTATAGAAATGTGGTTCAGAAAGATGTTTCTTTCATCCATGCTTGTTCCTTAGTCATGTGCCTAGGTCCTGAACATTTATCTTCATACAGTACTGCACTGCTATATTGAATGCCTGTTAATTTTCTTAGTGTAATATAATGCAATTTGCTTTACACTAGCCATACTAGGACCCATTTAATAACTTGTCATAGGACACTGATTTTCTCTTAGTCAATGTGAAATTGGCATTTATATTTTGGCTTTCATTTTGCAGTGCAAATAAATATATAGTACTGTGCAAAACTCTTGAACCACCACTCATTTCTTTATATTTTGCTCCTTGGATTAAATTTTATTATTTTTTTTTTCAGTCCAGTGCCTGAACCTGTTATGTTTCACTATTTCACATAGTGACCTATGAATCATTCAAGCATGAACAAATAAACTTATTTGTGGCATGAACCAGTGATAAACAGGGGCAGATGAAACAGATAATCAGTATAATGGTGATGCTGAATGCTGTGTGGTTAGAACAGAAAAGATGGGAAATGAGGTTGTTGCTGAAGTTATTATGTAAATAAGCAATTTTTAAATTGTAGCTTTAGCCACTTTGCAGTCTGTCGCACTGAAACATTTGTTTCCATTTCTTTAATTTTACCTACATAATTTAATTTAACTTAATATGAAGAGATGAGGGGTGACTCAAGACTGTGTGTGTGTGTGTGTGTGTGTGTGCGTGTGTGTGTGATCTGTATTTATTTTCCATGATCATCTATTATTTTTATTTAAAAGACTATTTTTCAATAAAAAAGTTTATTTATAAGTATGAATGTATAAAAAGTGAAGAACAACATTTTCAGTACATTTCAGACACATATAAATGTCTGGTATTAAGTATTACACACTCCTATACCAAGACACCCAGAACTTAATTTAGTAAAAAATAATTAAATATACTGCTTAGCATGTGAGCAGCCTTTCAAAGTATTTTCTCATACTACATAGCTTTCCTGAGTTCTTTGTTATCTTACACATTTGTGGGATTTATAAACTGGTCTCCGCTAGGTTTAGGTGGTTCAGTAGTTTGTTGTTCTTCCCATAGCTGAGATACTGCCATGAAGTTGTCTCCTGTTAAGCCAGAGGTAGTACAGTTTTTTAGTCCATCTTTAAGCTCAGACAGCTGGTGGGAATGACTGACAAGGGTGCTGTTGACCTGGGAAAAATATCCTTCTGAATGTTTTTCCAGTTCTCCTCGAATCAGCTCCAAGTCTTCAGCCAGCCGTGACAAGCCACCACACTGACCTTCTACACGGGCCACACGTCCTCCTACATCAGTTACCTCTTTCTGAACTCCCAGAGCAGTTGAACGACAGGCATTGAGCTCCGAGGCCAGCCTCCTCCTTAGATCCTGTAACTCACCTTTCAGACGAGTCAGTCTCCTCTCCCCAGCACCTAACATAGAAGCCTGCCGCCCAACCAGCTGCACTACACCCTTAACCTGCTGTGCTAGCCTCTCCTCTCGTTCTTGCCAGGTAAGGTTAACTTGTCCAACTTCTTGCACCACCTTTCCAAATGAATCTTCGAGTCCATAAAGCATATTATTGACAGAGTGCATGGTCACCTTCAACAGAGTTACCTCACCTTCAAGCTTTTTCTCATGTTGTCTTTCAGTCAGCTGCACAACGAAAGAATTTAGAGTGGCATTCAGATGGTCTAGCCTTTCTGTCTGTGCTCTGAGCTTCTCATTAAGATAGTCATGTGTTTTCTTGTCTTTCTCTTCTACCGTTATCAGCTGTGCAGCATATTCTGTAAGAACTGGTTGGGGAGCACAAGAGGAATTGCACACAAGTTCAAGGGAGTTAAGCTGCTTCTGAATAAGGTCCAGATCTATGTCTACCTTCTTTTTGAGGAATGTCACTTCTGTGTCTAATACTGCTTGACCTTCAACCAGAGCTGAAGATGAAACATTACCTAGTTCCTCCATGACAGCAAACAAACGAATTTCAAGATCCTTCAGCTTATCCTCTAGGTAGTCCTCTACAATACCAGATGTTTGTGCACCAACACTTCCATTTTTCTTCTCTGTTGTATTCAAAAGTGACTCCACATAGGCAAGTCTACCTTCTATCATACCTTCTATATGGTCCTTGTGGCCACCTAGCTCAGCTTGAAGGTGCATATGGGACTGGTTAAAACCATCCATAGACTGCTCTAGAAGAACCAGCCTTTCAGTCATTCCAGACATCGCTATGCAGCAAGCATCTTCGGGTTCTGGAACTTGGAGATCAGCTTGAATGTTTGTAAGTTCAATTTTTAAGGCTGTCACACTACCGTTTATGATCTGCTCCATTTGTTCCTGACCATCCATTAGGTCTTTCTTGCACTGGTGATGCACCTCCATCACTCTATCCTTGCAACGTTGCTCTGCAGTTTTCACACGCTTGTCAAACTCTCCTAGGAAAACTGCTCCTGCTTTACTAAGTTTGGTCTCCACCATTGCCTCTATGGCTTGTTGAGAATCTGTTAGATTCACTGCCCCTCCAGACAGGCTCTGTAGTGTGCCCTCATGGTTTAGCACTGTGTTTTTTAACTCTGTGAGATCTGTGCTCTTATCCATTAGCTCAGCACGCAGCTCTGCCAGCTTTTCAGCCAACTCACCAAGGTTTGGGAACTGGCCTACAGGATCTGACCCCTCTATATCTAGTGCACTCCCAGGCAGATCTCCAAAACCAACAGTCATGTCCCGAGATGGAGCAGCAATGGGAGCTGAAGGTGCAGATAGAAGGGTAGAAAGCATACGGTTTGCATCTTCCCTGAGTGATGCAAGTAGGTGGTCTTCTAAACTGTTCACTTTAGCACGAAGCGTCTCAAGACCAAGCGACATTCGCTGCACACCCTCTTCCATCTGATTTAAACGTTCAACTCCTACTCTGTTTTCTTCAACAGCTGTGGTGAAAAAAATGCAAAAACACAACATGTTTTTAAAAGTAATAGTTTAGTCAATGATGAAATGACACACCTTAATGACTAATAAATTGAAATATAATAAATAAATAATAATGTTTGTTGTATGAAAACATGGATGTGGAAATTGTAGTCTTACCCTGATTTAGTCCACTGTCACCCGAAGATGCCTTTGTTTCAGAGCCCAGCTTTGTCTCTGGCTGTGGAATGAACTGTTGGTTATCTGTTATGGGATCCTGGTAGTTAGTAATTGGCTCATGATCAGCTGAAATGGTATCATCTTCAGAATCTTGATTTATAGTCAGAGGATTGTCTTGTTCCAGCACTGCATCAGGATGATCTGTTTCAGGCTCCTGATAAGGCTCAAATGAAGTATCTGGATAAGGTGGTACAGCGTTGTGACCAGGATATCCATGCATCATGTTATTTGGGGTCAAGGGTTGATTCCAGAGGTTTCTATTATAGTTAGGTTGGGACACTGGGTGCTGAAATACAGG
This sequence comes from Clarias laeviceps, assembly GCA_030014305.1. Taxonomy (NCBI): domain Eukaryota; kingdom Metazoa; phylum Chordata; class Actinopteri; order Siluriformes; family Clariidae; genus Clarias; species Clarias laeviceps. The sequence continues at coordinate 15,124,671 of JAQMYJ010000040.1, read as the reverse complement.
CTTTGGACCTTTTTGTGATGGCACTCTCCCTTTATAACCATTTACTTGCTCATTATAAGATGGCATTCGTCCCTTATAGGCAGGCATTGGACCCTTGAAATGTGACATAGAGCCTTTATAAGAAGATAGAGGTCCTTTAAAGGATGGCTGCAGACCTTTATGAGATGGCATAGGACCTTTGTGGGATGGCCCTTGACCCTTGAAGGGGGGCATTGCTTTCATTCCATAAGCAGTAGGTCCAATGTTACAACCAACACCAGTGAATCCAGGACAACAGCGCCACTCTAATTCAGTCATTGTCTTGTATGCCACTTTAAAAACTGGCTTGTAGAGCATCCTGTACCTGTAAATATAGATAAGGAATACACTAATGTAAGTAATCAGTTTCTCTGCTGGTTTATTGATAGGAAATTTATTTTTTAAATGGAAAGAATCCATCTACATACTGTATATCGTTTCCCAAATAATTAAAGTGACCACTGGTCATCTTCGCATTAAATAAATTAAACAGATAATTGTAGTAATACCTACCTAAGTCCTGGACACTTCTTCCTCCAGTCACATTTTTTGTACTCAGCCTTCACATAAGGAGCTGCACCATCCTGAACAGTGTAAGAGACACTCTTTTCCACAACATATGCACAGTGGTTTCTAAAACAAAAATGGGGAAAGACAAACAAAAGCAAGGCAGAACATTTTTTATCATGAAATAATCTTTTTTTTTTTTTTAGTATAGTATAATAGGTTGAAAATTTTAAATGGTGGCTGATCTTGAAAATAAACCAAGAGCAAAAAAGAATAATAATTATCAACAATAAATAAAAAAATATATTTATAGTATATTTGATTTTAGCTGTTGAAACTGTTCCATTTTCTTTTTAAAAGTACCAGAGAAGAATACTATCTTTAACAGTAATTAAACAAAACAAATTATTCAAACAAAGCACACTCTGCATTACAAGAACTAAATGGATTGGCAAGTGTTTATAGGACATGAATCTTTCATTGATTAGTGATACCTTAGATGTCGGAACATACATACATACATACATACGTACGTACATACATACACTACCGTTCAAAAGTTTGGGGTCACTTGCAAATTTCTTTGTTTTTGTTTAGTGATTTATTTTCTA
>JAQMYJ010000040.1:15092149-15123509 GCA_030014305.1 Clarias laeviceps | reverse complement strand
ATGTAGAAAGAAATAAAAATCAGGAACGATCATGGAGTTAGAAAGTGACCCCAAACTTTTGAACGGTAGTGTATATAAATAGTATATAACGGTAATACTCACTTGTGTCTAGCAGTGGGTTTGCCAGAGCTGTAATGAGGATTGTCTCCTGAATTGTACATGCTGAAATGGTTGGGTATTGGATGGAAAGGTGCAAAAGCATTGGTAGCATTCGTAGCAGTTATGGTAGCAATGATAAAAATAAGTAATCTCAGGAAATCTATCCACAGCATCTTCAGAAAAGTGATGAATCCAAAGTAAGACTAATAACCAAAAGGAAGTTCAGGATTGTCCTTGTGTCAGAGTTTCAAATGTCCATTTGAGGTGGTGCTCTGGAGGCTTCTGTGGTCTTCACTCAGAGTCAACTAATAAAGCACCGGGTGACCTCATTTACATAGTCCCACCCATTATTCCACAAAGAACAACATACATGAGTGTGGCATTTATAAAACACACACACACACACACACACACATGTATACACACACAGTTTTTCCTTTACTGAATTTGCCCACATGGTTGCTAAAGACACTGTATGTTTGGAGCTGGACAGAATAAGGTTTTCAAATAGACAGCAGAATGGTGGATGCTATTACAGTGCTTATTAGGTAGTAAAGGCAATACAGTGACTGATATATAATTGTGATGTGTTCCATATATTTCAACATTCATATCAAGATTAATCCCACAAAAAAAGATGTAAATTCATGAAACTATATAAATAAACCAAATTGTCTTTTATTTCTGATTCCTTTATTGTTTTTGTCTTTATTATGTTTAGCTTGCTTTTAATCTTCTCATTTTACCCTATGCCATGCAGATAATTATTGTGTTAGTCCAAAGTTAGCAGAGAATAATCACAGCAAAGAGAGCACATGGACTTAAAGTAAATACATGCTGACAAAGAAAATAACACCAATTAAAATGCAATTAATAAAAAAATAGCTGACTAATCAAAAAACGTAGAAAGTAGACAGGTATTCCACATGTTGTGTATAATCTGTTAGAGTGAGTCAGCCATGGTTTGTTAATTATGACTATGAATATAACATAAAAATGTAGAATGTATTCTTAAATTGACAGGTTTTCTTTTTTGTGACTATTAAATGTGAGTTTAGTTCTTTGCTTAGTTCCGGTTTTCTTTGTCATGTCTTTGTGGTAAACTGTAAATTCTTGGACCACATCTGGAAGTGACCACTCAGACTGCTCAAGCACACATTCAGTGTACACCACACCTTTGTAACAAGCCCCCCACCCAAAGTCCCCCTGATCACCCGCCCTCTCCAAAAACACACACCACATTAAACCTCTCCACTAAATCTGGTGGGCTGGTAAACACAACCCACATCTTTGTTTAGCTGCTAATTAGAGGCTAATAAGAAGACAGCAGTCACATTGTTTCCAAAAAAGTATTTACTCTGATGCAATGGCTGGAATTAACATGAAAAAGTTATTTCTGTTGTTCGTAGTTTTTGATTAAATGTAAATGAAAAGCTGATAGTTTTTATACAGTATATGTATGTAGACTGTAAAATTTCCATATTCCTGTACAGTATGTACAATAACTCAAGGAATGGTCTGAGCTTTTAGGTGGACTTATAAGTAGATTTTTTACTAAATAGTATAATGATTTTTTTTCTCACATTTTTAAGCACCGTGGCCTCGCAGCTAGAGCGTCAGAGTTTGATTCTAGCCTCAAGTCTGTATGCATAGGGTTTGCATGTTTTCCCCACACTAGGTCGGTTTCATGCTCTGGTTTCCTCACACAGTGCCCTGAAATGGATTGATGAAGAGGAAAAATGGTATAGAGAATGAGTGAGTCACTCTTAAATTCAAGTAGATCTATTTTTTTCAGTGGAAATCTAAAATTATCTCTCCAAATAAGAATGTGTATCTATGAAAAACTGTTCATTATAAGGTTGGAACATTTTCCAAATGATTAGACATGTAAGTATGGATTTAAAAAAACACTTCTCAAATTGGCAGTATGAGGCGTGTTGATTAATAGTTGCAGCTGTTGTTGACATAAATTGCATCTTTAAACTAGTTTATGGTTCTGACTCTACTCACATTCACATTCATAGCTCTTAGACACAGTACACATTTTCCTGTCTCTCTCTTTCCTTCTCTGCAACCTCCACCCAGGAAATGCATAATATAGTGACTGTTCAGGACAGAAATCACCTAAGCAGAAGAAAGGTAGGCTTTATTTCACTGTTATGCACCACCCATATCCTTTAAGTTACCCTACGTCTACATGGGGTGTGGTTCATTTTTCCTGCCTCTGACTACAATATGTTCCTTGTGTCGCACTAGTAAATGATGTATAATTTGTAAAACATGGAAAACATGGAAAGTGTGTATGTATTAGTTCCATGTGAATATACATGTATGCAACTAGTTAGAGCTGTGAAATCCTCCAAAAAAATATTTTATTGTGGGTGCTTGTTCTCCCCACAGCTCTGTTTGTACATAGCACAATCTATCCACATTCCACCACTAACTGTAAGGTTCTTAAAGTCAGCTCTGTGTTTGTCTTAGCAGGGCTGAAGTGTTTGATGTGGAGTGTGGCTGAAGACTATACCGGAAACGGCCTTTAATTTGGTTTCCTAATCTACAGCTAGAATGGACATCATTATGACCATTAATGGAATAAATTAAAATATAAACAAATATGAAGCCTAAATGAACTGTATGGATATAAGTGAATACATGGTATAAAATACAATTATTGCATGTGTAATTATAAATAAGCAACAACAACAACAACAATAATAATAATAATAATAATAATAATAATAATAATAATAATAATAATAAATTGACACTATGAAGAAAAATCTAATTCATTTTTATTGGTCACATTAATTAGTGAAATGGAAAACAGAAATTACACTGACAGTATATACTGTTACACTGATAAATTACAGGTAGGCTTAATGTTGATTTTGAAATACAAAAATACCAAATTTAAATGTAAAGTGTGAAAAGTATAAAAGGTATGAAAATATAGTATGAAATATGACAGCAACAGTATAATAAAAAAATTTATAAAAATTATGAAAGATGTGTGTCAGAAGCAGTGTGATTGTCCACAACCTAAAATTCAAGATTGTTTTCTTTCTTATGTGCCATAAATAATGTGCAAGATATGTACTACATCATAATGCTGGCATTTTAACATAATTGTAGGGTGTGTGCCCTATTATTGAAGGCCCAAATTGCCTATGGGAAAAATCTCCATTCTCATCTCATTCTCTTTGTGCTGACCTTTGCTGAGTAGAAGCGCTCTCCTGGTTACAAGAGAGAAAAGAGTCTATTGATTGGATGGCTTTGCTATCTGCCTGGCCTTGTTCAGTGTGGACGGTGTGTTCAGCTGATCATCCCACTCTCTGTAGGGACCCTGTCTGTCCTGCTTGCTACTGTTACCAAACCAGTACCTTAGCACTTTGGGGACAGTCAAAATTCCTTCAGATATCTAAAGTGGTAAAGACACGGATGGGCCTTTTTCACCACAGTGTCCATATGACAGGTTCTACTTTACATGATGTGAACACTGGGATACCAGAAACTGTCCACTATCTCCACTGGGCTCACACTGATGATAGGGAATGGTAGTTCCTCTTGTGCTTCATGCTGAAATCCACTATTAACTAATTTGTCTATACTGTATATACTATATATGCATACAGTATATCCTTAACTTCTGTTTAGCAGTAGTTAGAGACCACTCCTAAAATGCTACGGTCCTAAAAATGTAATTAATTTCTGTAGAATAATTGCAAATTATAATCAGAAGCTGTTCATCATCTCTGACCCCAGCTTCCTAACCATGATATATGGAAAATGTAGTTCACTATAATGTACATCAGACATGCAAAAACAAACAAACAAACAAAAAATATGACCATTTTTAAAACTACTGAATTATAGGTAATCTATTAAAAAGTCATAACAGACTGTGAATGCTGTAATGCACAGCACTGAAAATCACAAGCCATCCCATTACCAAAATTACAAGCACATGAACAGAAGACCCCCTATTTTTTAGCTTGTATAGTGAGATGCAAATCACCCCTGCTCCTATTTCAGATCCACACTTTACAGAAGAGAGCATTTGTTACAACATAGAAAAATGACATTACACCTGCGCTGTTTTTGGAATTATAAGTATTTTCTTAGCCCAGGATCTTTCATCATGCAAGTGCATCTGGTCCATGTCATGACTATGCATTCCCTTATGAGTCAGCTGCAGTTTTAGAGGTATGCATCAATATGAATTAACAGCTTTTGAGTCTTGATCTTTTGAACAGCTGGCCCATTCATAGGCCATATTGCAACTGAAGGTATTTAGCTTCCACATACACGTGCAATAAAAGCTGAACTATGCAATCAATTTGTATATTTGTTTTTGTTTTTAATGGATGTACTAAATGATCTCACTTTATTTATCAATCATTGAAGATACCGCACTATTTTCTAGTCTTTTTATTAAATTACAAACAACAAGGAGGAAACATTGACAGGAACCTGACTTAATGGAAGCTCATCCTTTTCAGCGTGTCACTGAATAGTCTGATTGTGACCCATTATTCTTCCACAGCTGTAAACTTTAAAGTCCAACGGCACTAGCAAATTGAAGCCCTTTTTCTTTTTAGCCTCAGCAAAAAGTGATTTTCTTACGGCGACACAGCCGTTTATTCCCAGTCCTCTAAGTTCTGTATGTGTGCATATAGAAATGTTATTACTTTGACTATTAAAAATTTTTTTTTTACTGTTGATTTTTACCACGCAGCTTCACTAACTGTTTAAGTGATTTCTATTCACGATTTTATTCCGACCTCATTTCTTCCATAAAGTTGATGATTCAGCACAATGCTTTCAGGTTGGTTCTTAACCCAGTTCCTTAGTTGATTTTCTTGTTCAATGTAGCCTAAAACTTTAAACGTAATAAACTGATTACTTTTTTGCCCAGGCATAGTATAATCATTTATAATTCTTTCAGGAACCAATTTCATGTACTCACCAAGAATATGTAAGTTCTCCTATGTAGAATTCTTGTATTTCTTTTAGTATTCTGTAATTCTTGTAATTCCTATGTAGAAGTCTTTTACAGTTACCACTCCCACAGTTGATTATTATTATTATTATTATTATTATTAACAGAATGTCATGAATTATTTGTATGGTTGGCTATAGTGTTAATAATGCGTAAGTTTTTTTTAATGCACATTAAAGCAGCTACAGTACATCCAGTTGCTTCTGACCTGTTCCTACATTTTGTAACCAATACTGCATACTTTCTTTGGTAGGTTCAAGACCTCTAATCTGTAATTGGCGCAGTGTGGCAGTGGGGCATGGCCGGGCACCAGCTGCAGATGGGTAGGTCAAAACAGCAGGTACCACATAATGCTTTCCACCTGTGGCCTACATGTTGGCAGGAAGGAGAGAGTGCACAGAATCCAGAGACAAGAATGGCTGTGTGAGTACATGTACTATGTAGTAGAAAGAAAGCAAAAGCACCAAACATGGCTCATTTTAGATTACTTTGTGCTAATTTGCTTGTGTGTCTGCCTCTAAGCCTTTATTCTCCTGGAAAAGTTGTTTTACTGTTGCTCAAACTTGATTAAAGGTTGATATGCTCTGTGGAGTCCTCAACAGCTTCCACCACACCCAGCCCCAGGAGCTTCTTTAACTTTGCACAGAACAGGAAGAGCACATTCAGCCCCTGCTTCAAGTATGATACTTCAAGCCGGAAATGCTCTAGTGGGAAATTTGGCTGTCTCTGCATCTACATGACCTTACATCATACTGACCAAGGGGTACCATCATGATGACCCCAAGTCAGTTCAACGAGGATGTGATAGTGTGGAACTGCCTAAAATCACATGCAGGCTGTCTCATCACAGCTGTTATTATCACGTGAAGCCCAACTTCCCAATAGCAGCTCTCTAGTAAAAGCATATTGGAGTACCTTTGGTGAAGAAGGCAAACGACTGCTCGTGTGGAATGGAGATGTAATTGTCTTAAGGTATAAAATTAATGTGCCAATCAAGCATGATGCCTCTACTTTGAAGAAAACTTTTTCAGGTAATCTCTACCTGAAGTGCAAACTTAAAAGGCCCAAGTAATTACCTCAAATATTTAAATGCATAATCCAAAATTATATATATACTTACTTAACAATAGTCATATCGCAATTTTACCCTGATAAGCCATAACATGAACATTGATTATCAATTATATACCAGTAGACTAATAACAGGATCATGGTCACCCAAGGCTCATTTATGCCTGTGGGGAGCAAAGGGGAGCTGCTCGGTCCGAAAAGCTAATGTACCACAAACTCATGAACAAAAGTTAATGCTGGAAATGATAGAAAGGTATCAGAAAACTTGGTGTCACACCTTGCTGTCTATGGGGCTTAGCAAGCAAGGAATTGAAAGTTGTTGACCAGCGTCCAAGTGTTCGAAACAACATGTCAATGTCCTGGTGCCAGATACCCCAGCATTCCTTCCAAGGTCTTGTGAAGTCCATGCCTCAATCCATGCCTCAATCCATCAGACATAATGTTTTAAGGTTTTAATGTTGAGCTATGGTGTAGAGACCAAACTGCATCCTCAATAATTTTGTACACATATTTAAAAGGGTATTTTTTGTGAAAAAGTTTACACAAATATAAACATGTAAATAACATATATCAAAATAAACCCCCAACACTAAAATATTTATTTTATTATTTATTTAGTTAAATTATTGACACCACACTTGAGAAAATACAGGTTTAAATGCAAAATACTAATCAATGTACTAATGGTCTAACCAAATCCCACCGGAGAGTTTGCTATCATGTGGTTCTACGACTTATTGAGACTAGCTTTAATTAAGCCATTAGGTTTTAATCTTAGCTCCCTCCTCTGTCTGTCTAAAAAAATTATTTTCAAACAGATTTTGCAATATAAAGGACAGATATCTTGGTCCTTGTAGTTTGACTGAGCCCTACAGAAAATTAAGTCCTCCCCTTAACCACAATTGGGTTTAAAAATAAGGCTATATACCATCAATGGACATATACCACAGACAAGTGATGTCACTCAGCAAAAATACTGGCTTAGCTGCGGATGAGGTACAATAACTTTCTGATTTATAGTGCCTTTACCCTGATTGCAGCAAAAGCATTTGTGGGTTTCTTACATCTTCAACACAGCCTAGCAGGTATCAAATACATTCCATTAAAGGTCTTAAATTGAATGGATTTAGAGTTAATTTCTCTGGAGACCTTTTTCAAATTTTCAACATCAGTCTGGCCCTACAATCAATATTCCAAGATTTGCTTCCCATACCACTCTAGAAGATGCCGCATTTTTATCTCTGTGGCTCAATAGGTTATATAATAATATGAGTGCTTTTCCAGGGATCTCAGATAACATTTGGGTTTGGGGATTTATGGGGCTGGGGTGGGGGCAGGGAAGCCAAATGGATAATAGTTTAGTAGAGGCTCAATCTTCTAGTATCTCCAAAATAGCTGGTTAAGGTTTAATGATGATAATGTGTACTTGCACGTCATGAAATAAGCAGTTTTTGTGTGTGGCAGTATCTAATGGTTTAAAGCAAAGGACTGAGGGAACATTTTATATTTCAGTCATTTCTGTTCTTGGTAAGCAACAGAAATATTTAAAATGTACAAGACACTTGTACATTGATACTTTATGGATTTTCTTATGTCTATATTCAGCAGTTTAATATGTTCAGAAACACTGTCTTTATAAAGAAGATTACAAATACTGTAAGTGGTTAGTACTGTTGCCTTGCACCTCCAAGGTCCAGGTTTGATTTATGGCGAGGTTCGATTCCCACCTCTGTGTGCATGTTCTCATGCTTGGTGGGTTTCCTACAGATACTCCAGTTTCTTCCCGCGGTCCAAAGACATGCAGAATTGCCCATAGTGTGTGAATGAGTGTGTGTATGTGTGTGGATTGGCACCCTGTCCAGGGTGTAGCCCGCCTGGGATCTCCTTGAGGCTCCAAGCCCCAACATGAAGTGAGTGAGTGAGTGAGTAAACTTGTAACCAATGGTGCCACTAAAGATTCTGTGATCCATAAAAACCTAATATACTGGGCCCCCAATCTTGATGAAGCCAACCCCTTTCAATTACCATAGCCTTTTTATGGGCCCCTGAGTGCCATGGGATCATATTTAACACACACAATAGTAATAGTAAAGGAAAGTTTACTAAATTAATTTAATTCCCCAGAAAAAGAGTCCCTGAATATTACAGACATTTTTATACAGATTTTTTTCTAAGAAAGAAAGACTCTGTTTAGATCTGCATCATGCATAAAACCCAAACCACCCAGTCTCACCAAGTAATTTTTGTTCCTTCATATACAAATGGATGTGCACCATGTCATAAAAAGAAGAACCTGCTATTATCATACGAGAATGTATATCCCTACCGGAATAATTTCACTCAATAAAAATTGAGAAATTTACTTTTGCAAATAGAGAAAGAAAACCATAAATAACTCGTTTGAGCAAAATTGTACTGTAAAATAATGAACACCAGGGGGCGCCTAAGAAACTCCATTCCCTGTACAAAAGTACAGCCTGATTTTCATAATCTACTGTATATCACTAAAGCTAATATACTATACTATACTATACTATACTATATGTATATCACTAAAATCACATTCTTGATAAGTAATGTACAGTGATTCCATTAAGAAGTTAAGGGAGATTACTCTCTGAATTTACTGGCGTAAACAGCATGCAACCAATTATTTTTGCTTAAATATGTTCCCTATACTTGAAATCACAATTAATATTATGGAGAGGAAGTTCCATATGCATTTTGGGGTTAGACATTATTTAACTAATTGTACCAAATATGAGCTCATGCATATGAACTAATCTTAGACTTTAGAGTCTAGAAGCTTTTAAATAATGCAATTTGTAATAGATGCTATCAAAGCTTGCCTACATTCATGTTTGTGTATTTAGTCCACATTGGGAAAACAATGTTGTAGCATTTTTTTTTTTAGGTCTACCAGATTGTATGTTCGGACAAAAATATTGAAATCAAAAACACTTTGACATTTACGCCCAAAATGAGGAACAGTCTGTTCATGTACACTGAACAACCTTGTAGATTGTTGAAATGGATTTATTATTAGGGTAAAGAAACAGTAATGAATGATCCCTAAAATTCACACTAAATATTTTTTTTCTGTGTATAATTATGACAGAAGAATTGCTTTACAAACTAATAATACACTTGTGTCCTTACTTCATTAAAAAAAAAAACAGAGCTTGTTAATTTCACAGCCTCTGCTTCCATGACAAAATGTGTTTGCTGTCTAGGAGCTTCTGCAGCAATATGTCAAGCTTGTGATTCCTCAGCCACACACTGTAAATAGATGTAAATTAAATTGATGAATATCTGAATTCATATGCAGGGACAGACAGACAGCTTTAATATGGGTATGGAGAGAAAATGTCAGTGCTCTTACTGGGTTCTGATTGGATAAATTAAGGATGTTCTTCCAAACTGATAAGGAATATCACTGTTCTGTAAGCTGCAACGCCTTGCAATTCCTAAAGTAATGGGACCAGTTTAACTGATCAAATCTTGCAGTGGAAAAACATGGTTTTACCATGTGTAGGATGCTTGTATAGTTAAGCAGGCTCTTACAATGAGCTCCTTGTGCAATCAGCCACAACAAATCTTTATTCTTCATGAATACACCGTCCCACCCAACCGCAGCATTTCTCTAAGGAAAATGAAAATGGATCACCTTTTCTGTTTATAGTAAAACCTTATTTAGTAAGACCAGGAATACTTCAACACGTCACCCAGTTTTAAAGAAAGCTTGTTTATTTCAACAAACCTTAAAAGTATTCTATTACATTTGGCTATTAGTTGCAAAAAAAAAGAAAAAAAAAAGGTTATTTTAAATTGATGTTCATTATATGCCTACAACTGTGGACTCACACCTCCAGAGTAAAGGATTCCTGCCTTCAGCTCTGTGCAGGTAAAGTTTTCCCTGTGCTATGTGGGTTTCCTCCGAGTGCTCCAGTTTCCTCCCACTGCCCAAGACCATGTAGATCAGACTAAATGGTATTCTCAAATTGCCTGTAGTCAGAGTGTGAGTGAATGCGTGAGTGTGCCATGTGATAGATTGAAACCCCAGCCAGAGTATCTGTACCCCACCTTGTGTCCTAGGGACCCTGGGATAGACTTCAAGCCTCCCGCAACCCTGTACAGGAGAAAGCGGTATAGAGAATGAATGAGTGACAGTATGCCTACACACACCATGCTGAAATGCTGCACTCTAGTGTACAGCACAATCTAAGAAGGCAACACTGGCAATGTTTCAAATCACATTCTACAATACTGAGCTGCCTTTTAACAAAATATTTTACTTTCTTTTTTTGTTGTGACTTTAACAAAATACTGTGTCTAGCAAGTATAAGTAAAAGTATAACACACAAGTTAAGCAAATTTATCAATCTCTGGGTGTGGTTCTCTCAACGAATTGTAAATTTTATGTAAATGAATAAGAAACTAGGTTCCTATGGTGTCTGGTAGCTTGTTAGTTCACTGGCTAATAAGTAGAAATGTAATATAAATATTGTAAAAGAACATTTGTTGTTAATGTTGTAAACAGTGTAAACATGACATACACTGTAATATGATATCACTGTACCATAAATGCTGCTTGGTAAGTTTTTCTTCACATATGTTTACCTGTGCTTCATATGAAGGCACTGTCCTATTATTCACTAAATGCCAGTGAGCTTTTTTCCTATTGTTTTCAGCTATCCTCTGATGTTGTGAAGGCGTGTTACTCCCTAGGCCTTCCTGGATGGTAGGTGTTGGGTGATACAGGAAGGAAAGCTAGAAAGTAGGAATTGACAATGACTCAAGCTCACAGTAAAGACTTTCAAAAGTAAAATGCACTGAGTTCCCTTTTCAATGAGAAAAAATGCTGTGTATTCATAGATAGTCACTATACAAGATGAATGAATAAGTGTTGCATTGCACAAAACGTATTTTACAATTATATGAGCATTATTGCCACAATAAAAAAAATCTTTGCCAGATTACTTTCTTTCATACTTTTTGTTGTGACTGAATAATACTGTATGCTTTAAAATAGACAACTGAAAAAGCTGAGAATGTGGCTATTATATTATAGAGCCTACTCTGGGAAAAAATAGTGCAATGCACCATATATACAAAAATTCACACCTGGGGCAATATAGTCACCAATTCACTTACCAGGTCGTTTTAGGGAGGTGTGAGGAGAGAGAATCCAAAGAAAACCCCACATGGACTGAGGGAGAACATGTGAAACTTCTTACAGTGATCTGACATCATGATTAAACAAGGGACCCTCAGAAAGCAGGCAGTGATAAATGGAGCAGCACCACTTCTTATTCTTATTCTTAATAGTAAGAGTAATGCAAATAAGCTACAACAGAAATATTTGTATGATTTTTACAATAGCTATGATTAATAATAAAAAATATATTACTTATATTATTAGTTTATTAAGCTTGCCATACACATTATAACTTTTTGTGACTGTAAAGAATATACTGTAGCATTGTCTTATTGAGTACAGCAGTTTGCCTGTTTATTCTCTTCATGCCCTCCTGTACCCACAGTGTTATTTTACAGTGAGATCCAACTTAATTGCTTAATTAATTTAACTATAGAATACAGTGAGTCACATCTACAGGACTGTTTATTTAAAAGGCATGCATAGTCACAGGCTGAATCTTAAACAACTCACGTCACCCTTTATATGGACACTAAAGAGGGTATAATTTACAGTAGTGGCTTCTATGTCTAACAGTAATGCATGGGGCATTTCCAGCCAAGTCAAGCTGACAGGTATAAAATACAGAAATATAATGTGTTTATATATGATTTTCTGTTTAATTAATTTTAAAAATCTGTATCACTGCAACTCAAAACTGTAAACTGAAACAAGCTGAAGATCAAGCTTCAGAATTGCAGTTTAGTGCATCTTTATAGGTAGAATTTGATTGATTGAGGGTTTTCTCCATTTTCTGCCACCAACACATATAAACAAGCAAACAAATAAACAAAATAAATAAAAGCAGCATGGTGGCTTAGTAGTTAGCACTGTTGCCTTGCACTTCCATGGTTGGGGTACGATTCCCACCCCTGGTCTATGTGCATGTTTTCCATGTGCTTTGTAGGTTTCCTCTGGGTACTTCAGTTTCCTCCAACAGTCCAAAGACATGCAGATTAGGTTAGTTGGTGTTTCAAAACTGTCCATAGGGTGTGAATGAGCATGAGTGTATGCCCTGCAATGGATTAGCATCCCAGGATGTACCTCGCCTCGTGCCAAAAGTCTCCTGGGACTCCAGGCCCGCCACGACCCTATACAAAATAAGCAGTAGCCTATAGAAGATGAATGAATGAATGAATAAATACATATCAATTATAAGCTTATTCATTTATCTTAAGTAACCATGGGAATTATGGTGGTCAAAGAAAGACACAATGCACACACGCACACACACAGTCAGTGGGGGGAACCAGAGAACCTGGAATCAACCCACACAGACAAGAGGAAATATAAAACAAAAGCAGTAGGCCTGAGTACAAGTAAAATTAAATGTTAAGAGTTATGGGGAAGGTAAACTTGCAAGCTGATGTGACTGCTTATCCACAGTAGAATACTGATTGTTTTTCCCCCCAGTTTGTTGCATTTGATCCTATCAGGGAATGTTTATTATGGGTTACTCCCTTTTAGCATCGCTGTACTACTTGTTATTGTGCTAAAGTTTTGTTGATAGGTCTAAATCACAATTTATTAAGTTCATTCAGGCAAACAACAATACAAAATTGAAAAATACTAATAGGCTAGTTCTTATACACCATGGGTATAAGATACTTTTAAGCGTTCCTTTTTTTCTCTTCAGTTTTTAAACCAGTCTCAGTGTATAATGGTTCGGCTTAATTCCTGCTTGGGGAATTTCTCAGAAACAGGGCGTTTGGCACGTCTGTTGATTGACGTCGCTGTCACCTGTGCTGAAAAGGGGGCGGGGCCACTGCGCGAGCGTTTTCATTGGCGCGGCGAAATTCCCCTTCTCCCTCGCGCACTCACTCGGCGCACAGAGCAAAGCGAAACGGGACCGGAACACCGGGTCTCCGTGATACAGCCGGCGTGTGCAGGGGAAAATGGGATATTTTATCTCAGAACTTTTTTCACTAAGAACAATTTAAGACGGATCAATGGCATGGCTGTCGACGGTAAGTCGTTTTTTATCTATTTATTTATAGGAATCATAATTAAACAGATGGTCATGTTTTATTACGGGGACAAACGGTCGGCACTTTCGACCAAACAGCGTAAATAAATATTAACAGGCGTGAAACTTTCACACGTTGTAATGTCAGTCTATAGCTGCTTGTGGTGTGGAATGAAGAAATGCTCCACCTCGTCTTTTCAGTAAGCCTAACCTTCTGTATGTTTGAGATAATCAACTTTGTAAATAATGTTCCACTTCACATAGGAGTTTATTTGTTTGTATCAAGTACAGTGTGACTTGTGGTCGTTTTTTTTTTTTTTTTTTTTAAATCAACAATTATCATCCACAATGCTTTCTTCACCCACGCGAACAAAGTTTGAATTTGTTAAAGTATCTATATATTCTCATTTGAAGTGTGTATTTTCCTCTTTCCATTTGGTGCTTGAGGTGTTGCTGTGTGGTTCCTTCTGTTCGTTCTTTAGTCTGTGCAGTTGTGGTTATGGGAAAGTTGTCATGTCGTTAACACTGGTTTACTCGGAGCTTAGAAGAATTGTTTTGTAGATTACAGGGGACTAGTAAACTGTAGTACTGGTCTGTTCTTACAGTGATTCTTCCCGGTCTGAACTTGTCCTACCTGAAAGCTCCAATCTTTAATCTAAACACACACACACACACACACACACACACACACACACACACACACACACGTATACATACATACATACATACATTGACATTTTTTATTCAGCCTTTTGGGAGTCTCTTTTGTTGAGAGTCTTAGGCTACAACATGCAAACAATGTAACATCAATACAAAGCACTGTGAGAATGTGTCAACACTAGAGACAAATGCTGGTTTGTGAAAGTGCTAGACTGGTCTAGGTAATAACAAAAAGACCTATTTCAGACCTAGGTGCAAAAACAATACTACAGTAATAAATGGCAGCACTAAGAAGTACATCCTGCATTTAATGCAAAGAGAGCACTTAATAATGAAACATCATCCTATCCTGGGTTTGTGGTTAAGGTGTTGGACTGTTGATCAGGAGGACCTCGGCTCGAGCCCCTATGCCGCCAGGTTGCCACTGATGAACCGTGTAGCAAGGTTCTTCACCCCCAAGTGCTCAGAGTTGAGCTGGCAAGCAACATGACTCCGTAAGCAACTGCGTCAACAATGTCAGATGGCACGTAGACGGACCCTTTCACCCTTTTCATCCTATAAATTACGAACACTATCTATCACTGTCCCAAAAACCCATCCACAAATACACCTACATCACCTATTACCCACTCACACAAGCACCCATTCATACAAAAAAGTCAACCACCCACCCATGTGCCTAAC
The DNA here is from genome assembly GCA_030014305.1 of Clarias laeviceps. Classification (NCBI taxonomy): domain Eukaryota; kingdom Metazoa; phylum Chordata; class Actinopteri; order Siluriformes; family Clariidae; genus Clarias; species Clarias laeviceps. The sequence goes on along the minus strand of JAQMYJ010000040.1, from coordinate 15,108,833 downwards.
GCACACGCGCAGACGCACACACACACACGCACACACAGAGTTAACACCCACACATCCATCACACACAAAACTACCAGTTTCAGACACCGATGCATACACACAGCATATAAACACAGACCCACGGAAAAGTTCAGCTTTTGATCATTGGAGCTATTAAACAGCAGATCTGTTTACCTGCCGAGAGGCTCGCCGCTGCTTTAATACTGACTTGCAAATTCGTTCTGGCATTCATCTGCATCAGTAATTAAGCACTAGCGCTTGAGGGGCTGGCTGCAGACCTGTCTCAGCCTTTCCCTTCTACCTCATTACTCTACACAGATGTTGCATTTCACTCGTCCTCTGAAGTTCAAAGCCCTTCACAATATCACCAGCACTGGTTTTCATAGCTTGCATGATGCATACAGACTGCACGATGAACTTGTGCTAGCTGAACTGAGACTATCTCCCATATAAAAGAAAATGTCTGGGCTACCTCTTTTATTATGTCTTTTTTCCATTCTTTAAATTTTTTAATGAGGAGGATACTAGATGAAAAAAAGATTAATGGGCTAGTCATTCACCTTGAATCACCCTTCTGAAACTACAGCTATTTAATAGCATTATTTATTCTCCTAAAGCACTGTCATTTTAGTGTTTTAACAATGTCTTGACATTGTTAGCACTTATAAGCCCAAATGAAGTATTTAATTCCCAATGCGTTGAATAATGACAATGTCTGCTCATGTGAAAAACTTAAAGGCTTAAACTAAGCAAGTTGCATTAAAAATGTTTTTACTCTCATTACTTGTGACAGAACACTTTTCTTCTGGTTTTTGGTGTCTGTAAAAAAAACAAAAAAACATACATGCAGCATAATAAGCCATGACTTTTTATTTAACATCCTTATCCCAGACTTCCATGCCTTTCCACACAAATCCCATCCCTCTCGTAGCCACTTCAGAAACTCTGTAATAAAAGCCACTTTGTTAGTGTGTGATTCTATCCTGAACCAGATTGTGTTTACTTCACATGGACCATGGTCAAATGAACAGACTTGATGAGAACTGTCTTTGTAGGTCTGTTGGTCTGGAGTAGATGGGGGTGGGGGACAAGGGCAAGAGAGACAAGATTTTGTCACATCCAGTTCCCCACCCTCTCTCTCTCTGTCTCTCGCTCTCTCTCTCTCTCACACACACACACACACACATGCACACACATACACATACACACATGCACAAACCGCTTACATTATCACGGTTGACTGGTTCTTGGTTCAGCTATGACAACATTGTCAATTAGAGGAGTGAGATTTTAATGAGCATGTCCACAATGACTCTGAACACTTGTCTGTAAACACACTGGCCACTCGCCCTTCACTGAGAAAACATACACAGACTGCCTCTTGAATCATTAAGGCCAGCGCTAGTTCTGGAATATGCATGGCGAGCAAGCCAGGATGTGCACACACTCTCGCATTCCAGTGATCAGAGGGCCAATGATGCTCTGGATGCAAGAATATCATATCTGGAAGCTGACATAAGCTATGCTGCTATGGGTTGGCCAGCATCTGACGCAGGAGTCAATTTGAGAGAGAGAGAGCCTTTGTCCAGTGCTGCATTTTAGTGTCTGTAGGTAGATGTGAGATAACAAGAGCAGTAGTTGAAAATAATAGTACATAGAAATTCTACATCATTTAGATATAAAGAACTCCGTAGCAGTCTGCTGAAGTTAAAGACCAATTGTGCAAATGTGTTGCTACCCAAATTGGTGGTGCAATTTCCCATGTCTGTTTAACTTCAGAGTGATTTTTTTTCTGGTCACATGAAAAAAAAAATTATCTGCTGATTGTATAACTTTATTATGTGATTGTATAATGAGATATTATGAGATTTGTGAGATTTGTTTTCACAGTTGTGGATAATCCATATGCTATTAATTAAACTAGCTCATAGTCCACAAAACCACTGTCATTTTACTGCCTTGCTATAACCTCTATATAAAACCTTGACTTTTTTTTATTATTAAGAATTAAACGTCTAGCAAATTAATGCAGAATTGACACAGACTTTGATTTTGTCTACCAAGTTTTTTTTTTCTTGGTTTTGCCCATGGGCAAAATAGAACAACGAGGACAAGAGGTTACCTTCTCAATATGTCAAGCTCTCTTTTTCTTTCTTGTCTGATAGCTGCCTCCAGCTTTAGTTTCTGCCGCCCTGCAGTAGAGTACAAGGCACTTCCAGATGACTTTAAGTACCAGCTGAGCCGCTGCACGGGTGAAAATCTTACCTGGCATGAGTGTCGTGGGAACAGAACAGCAGGTGGTCGAACTGTCAAACTCCTACAGCAACCAGGAACCGAGGCCTCGCAGGTAACTACACAAAATGCTATGGTACAGTCACAGTTCAGCCAGGGAAGGTTTAATAAAGTGCTGAAATTATACCCAACTCCAGAATCTATTAGCATCTTAAATGTCTTAAATTGCTGACATTCCAATGCACAACTAAATCTCTTTTTCTAGCCACTGAATAATTAATAATAGTTAATGAATATGGCAAGGCGGCACGGTGACGTAGTGGTTAGCACTGTGGCCTCGCACCTCCAGGGTTGAGGGAACGGTTCCTGCAGAGGGTCTGTGTGCACGGAACTTGCATGTTCTCCTTGTGATTGTGGGTTTCATCCCACTGTCCAAAGACATACAGATTAGGATAATTGGTGTCCTGAAATTGCCTGTAGTGTGTGTGTGAACATGTGGTGTGTGTGCATACTGTATGTGCCTTGTGATTTATTGGCACTCTGTCCAGGGTGTATTCCACCTTGTGCCCAAAGTTTCCTGGGATGAGCTCCAGGCTTCCTGCGGTCCTGTCCAGGATTAGCAGCATAGAAGATTAATGAATAATGAATAAGGGGGCTTTCACACATTCCAGAATGAACTAAAATAGTGAAATTTCACAATCATAGAAAATCGAAGGATGGAATTTCTCAGGAAGTTTGTCAGGGTTTAGGAGAAATCATAGGTGTAAAGAAATTAACTATGCCCCAAATTTTGAAATGAAGTCACCTATTAAAAACATTCTAGCATGTTTTTCAAAGGTGGATTGCAGTAGTTTGTTTATAGACTTTGTAGGTGTTTTATATCTTTTCATAGTGGATCATTCAAAATAATGCATTTAATAAGGCAAGTCTTTCCCCCCCTGAAATTTCCTGTGCCAACTATTCAGACAGCTGTTTTGTGTTAACTGTTAATTGGATGATTTTGTTTTCTTACATTCTGGTTTTTTTCTTCTGGTTGTTTTCATACAAAATCATTAGCTATGGTTTATTATCGACTGGAGCCATTTCATAGTCTCATAATGTATTGTGCCAAAGTTTAACAAATTCCTCACTCTGTAGTCATGTTTTATTCTTTTAATGAAAGAAAAAATATTTTACTGAAATGGAAAACATTTTTCCTCTCAAACCTAACAGCTGTTTTTATTTATTTGGAATGTTTGTCATTAGGGCTGGACAAAATCACTGTTTTAGTAAATTGCTACAGTTACAGTTAACTTCAGAATTATTGGTACAATTCATTATCTTGGTTCAAAAACCCACCCTAAATTCAAAGCTTTAACGATCATCTCCAAAAAACTTAATGATGCACCATCAGATTGTTTTAAAATGGTTATGGACGTAAAAAAAAAAAACAGCAATTTATGCTTGACCACTTGTTTTATATATTCTAGCAATTGAAAAAAACTCTCATGATAAGAAGCGCTTATAGATTTTTTTAATGATTGTGCATCGTGTGTAATATGTGTTTGTTTGGTTGCCTGGTTCCCAGTTTCCTAAAGGCTGCCAATAATTCAGCAGTTCCTCCACTTAAAATTTCTGGCATCACAATGCAAAGAGAAGAAATCCATAATCTTATAAGACTATTGAAACTGGAAAGTGTTTATTGTTTTCTCCATGAAGATGAATGAACCCCATCATATGCTGGTTTATGTAGGAGTTTTCTGTACAATCTAGAATTTAATATGAGCAACCTAATGCCAGTAGCTTTATGATATGGGGAAAAAATATGGGTCCATAATCCTCGGCATGAAACTGCAGAAATCTTACTGCTATTTGGTAGAGTTATGGATGGTCTCTGAGAATATAGTGGCTTACATACATTGAATTCTTTAAAATACATTCTTCTGCTTCATCATAAAGAACAGCAACAGAAACAGTAATGAGGACCTTACAGCTGTGAGAAATCACTGATGACTTCTAAGCACCCTGTCTTATAACCCTTTCATTTTCCTGTTTCATGCCTTTAAACCGGCATTCTCTTTATGGCTCTAGTCCACACATTACCAATTAAGCTGTGCTACTGGAGAGAAGGTGTTATTCCATGCCCATCCTTCACTGCATTTTATGTTGTTAAGATTCCTGATATCAACTCATGCATTTCCTCATGTTTTCTGATGTGCACTCAACAAGACATGGCTATGAATAATATAAAGGTCAAAGGGTAAAGGAAGGTAATAGGAAGTGAATATAGCTATTCGCTCTCTTTGTTTCTGTCTGTCTTTTTATTCCCATTTCTTCCTCTCTTACCCATCCCCCCCCTTGCTCTCTATTCAGCCATCCATCCAAATCAAGACTTTATTTGCAGAAAATGGGAAAGATGCAGTTGAGCCTGGAGGCAGAGCAAAGTAAAGGGTCTTGTTCCAGAATGGCTTTAAATAGACTGTAAAGTCTTTTAGCTCCTGAGCACTGGTAATGGATGATTGAACACTACGGTGTGAACCTTAGTATGCTGAACTCGAGCTGAGCCTTTACATTTTCATATCGACTAAGCAACCTCCTATGCCCCCTTCATTTCCCCAGGGGTTACATTCAGATTCTGTCAACAGCAAAGGCTTGCCTTCTTTATAGATTTTATTATATATTTTAGCTAATTAACCGTTTCAACTAAACTAATATTCCTAAGTAGTCGAAATGGCCTTAATTGACTTTATTCTTGCTTAATTATTTGTGGCAAGTAACCTGAGTTAAACATTTGAAATTGCAGCACTATGCAACTGCATTTTTTTTTTCTTACCAATCTAAATTCTTCGTAATTACTAAATAAAATGCTTTACAATGTGTGCCAGAATGATGAGCGTTTTTTCTATATCCTTTATTTAAAAATAATTACAAAGTAAAAAAAAATTCTTATCTTAACTGCCATCTATTCTTAAAGCTGATTTGTGTTGAGTGCCAAGTGTGTGGGTTTTGATTGATTTGTTTTTTCATCAAAAAAGTATTTGCAGTAAATAACGATATATTGTAGCAGAAGAACTTATTCTGGCAAATTATTTTTAGAAAAGTATAAACAGTTTCACGTGACCAAAGTCAGTCTTGCTTGTGCGGAAAGGCACAGATGTCCAAGATAGAAACGGTATACATAATGCACATGCCCAAAAGAAAAACCTTGTACTGAACTGTTATGGAATTGCTGAAGTTATACCCCCTTTTTTTTTTTTTTGCAGTTACTACTAATTATTACTACTACTACTACTACTGCTACTGCTGCTGCTGCTGCTGATGATGATTATAATGATGATTATAATGATAATAATGATGATAATGATAACTACTTCAATAACCTATTCAGGAAACATAAACTTGAAATAATATTTGCACTTTAGTTAACATTAACACTTTTAGATAAATGAAAGGACTTTATTAAATTTATGCACGGCAGTGGCTGAACGGCACAGCATGATTAATACACTCACTCACTCACTCTCACTCATCTTTTATACCGCTTTATCCTGTAATCAGGGTGGCGGGGACCTGGAGCCTATCCCAGGAGGCTTAGGGCACGAGGCAGGGTACACCCTGGGTGCAAATCCATCGTAAGGCACACACATACTACGGGCAATTCGGGAATGCCAATTAGCCTAACCTGCATATCTTTTGACTGTGGGAGGAAACCGGAGTACCCGGATCAACCTCACCAAGCACGGGGAGAACATGCAAACTCCATGCACACAGAGATGGGAATTGAGCCTGGGGGATGGAACCTTGGAGGTGCAAGGCGACAGTGTTAACCACTACACCACCGTGCCGCCTAAATTAATACATATAATTAAAAATATTCTATCCTATCATATAAGACAATTGGGTGAAATACTTTAACTAAAACAAAGACAGTAATATAATAAGTTTAATTTCCAAGATTCAAGATTCTGCTCTGATTCTGTTTCCAGGATCCTGTTGTTATCTGAGTTAATTCAGTATAACTTGTGCTGCAGAATTCTCTATTAATTCAGTTAATTCAGATTAAAGCAACAAGAAGCACATCACTGCAAGAAAAAAAAAAAGCAAATATCACTTCAAAGATATGGAATTTGTTCAGTTCTGAAAAGTCAGATGAACAAATTCATTTAAAATATAATTTATCGTTCTATTCAGCACATTTGACAACGTGAGAAACATGACACTTGGGTTTTATGAGCAACATGCTAGGGAGGTAATCTAGATGGCAGGTGTATTATTATTATTATTATTATTATTATTGTGTATTATTAGGTATTACTATGTTTTAAAAACAGCAAATTGTATAGTTAATATTTTGGATTTAACAAACAAATATGTCTGTCTGTTGATCAACAGAAATTAGAAATCAACATGACTGTGTTAACTTCAGTTGCTGTGATATTTTATAACATGTTCGTCCTGCTCCCCTTTCACACTCTCTTTTCCCACGTCACCTATAGATGAAAAAGAAGAAAATACTGATTATATAGTGATTATTATATATTTTATTTTATTGTAATACACATTTTTCCCATTTTTATTCAATTATTATTTTTTAAAATATAAATATTTAGAGATAAGCTGTGTTTGCAGTGCTGATGCGTTTTCTCCTTGTAAAGTAAAATTAGTTTAAGAACACTTGAACACCCCCTTGCTTGAACCAGTCCGAGCTCTAGCTACTTGTCCTTTTTTTGTCCTAAGTGACCAAATGATCAAAAGCCATGTATAATTAATCTGCCATATTAATATACCTCTTCAAGAGTCCAAACAGTAACTGCTGAAATATTGGGTAATTTTCATCTATTTTGGGTCTAAATGTGAATCATGATTTATCATAAATAATGAAAGTTAGATCTCTGCAGGCAGATCAGAGTGTGGAATGTGTGAATACTTTGTACTTATATGACCTCCTAATGGAAATAGCCATCCATTACTTTTGGAGAATTTTTGTATCTCGTTTTTCAGAACATATGAGGACAAGAAAGGAAGGAAGGAAGAGAAAGACCATAATGAGGATTTAATGTTGATGGTGGTGTGGTGATTTGTCTACAAGAACATAGCAGGTTGAGAACCATGAATGCCAGATTCCATCTCATTACTGCATTCTATAATTATCCCTTAGAAGTGCCCTTGTCTATGCAGAGAGGTGGATAAATTATAAATTTGTTAGCTAGCCCGCTTAAAAAAAAGTGAAAGCTTTAATGTGCAAAATCCCATGATTTTGTTGCTGAGAACTTTACTAGACTAGTGACTGCAGTAGTAAATGCACTGGCTAAGCTAATATATGGTGAGATAATTAGCTTGTTAAGTACATTTAATACAGTTTAAGGTAAATAAAGAAATGTAGCAAAATAGGGGTCAACATAAATCTAGCAAGTTTTTGGCCAATGTGTATGAAATGCGCTCTGTCACCTGTCAACTATATTATCTGTCCGGTTAGTGAATTTCTTTTCTCTTGATCTATTTAACTAAAGTGAGTTTGAAAAAATATTTCACCCATTTCACTCCCGCATATCATATGTCAGGTACCAGTGTCACTGACTGATGGGAGAGAGACAGAAGTATGTTTCAGTTTGTTGAATGTTCTCTAGACAATTATTAAAAAACTAACACCCCAAAGATGGAGGGTGTTGACATTGTTATAGTGTTTACACAGTCATTGGTATGTTGGGGAGTAGTTGTCAGTAACAGACATGCAAGCAAGATCCATAAGTATTTGGATTTTTTATTTTTTTTGTATTTTAGCCTTTGTACACCACCACAATGGATATGCAATTAATTAATCAAGACACAATAGTATTGTAGACTTTGAGCTTTAATTCTTGGGGTGTAACAAAGATCATCAATCATTTTAGAAATTTTCATAGGCATTTTCTCAGGCTTAAAAGTAAATTGACAAACTTGCCTCATAATTAAGTATAATTAATACTTGGATGCCTAGTGTCTGCAGTTAATGACAGCCTATAGTCTGGAACCCATGGACATCGACAAATGCTGACTTTCTATTGAGATGCTTTGCAGTGCTTTACTGCAGCCACCTTCAGTTTGTTTATGGGACTTCCTGCTTGCAGTATTGTCTTCAGTAAGAAATGCTTTTTAAGAACTTTCAATTTCATTGCCTCTAGACGCTTTTATTGTATGTTTTGGGTCATTATCTATCTGTACTTTGAAGCACTATCCAATCATATTTTTGAAATTTGATTGAACATGAGAAGAATGTATACAAGTCCAAACATTTTTATTCATCCTGCTACTTCTATCAGCTGTCACATGATCAATAGACACAGTGACCCAGTTCCACTGGCAGCCATACACACTCTTGTCATAACAGTGCTTCCACCAAGTTTGACATGTGATGTGGTATGCACTGGGACATAAACACATATGTTACAAAATTTATTTAGCATAATTATTGTATCCGACCTGGGTAAGCTTTTTTTTTTAATTTATTTATTATTTTTTTTAAGCAAAGTCTAATCAGTTCCTAAGTGTTGGATGGCATTTTGAGGTAAACCCTCTGTATTTACATTTCAAAAAGGTTTCTCCTGACTAGAGACTTTGACTCCTTCTTAGTGCGCTTGACTTGGCTAGATGTTGTGACTGGGGTTTGTTTACGAAGGAAAAATATTTTTGCGATGATCCACTGTATTTGTTTTCTATGACCTTAAAGCAGGTTTGCTGTTGCTGTGCTTGCCAGTTTATTCCAGAATGTAACAGTCCTGTTTTGTTTTTAGCATAATGGCCTCCTTCACTTGCATTGGCACCTCATTGAACTGCCTATTAAAAATTCCCATGAACAGCTATCAAATGCAAATTTGACATGTTGAATAAGCACTAGACCATTTACAGTATGTCACTTATTTGAATAATATGTCTAAGAAACATGCTACTGGCCACCAAGCTGCTTATAAGTCAATTGTCCAATAACTTTTGAGTAGGGCTGCCTAAAAAATCTAAATTGAAAATATATATGAACAATTAGCACTCTTATAATGCAGTTTGAAAATTACAAAATATATTTAAAGTGTTTTTATTTACTAGAATGGATGTTGGAAAACATTTTATGTATTAGTTATAAGTATGTATAAACCACCTAGCATTATTTTTGAACTTGCGTAAATGAAGGGACTTTTTAAAATGCCCATTATTTTCTAACCCGTTAAACCACTTGAATTTAAGCTGAAAGTCTACACTTAAATCATAGCTTGATTGCTTTATTTCAAACCCATTGTGGTGCACTGTCCAAAGACATATGGACCTGACTGTATAGAAAGCAGGTTATCTCATTGTCACCTGCAGATAAATGGTCAATGACTAAAAACCCCCATTATTATTTTGATCATTTAATGTTTTGGTGGTATTTATACACACACCATTGGTTGCTACTGGGTGCAGAGTCCTTTCACAGTTTCAGCCATGTCATAGTGAATGAATGGGATCCAAAAGGACATACATGTACAACCAGTACTGTTCTTTGATTTTAGCTTTGTGTGCGTACACATGTGTCTGCTGTTACACATGAAAGATCTCCCTAGGGCCAGAAGAGAAGAGAAGGCTGCAGTTAAAATGGATGTCGGGGGAGGGGGGGAGAGAGTGTGAGGGCGAAAACTGTGAAGGAGAGAGAAAATTGGAGGTAAATGGGAGTGGACCAAAATAAAAACACAGACACACACGGCTGTTAATGGGTCATCAAAGCAAACAAATAGAAGTAAAGGCACAAAATTACCACAATAATGAAAGGGACTTTGCTAGAGTGGATGGTACAGCAAATTACACCAATTGTGTTCAAAGCGTTTCTCTTTGAAAAATATGTAAAAATAGCAATAATAAATGCCAAAACTTAAAAGGTTTATTAATACTGTCTATATAAATCCTAAGTCTATAAAATATATAAAGTTTGATTTTGGGACACCTGCAACAACATTTGTGTTGGAACTGTGCTAGAGGTTAGTAAATAGCTTTTAGATGGCCTCAGTTTAATGGGATCTGTTTATGCATCATGGGTCCGTCAGTGTGTTGGCCCAAATGACAACAATCCTAGATGAAATAATCCATCTTAATTACTGACAGCGCATAGAGCAGAACATTGCTATTAAAAAAAAAGTATATATATAAAAATAGATTTATTTCCTAGAGCTCTCTGTAGCAGTTTGAATGCAATCACCGTCACTGGATATTGTTCGCTTAGTAAAGAAAAAAAAGAAGCTGGGTGTGCATATATATGCGTGTCTAACTTGTTATGGTATCGATGGAATGCATTCCTAACAAGCTTTGAAACTTGCGATATGATTCACAGACTCCAAAGCCTCCACTTAGAATGAATTTGCCCATTTCACTGGAATTGCTTTGTTCTTTCTCTCTGTCTATCTGACATTTATTTCTGTTTCCTCTCTCAGCTTCACACAGGGAATGCATACTCTGTTTACCACACTAGTCCCACCCTGCCAAGTCTGTCTAGGCCAGTGGTTCTCTGGTCCCAGCAGGACGTGTGTCGGTGGTTAAAGAAACACTGTCCTCACAACTACCTGACCTACGTGGAGGCTTTTTCTCACCATGCAATTACAGGTACATTGTCAAGATTTTGAGGTCACTGCTATCAGAGACAGGTTAATGCACTGGGGGGATGTTCCCCAGTTGTGACACAAAAATTACTCTTTTTTTTTTATTTTTTTTTTTTTTTTTTGTAATAGAGCTAAAAGATCTATCCTATTTTGTCACAATAAAGATTTGGTTATTGTAGCTGGCTGCTGCTGAAAATGTTTGCTTTAGCTTGGAAAAAATGGACACGTAATTTTGTCCTCCAAAATGAACTCCATGTTCATCAGCCATAAAAACATTAACATTATGACCACATATGTCCAGGTTTTAATTTCCCCCCTAAGGGTGTGGCTCTGCAGGGCCTCTGGGTGATGGCTGTGGAGTGGGCCTTTGTGGATTTGTACCCATTTGCTTAGTGCATTCCATTGGCTTTGGGATCTCTTCCTGCCTGGCCCCATTCAGGAGGTTGTGGTGCACAGGGTGTTCCGGTGCCTTTCTATCGTGGCCAACATTGACTTTTTTTTTTTTCAGTGATTTGTGCTGCATTGTTTTTTTTTTTTTGTTTTTTTTTTTGTGGGATTGGACCAGGTGGGCTGCCCTTGGGTCCCTCTGGGCTTGGATGAGCCTTAGGTGTCTGTGATCTTTCCACCAGTTTGTGGTACATAATTGGTAATTAATGTTAATGTGTTAATGTTATGGCTGATTGGTGTACATTTTGTACAATAGACTTCTATTTCTACTGTCCAAATTCTTAGTAACCCTTTAAATTTTTTAATTTGATGGTATTCTCAGACTAATGTTTTATATTAGAGACTACAAAACATTAATGTAAGTCACTCTGGATAAGGGCATCTGTCAAACGCTGTAAATGTCCCCACCCTCTCCTTCTCCAGAGAGCCCCATCTGGCTCACTGTTCCTGTCCTCTTGCTCTAATTGAACATAAAGCATCTGGGGCTCAGATGTTATTCAAGTGACAAAAGAAACAGGGAGAGTGACTGAGATATGCTGACAGAGGCATTGCCTGTCATTTGGGGAGAAGACAAGAAGGCAAAGAAAGGCAATAGAGCGGCTGGCCATTCAGGGCTGTGCGCTAAAGGGTCTGAAAAAATGGCAAGCTCAGTAGGCTTCAGGGTCATGAAAATGACTTCAGGCTTGGTTACCTCTCAGGGAGCAGCTTTAGCAGGATGCCATAATTACATTCAGAAACTCCCCTACATGTGATTTGCTTGAAGGATCCCAATGAGTATGGGAGATGCTTTCATGATTTACCAGTAATTTGAAAAACCAGAGTACATGAGACTCCTTGGTTTAGCATCCCAAAAGATTATTGGCTAATTAAAGAAAATTGCTCCAGTATTTCAGTGTTCCTTTAATCCAAACAATTTCTGCAACAAAGCAGCTTTCATTATGTGCTCGTTAGTAGGTGCTGAAAATGAACATAGACATTTTTTTTCTTCCCTATTTTTTTACCCATTTATCAGGATATTAATTAAACCATAAGATGTCTGCCAGTCTGTTAGTGTTTGGCATTCTTCTGGGAGACAGCAGGGAGGAAAATAACCTCTGAGATATACAGCAACGCTGCAGAGTCAAAAATGACCTTCAGGCTTGAGCTCCCTTTCCGGTGTGTGTGTCTTGTCAGCCCATCTGTATCTGCCCGTGTAAGGGCTCTTTTGTGGCCGGTGACCCAATTTTATACATGATTTAATCTTTTGATCAACATTCCAATCAGCACTTACACCAAGGATCTTATTAATTTGCATTTTAATCTGCTGGGTTAAAAAAAGAAAAAGTGGTGCCATTTTTTTTATTTCTTTTTTAAGAAAATCAGCTCCAGCAGACATGAAGGTGCTTATGTCAGTGGGTCTCAAAGACGGCTCTTTTTTTATACTAGACTTCAATATTTCTCTAACCATATTCATTTACACAAATTGTAGACTAAGAGAGAACCATCTCTCTCTCTCTCTCTCTCACTTTTAGGCCGAGCTTTGTTAAGGCTGAATGGCGAGAAGTTGGAGAGGATGGGTCTTGTACAGGAAACTCTCAGGCAAGAGCTTCTTCAGCAGATTTTGCAACTGCAAGTCCAGGAAGAAAGGCGCAACCTCCAGCTCCTTAGCAGAGGTGAACGGAAGAGATTTAGAAAGACAAAGGGACTCATCAATCTTTTAGTGAATTTTTATATAAATGTTTGACCAAGCCAAGCTGATCTAAAGAAGTCACAAAACTTGCAAAAGTTTCAGAAACGCAGATTATTATTATTATTATTTTTTTTTTTTTATTCACTTGTGTATGCTTATCACCCACAAAGTACAAAATTCTGGACACAGCTTGAATTTAGTTTTGACTTGAATTTAGCAACATGCACAAAACTCAAACAGGTCAAGTGGACAATGGCTGGAAACATGAAATGAGTACTAAACAACAAAAGAAAAGGGGGGACACATTGGGTTGACTCTCTGAGAAAAATCTAAAGACAAATTACAGAAAAGGTGACTTAGGTGTGAATTAACTTGGGTGACAAGAAAATTGTCACATGAAAAATAAAGATCTAAACTGGACCCAGGGGTTCATGCACACCAAAAGTTTAAAAATAGTTTGAGTTGTCTCAGCCACCATGCTGGAAAGGTAGTACAGCACATCAAATAAGATGCAAATGGAACAGATTTTTAGGCCAAAAAAAGTCATTATTTTGAGCATTATTTTTATGCTCAAAATAATAATAAATAAATTCATAATAAAATTCATACCAGTCTTTAAACATCCTTTTTCTCATAAGCATGACATGCACCAAATCGAAATGCTAAAAACTGTAAATAAACATTAATGAACAATTTAAACATGACCGTATAATCCATATACAAAAGTACAATGCAAATTATATGATTTGAAGTTGAGGTTTACATTTTACATCCATGGATAGGAAAATTTTTCCAAAATTACAGGATTTTCATGAATATGAAATTTCTAGTGTGAATGTCCAAGTGCAAATGATTTTCAAATAAATGTGGTTTTTAAAGAAAAGTGATAAGTTCAGAGAAAAAAAACTAAAACCGTCTGTTTGCTTTTCCATATAAACAGGATCTCCTTTGCTTGGTAGAATTATGTATTCATTCCTTTCTTCTCCCTCTTCCTCTTACTGCAGGGACTTTTGGGAACCTGTCATAGCTACAGACATGCGTGGGCAACTCTTCCAGGCTCAGTACGCTGTGAGAGGTCATTGAGGCATGGGGCCACAGGCTGTGTGAGTGCAAGAACAGACCACTGTCTTGGACTGCCACAGGCCACTGAGGCTTTGGCAGAGCTTTCAGCATCAGCACCTGAACCTTTATGTTCATCTCAGATTCCAGATGAACATAGACTGAATCAGCAGCAACAAGGAGAATAAAGACTCTAACCAGAATCTCCCCCTGAGAGTGGTGTAAATCTACTCCAAAATGTTGTTTCTGTTTGAGTACGAAGTTCCAAATCTTTAACCAGGGGTGCTGGGAAAAACTGGTTTTTCTGATGACCTGAAACTGTTTTCCACCGTGGGATTATTTTTCATTCTCAAGACAACAAGTAATTTTGTCCACAAAGACTATGTAGGTGATTTTCCTCTTGACAATTTGTCACTGTAATAATCTTACAGAAGACAAATTTCAGCTAGGAGTGTAATTGCACAAAAGTTAAACAAGGAGCAAGTCTTGACATGCCTCTTAAAGTTATCTTATCTAACCGTCAGATTGATATTGTGAGACGGCTCGAGAGAAAGATGAGGTGATGAAAACAAGCTCATCAAGACTTCACATTGTTCAACGCTTACAGAATTTAATGTTGTGCTTAAAAATACTGCAGAAGAAATGAAAGAGGTATTTTTCCATGACTTTTGTTACAGACTTTCCTCTTGGGCTGTTCTTGACTATCTGTCACCTTGATGACGCTCTGAGCCTTACCTGGGGACATTTAAGCATTACACAAATTCCACAGTATAAAAGTTTGACATTCTATCCATACTTGCATCCTGAATGTTCATAGACTTTTTTTTTTTTTTTTTTTTAACTGGCTTTTCAAAATCTGTACTGTCTTTTAAAAACCATTTTAGTTTACCCGTCACCCTTTGGCCTGAGGACACGTGTCCTTGATGCCATTTTACATTCTGATTTTTACCTAATGTTTGCATGTTTCATATTAATGTTTTTAAGTTATATTATAAAATATGTAAATGTAATATGATGTAGGCCTAAAATTTTTTATTAGTTGCCACTTCATTTGTGTCTTATCATTTACCTCAAATCTCTAATGTGTGAGTTTTTATGTATGTTGTGTAGTAGTTACACTGATTTGATAGAGCTGTGTGACAAATACAGTATACAGTATGTAAATATTACTTGTTCAGTAATATGTGCCAACACTACCTCATTGCTGGTTCTTCATGTTGATTCTTTTTTGTATATGATTTGTATATGACTCAGATTATTGTGTGTAGCCTACAGGTCTGATAGGCAGACTGTTACTTTTTGAACATAGTGTATCATGGTGTAGCCTACTAAAAGAATATAATAAGCAAATCTTACTGAGCTTTTGAATAATTCTCTTTCTTGCGAAGAATAAATATCTCTGTGGGATTTGAAAGGCAGATTACATCTCATTTGCACAAATACTGCTTAAACCCATCATTGGTACCACAGGCAGTTCACATTGTTCTTGTTTTGGCAATTTTAATGGACCTGGCTCAGCTCATTAGTACACGTGTTGTGACTGGGTTTATATATTTTAAAACAAAAAATATGTGTGAAAAATATTTGTGTGAGAGAAACGCTGTGGTGGGGTGTCGCACAATTATCCATGATGAAAGCAGTTGTTGGTGTATTCCGCCATCTACTGACCTTTTTCATACAAAAATCCCTCAGTTGAAAGCTAGCCCTAAAGAAAGATATGGTGGGAAATTGAAGGAAGATCAAAAATGTACTGGAGGGATCAACACCATTTTCTGAAATATATTCCACAGCTGGTGTCTAGATGATGGTGGTAGAAGTGAAGTGTTCAGTTGAGTTGAGATCTGTTGACTACAAACAACAGAAATATAATTTACATATTTTTTATACTCGTACAATCCTTTAATGATTTGGGCATTGTCATTCTAGAAGAGAATCCTCCCATCAGGCAATGTAGAAATGTTTCATAATAGGAAAACCTTAATCAGTCAAAAGGACTTTGCATTGATTTGCAGTAACTCTTCCTTCTAAGACTCTGGTTTCTTCCAACAGTCCAAAGACATTCAGATTAGGATAATTGGCATTTTCAAATTGTCCATAGTGTGTGAGCATATGAGTGCTTGTGCCGCATGATGGATTGGCACTCTGTCAAGGTTGTACCCTGCCTTGTGCCCCGAGTTCCCTGGGATAGGCTTCATGCCTCACATGGCCTCACTTACAGCATAAGTAGTATAGAGAATTAAGGACTTCCTTTAAAGGGGACAAACGGAAACCCTTAATAGCAAAATGCCCTTACAGCATATCCTCTATTTGTCAGTCAGACTCAATACAGAAACTCGGTTTCCCAGCACATATCACTGCCTACAAACATTGCTATGAAGGACTACATTTCCTATAATGCACAAACTCCGTCACAGTCACCTAAACACAATCACCTACACTCTGTATATAAGGACTCTTTTATAACATACAGTATGTGGAGGAAACACTAAGTTTACCTCTGCCAGACATTATCATATTAACATATTTGTTTGTGTTGTTCGTTTAACATTTCTCATCCTGTTTACGATTGCTATTTTTGCACCTCGATTGGTGTTTAAAGTTTGGCTGTCCTTTTTACGGTGGCTGTGAAGTGCAAAACAAATTAACAAAACTGAAAACAAAATAACAAAACCCAAAACAAAATAACAAATTCAAAACCAAA
>JAQMYJ010000040.1:15066018-15087003 GCA_030014305.1 Clarias laeviceps | reverse complement strand
CGGTCGTACAAGCATTTCACTGCATATCGTACTGTGTATGACTGTGTATGTGACAAATAAAATTTGAATTTGATTTGAATTTGATTCTGGATTGACCCAGACAAACATACACATACATACACACATACATAGTTGTTCAATCTAAATTTCGATTTTTTTTGTTTCAATTTAAGTCAAGTTCTGGATATGTAGTATCTAGATAACACCCCAAGACAAGGCATGCAACATGAGAAATGAGAAAAATTCAGTTCTCGCTCAATGTGATAGCAGTGGGTCAGATATTGTGTATAAGGCACAGACAGGCCATGGCCAGCCAAGCGGTTGAATGCATATTCTGAAATTATCTAAACATATTATGACAAGAACTGTGTTATCAGTGATGATGATTTCCCTCTTAGCACATCTGGGTACAGCTCTGTTTCAAGAAAGCACATGAAAGAAAGAATTTTATTGTATTGTACTGTTAAGTGCTCAGGACATGTGTCTTCTTGAAACACGTCTGTACCCAGATGTGGTAAGAAGACACATGTTCTGAGCACTTGACTGTATTGTATACAATGAAAGAATTTCATGCAATACGTAAAACTCACTTTGAGGAAATATTGGCTGAAAGTTCATGTGCTTGACAACACAAAGATCACTGATGTTTTTCAGTTCAAGGCCATCTTCTACAAGCTAAAAAATTTATTCATAGTCATTCAGGAATGACTGTCAGTAAAAGAGAGATCCTGTACTATGGCCGACATAAATAACAGCAATTCATAAGAGGTAAATCAATAAATTTTAGTTATGTTAGTCACACGTATCATTTTTGGTTTTGGCATCTTTCATGACCTCTTTATTTCGTGTGCACTCCTTAATGAAATGACAAAAAGAGGATATGGGAGCTCTGCAACAATGCAGAGGATGATGTGGCCCATTAAAAAGATATTATCACAGTTCCAACAAACATGCAGGAGAAACACAGAGAGAACTCTGTCAGGAGAAGGATCAAGAAGCAACGTGCTTGTGTGGAAAAGTCCCACAATCAAAATCCATTAACTGAGTGACAACCTACAGGTTTTAAGATACCACATCTCAATCAGGTGTAGGAAGTGGTGATGGCTCATCTTATCCTGGTCTCTCAACAGTGCACATTGTGGGAGGGACTCTCTACATCTTCATTTTCTTATATACAGTGCCACACTCTTTTGCAAAACCTTGACTTGAAACCACAGTGCCACAAAAAAAATCTCTACTTGCTGCTAATGTTGCTGATCAGGCAAAATAGGACAAAGGTTCTCACAAGCCGATCAGAACAGCACACTTATTCCACAGATTTTCACATTTTTGTGGCAAACACACTACCTGTTCATGTGGGACTGCACATTGGGTGTTTTAAGATCCTTTCTGAACCCGGGTTCCACCTCTGCAAAAAAAATGGTTAAAAAAATTTAAATCTCAAGTAAACTGTGAATTTTTATTGCACAATTCTGTATAGGATCTGTGTATGATCTATTGTTTTGTGGTCAGGAAACAATCAAGCATTTATGGTTTGAACAAGAGACACCAGACTACTGCAGACATCTTTATGGTTCGTCAGCATGACATCAGCATGGTTTCCCAATTCCCAATCCTCTAAATTTTGATTGTTGTGTAACATTTTCATAGCATTTTTCTTATTATCATGATTGTCATTATTTAAAAAAAAAAAAAAATCATTAAAATATTGAAATTCGCTTTTGTCTCAGTGTTTTTGCCAATTACTGTATACCATAGACAGTAGAAAGGGAGATAAGAAGAAATATAAAAGTAACAATGTTACAATATACTGTATGTTACAATAAAGTAATTACACTAAAATGCATTTTACTTTGTCCTTAGTATTGGTGTTTTATAAGTGTTTTTTTCATATGTTAAGACACACACACACACATTCTGAGGAATTCTAGTGACAGGGTTTTGTGTTTATAACTGGGCAGGGATATAAACAGGGAGGTTTGTACAGTAGAAAGATATTAATTCAGTGTGTAACACTTTATCTTACCTGTCTCAGTTGTGACTGACTATAAAACATACTTTTTAACCTAATTTTAAGGCAAATTTAAAGAAGAAAAATAACTGATTATTAAAAACAAATACTAATTTGGATATTTTTAAGGGAATAAATTAAGATTAAATAAAAATTAATGATTCAGATTAGGAAATGAACAACTTCTTATCATGGCCACTCAAGTTAGCTTTGATAGATTTAGTAACAAAAAAAATAAATCATCCCTAAACACAACATGACTTAATGCCATGTGTAAAAATACCAGTGAGTTAAACCATATAAAAACATTTACAAAAGCTTCAAACAGATAACTGTCCATGTCTATCTACAGTATATATTTAACAATAAATTACCTTTTGCCATTATGGATTGTCAACGGCGATAGCTCAGTTCTTATTGATTTTTGGAAGGTTATGGGTTCAAATCCAGTACTGGCAGAAAACCTTAAAAAATATTTGAAAAAGTGGTTAAATAAGCATTGACTATTTTATTTCACTAAAATAAGACACTGTGTTTTTTTTTTGTGATGTGCTTTGTTCTGCTTTATTTTATTTTATTTTATTTGGAGGGGGGATGCTACATTTATTAGAATATAATTTCTCTCTCTCTCACAAGCACATATAAAAACTGTCGCCCTTAAGAAGAACATGGAACCCACCCAAAACATTGGTCCAGTGTTAGTGTTTGTGCTCTAAAGATGTGTCACATGAGGATTATTACCACTAGGTGGTAGTATGTATCTCTCTTTATTTTAACAAGTTATTTTGCAGCTCACTTGAAGTAAGGGAAGGTAATGACAAACAATAAAGCTTCTGTGGAGCAAGTTCATCTATCCTGCTGTTTCTATATAAACTGATCACAAGAGCAATTACAAAAACCTTCATCATGGGATGTGTGTATGTGTGTGTGTGTGTGTGGTGTGGTGTTCTTAACGATTGTTGAAACCCTTTACATACACCATGGCATTATAGTGGATCTGTGCCAACCATTAAAAATCATGATGAGATACACACATTTTATATAATATGCATGATGTACAACTATTTTTAAAATTAATAAAATATTTAGCAAATTACTTTGTGTGCACAGGCTTAGATCTCATAGAATGAACATAATGAAATGCAAAAATCATTTCCTTTTTTTTGTCACCCTTTAGCAATCTGCCCTAAAATTGGGCAGAATTATACAGACACCTGGTTATCATGCCCATGTGTGCTTATTCCAGAAGCATTAACACAGAGCTGGTCTGACTCTGCTGTTATAATAGCTTTCACCCTTTTGGGATGGCTTTCCACTTTCAGAACATGGTGGTGGGGAGCTGTGCTCATTAAACCAAAAGAACAATCGTGAGGTCTGAACTGATTGTCAAGTGAGGAGGCGTGGTGCACAGTCAGTGTTCCAGTTCATCCCAGAGGTGTTCAGTGGGGTTGAGATCCGGCCTCTGTGCAGAACACTTCCACCTTGCCAAGTACTCTTTAGCACACCGTGTCCTATGGTCTTCCCTTGTATGCTTACAACTTTGGTGCACAGTTTGGGGAGGTCCTACACACAAATGGGTATACACATACTTTTGGCCATATAATTCATGAAGCCAGGTTACGTTGGCCAAAATCTTTACGATTTTAACTATTTCTGTTAACTGATGATATGACAGATAAATAATATTAAAAGCTCACATGAGTGCACCTGCGGTCCTGTGCATTATCAAAACTTAAACCAAAAATGCCAGCCTAATATGAAAGATGAGGTGGAGAAAGAGATGATGAAAGGTAGAGGTAGAAGTTAAATAGAAGCTACCTGTCATTCCTGGCTATAAAAATAAAATAACCTCAAAGATCAACTAAAATCTCTTTGTAACTCAACGTTGATTGGAATATAATACGGTTGATATTATTTCTTCTGGGAACAGCATGAATTAAAGTCAGAAGACGACAACTCAGCGAGGCATCAATGAGGAATCAGCCAATATGAGCAGTGTGCAGATGAGGAATATCTTGGAAACAAGTTTTGAAGATATATATAGCAATTATAAAGTACACAATTGCAGTTTCACTGGTTCCTCTGATGAACATAGTTTTCCTTAGAGGGAGAACAGATATGAAGATAATGGTTAAAAACATGACTCATTTAGACTTCTCTAATGGTTCGACATTAGGCATGTATCTGTGTACTAAAAATATTGCCACAGAAATTGACTAAAAATCCATGCAACATTACACAACCAACAGGATTAACCCCTTTGATCCCAAATCATTCCTTGCTGGATGATGTCTAAATGGTATAATTTTTTAAACATATTTTCAAAACATTAATTCCTACAATTTTACATCTTTCAAAGGAGAAACAGTGAAGCAGACAGCATTGAGACCTCACATCAGCAACGTTTGTGGTTCAGTCTTGAGTTAGAGTTACTGTTCATGTTCTCATTGAGTTTCCTTCAGGTTTTTCAGTTTCCCCTCACTATTCACTCACATACAAGATTGGCTACGTTAATTTGCCCATAACTGTGAATGAGTGTTTGGTGTCTACATGATGGCCTGCGATCCCAGTGTTCCCAGGATTGGCATCAGACCCATCACTATAAAATCTCAGTACAAATCTCAATACAGCAGTTACTAAAATGGTGAATAAATTAACAAATTAAGAACTTCTACATGTGTTACATTTAAAATATATTGATATATTGGTATATTGACAATGATTAGCAATGACAAGCAATATACCAATCTGTCACCAGAACGTTAGAAGTGGATCCTTTGGATGCTGTGGGTTGCGGTGTGGGGCCTCCTGGATTGGACCTCCATGAAGACTCGACCAAATAGGGATCTTGGGAATCAACAACCTTGAGCTCTTTGCCTGCTAAGCCCCATATGCGGCAGGCTGTGATGCACTGGTTGTCCTGATACCTTTTTTATCATTAACTTTTTTGAGCAATTTGTGCTTCATTGGATTTTTCAGTGGATCGAATGAGCTAGCCTTTAGTCCCCAAATGCATAAATGAGACGTGGGTGACCATGATCCTCTCACCAATTTACTGGTATATAATTGATAGTTAAAGTTATTCGATTCATGGTGTTAGTGTTGTGGCTGATTGATGTATTATTCCATTGGCTAAATTATGATTATTCATACCAAAATCAATAGCTGTATCTGAATTAAAAGGTTGTTGTATGCCTCCTTTGACAATGCAAGCATATATTCAAGCGTATTCTTTGTCCCATGCATGTATCAAGTAGGTGGCTCACATTACTTCATGAAATAATCTAATTAATCTAATAGATAACTTTATAAAATAGTTCTACAACAAAAACATGCAATCCTCAGAGCTTTACAAACACAAAATACAATGACTTGTGATATTAAATAGATTAAATATGTCATTGTTAATGTGCTGTGAAGAGAAAATAAGGAAACACTTTAAAAACATCTTAAAGGAAACTGTCCTGGTCATTACCTTTACCATTTATCTTAACTACCGTAAAACTTGACTGAACATGTGTACTGTATTACTGAAGCCTTGAAAAGCCTACAGGATTACATTGGTAGAGACAGTGGTGCTGTAGACAGCTTTTCTGTGAGGCATTTTAAATGTGGCAGTGTCATGATTCTACCAGGCCTCCACTATCACAGCATTAATGTTTCAGGAGAGCTCCCTGTGCCAGACTTGCACTCTGTCTACCCGATGTGCCTGGCGTGCATGACATCTGGGCTAAGAGAGGCTCTCATGCATGCTGGATTCTCCCAGACAACAAACCGGTCTGAGACTGTAGCCTCAAGGTTAACCAGTTACCATGGAGACATATCAGCCAATAAAAAATCAGCAGATGGTTGCCATGTAGACTGCACATGTTTTAAGGATGACCTATTTTTTTTTCATCAAAACAAGTAAGATAGAGGCATATGAGGGAGACACACAACCACACAAACAAACATGTTCCATAAACAACATATTAACACACATACACATAACTGTAATGCTACATTATAGAATTAAATTAATAGGATAAAATCAAATGCTCAATTATGTTTGCAATCAGGCAACAATATGGGCTGTTCCACAACCAAAAAAAATAAATAAAAATTGTCCTGGTATGGGAGAAAAAAACAATCCTATCACAGCATGAGGAACATCTGTTGTCATAGGAACCTATCAGAAATGGAGGGAAAACATGGCTTTTTCCCTAGTTTAACTGTAAACAAAGATTTCTAATCAGATTCTCCATTTGCCCAAGTGTTCATTACTCAAAATGGTTACAATTTCAAGTTATGCCAAAGTACATTCTTTTTCATAAAATGTTAAATTTCATTATTAACAATATCGGAATTTAGAAATACATTTCATGTACAGCAAGAGCATGGTTAGAGACATACTGCACAGACTATGTGTAATAACAAAGACTGATTAAAGAATTAAAGGAAACACCTTGCCGAGATCTATTCAAGCATAATACACTGCAGGGGCAAAATAATAATAATAATAATAATAATAATAATAATAATAATAATAATTTGGTCCTTCTGAAATAGCAAGGTTTATTTATTTATTAATTTTTTGGCCAGGGAGTGTAGTTAATTAATGTTTGGATTAAGATGATCTGTGCAGCTGAAAACAAAGCTTTACATACTGTACATCTTACATTCATCTAATTTTTTGTTACAACATGTTATATTTTCATGTCTCTTCATGTCTATACCTCTACCAAATTACAATTGCCATAGTTAGGGCTTCAGTTTGAGTGCACCTGTGGTCAGATGGGGAAAAATGTGTTAAGTTTAATGAAAAACTTGTAGAAGGCTACCTTTCTTAATACTGTGTAAGTGTAAAAAAACTAATATGGTTAATAAAAGCAAAAGTAAATCTTTCTCTATTATTTCAAAATTATCTTACAGATCTACGATAAAATTACGGATCTATCCTAATTGACTTAACACAGCATATGTACCTTGAATTTTGTTTTCCTTTACCCTAGGCTTAGGCAAGATTTGTCAGTTTTATAGAAAATGGTGATAGACTACAGAGCTTCTTGCATTTTTACCAAATATATTATGTAAATCCAAGTCAGGTTTTTTAGGTGCTACTTTATTAGAAAAGTATAAACTTGTTGACATTTTTTATGAATAGTAATTTTGTTATAAAAACATTACAATCTTTTGCACATGAGTACTTACACGGCTGGAACACACAACCCTGTTGTTTGATAAGCAAACACACAACATCAGCTGCCACACTAATACTCAGTTGATCTTTGAAATACACATTATAGCTCAAGATGGCACGGGAAAAGGAAAAAAAAAACACATCAAAACCCACAGAGATACTGCTGAGCAAAATTTTCACCAGAGGAAAACATTCCAAAAGAAAATAAAAGAAAAAAGAAAACAAACAAACAAACAAAAAGAAACACGTGTTCAAATACACCTACAGCAACTTCACCTTGTTCCTCCTGTTCTTTTCATTTCTTCAATTCTTTGTAAAATATTTACAACACTGTTCCAACATAAATGACAGTGACTGTGTGCCACACTCATAGACTATAGTCTTTCTCCATGGGTTCAAGCCTCTTTTAACACTAATATAAAATCTCACTGTTTTTTTTTTTCTTTTTTCCTCAATTCTGGAGCAACGTCACAGATAATGTTGTCTGCATTAACAGAAAAACCACTGTAACGAACTACACTCACACTGGTTACCATCATTTGAATAGCATGAATAGAATATTTTATTATAGTATTCCCAATTATTATACAGCTAAATAATGTGCTGTAGGAAAGTAGAGTGAAATCCTGATTGGTGTTCACTTGGAAAAATGAGGAGAATTGTCTATGATTTATTCACTATGACCAGTCACATTCTGCTTCCAGTTGTGTAATGTCAGATGTAGACAAAGTTCACCTTGAGTTATCAGTCCTGAAGCATTGTGCTCTCTTCAGCAGAGGAAAAGGCAATTAAATCAAATAAGCAACCGACAACAGCAAGAAATAAACCATTCTCAGACACCAGATAACTTGTTTTTTTTATCACCTTTTCTCATTTGTATGCTTTTTTTAATACATGCATCTTTTTTTTTTTTAAATCAGGCAAAGTGCATTAACAGTATTAACAACGTAAAACATTATTGTACTGTATTTGTACGGCAGTGGTGACTTCATACACAGCCATTTAGGTGTTTATGCTATGAGCTAAAAAAAATCAGAATAATAATACTATGAAAACAAAAACCTAAAAATCATTCTGAAGGGCAAACTGCTCTAAACTCTTTTTGTTTCACTTAGAGGAAAACAGTTCCATGTGCAACTAATTTAATTAAGTTTATATATTTTTCCACTTTCCCTGAGCTTTTGCAAATTCTGTTTAGGGTCTCTTTTTTTAATTGCTACTGTAATTATCATGTAATTTATTTTAGCTCTCATTTTTCAAACGGTCTCTCAGAAGGAGTCTACAATGCATTTACGTGCTGGAGGAGGAAATTTGCAATTTATGATTATGTGCTTTTGAATATGCAGACCAATATACAGTTGTGTGATTCAGTCAATGGGAATACTGTCTTTATATCTATATTTTATATTTATTTCCCATAGAATTCCATTACAGAAATAGAGGCTTTATCACTAGAAAAATAGTGCCACATATTTTCCCAAAGCTTGTGGATGTATTTGTAAAGAATTTAGATAAAGGCCTATGTTCACTGTCAAGCTACAAGGTCTAACAATAATGGCCTTAGCCAGACCTTTATTATTAGTTAAATTTTTGCTATTGGTTTGTCACTAAAATAAGGGACTTGTTTCCCACTGCATTATTTTTCTCTGTCAATAGAACTTTAAAACATTGAGTATAAATACTCTGTGCCATTTTTGTAGTCTTTCTGCTCAGTAGAGTTGTGCTCATTGTGTCCTTTCCTTTGGAATTAACATAAAATTAAAACAAAATAAACCCGCAATTCCGATGGAAACTTACACAGAAACTAATGCACGAGTGAGTGTACTGTCAAAAAAACAAAACAAGGATTTTGGAGTATACCTTAAACAGGCTTTCCCTATGTAGTGATATGTTGGTAATTTGTTAAATCTGATATCTGCTACTCCTGAAAGATATGTGATTATGCGAGAAGTTTTTACCTTTGTGTTATCACTTTTTCCCCACCACATTTTCATATTTAATTCCGTAGTCAATTAATACACCATGTTAGACATGAAGTGGTAGTGCCATGTGTGTTTACCAAACTGATGTATGATGCAACAGCATCCCCACTGAAAACTTTAGCACAATATCTTCTGTATGATAAACCCCCTTTTCCAGACTGCTTCTCTAAGGCAATGTGTGGGGCTACTTAGGAACCATAGAGCTGAAATGTAAACATGATGTGTGAATGAGTGCAGAAAGAGTTGTTGCCTTGTCAAGTCTCTTTCCCACTCAACTATAGGATGGGGGTCTTTCCATTTAAGATTTAAGTTTGAGCCCTTATAGGCCAGTGACATACATTTCCATTCCATCATTAAAAGTGAAGATGGTGGTGGTACTCGATGTGGTTGAGCCCTGCTTCAGGTCAGGGATGCTCTCATAGAGATTCTCGCCTGGCAGCAAAAGTGCTTTGGCTGGCAGGTGCTGCATCTTGGGTGTATGCTGGGGAGGAGGAGGCGGTGGAGGTGGCTGGTGTTGTGGCTGCTGTGGCTTCCTCTTCTTGGGCCGGAGGGTGGCGCTGGCATTGGGTGGAGGCCTTTCTCGTTTCCATCCTCCTCCTCCAACCTCTGCAGCTTCATAGGACATTTCACTCTCCTCTGCACCAATGGCTTCATAGCAGTGCTCTTCCATTGAGCCAGGGGGCATCCTTGAAGCTTTTGCCTCCTGCGGTGCCCATGTTTGTGGCTTCACCACCACATTAAAGCCACCATCACGTTCACCTCGGGCCAAGGTCCTATAGCCACCAATATCCCTAGGACCTGTGGGAGAGCCAGGCATGCCTCTCTTCTTTTTGCCTGGTTTGCAGACTTTGGAGTACATATCTGAGATCTGAAGAATAACACAGTAACAATGAGTTACAAAAGGTAAAGCAAAAAACTGCCTTGGCTTTTCCTACAGACAATAATAATAATAATAATAATAATAATAATAATTATTATTATTATTATTATAATAAACATAATAATTATTATTATTTTCTAAAATTGTTTATTTAAATAAATATGTAAAATATGACCAGTGGCATCATTATTTCAAATCAGTTACTGCAATGTATAGCCCTAATAATTTTAAGGCTAGTCCGAACATTTTTGCATTGAGGTGGAGGTGTTTCATAGAAAAGCCTCAAACAGACAGAAAAACTAGCTCTGAAGGTAAAGAGACTGGCTAGTCAAGTTAGGATTATGTCGCCCCATTAGTTTAGTTCAAATAGGCTTTTCTGAGTGTATTGGATGATTTTCAACAAAGGAACAAAAACAGAATTAAAGGTAGATTTAACAATATAGAGACAGAAGAAGGAAAAGGACAGATTCAAAGATTCAGAAGTTAACGCTATTGCACTGGATAAACTGTGCCATCTAAGCTGGGATAGTCCAATCTCTCTCTCTCTCTCTCTCTCTCTCTCTCTCTCAGTCTCAATCTCTATTTTGTGTTTGTGTCTATTTGCTTGCTTGTGTATGCTTGGTGTGAATGCTAACTAAGAAGAGTGAGATGAAATGCAAGAAATGTAAGAAGAAAAAAGATTAGTTGGGCACGAACCGATTGTAAAGATAAGTTGTGTAATAATCTTTAAATGTGTGTATGTCAGAGGGAAAGGGGGGTATTTAGTAATAATAAAGGTAGATATAACCTTCCCAATCTACTGATGCTGAACCTTCTACAAAAAAAGAAAAAATAAGCAAAAAGAAAAAAAACAGGCAAAACTCATGAGTTTTTTTCAATAGCTAGAAATGCCCCTGGATGTGACCAACACTTTCCATTTTAGCTACTGGTTTAATGTTCAAAATTCTTGATGGCGTGATGTTTCACATCAATATTGTAGGGGGCAGCATAGTTTACATAACGTTAGTAGTCCGGTGGGAAGAAATGTAGAATAAGAAGCTTTGAGAGTTTTTTTCAACCGCTCTGGATCTGGTAGCTGTTCAGCTGATGTATGGGAGACAGAAATTGCATGACAGTTTAATTTCGTTCCGTACATATTAAAAGCACGGATAAATTAAAACTGCTTCTACACTGGTTCAAATCTGCTTTTACAGTGACGGTGCACTTTAACGTTAACTTGCTAGCTAGTTCTTTATACCTTAACGTGTGTCATGGCTACATTGTACGATTGCTGCCTGTCTGGTTTGCAAGCTTTTGTTATTTTTTTCGATAGTGGTAGCACGTTTAACACAGTCACATCTTCTTGCCTTTACACATGCGGCTTAATATAAGCCATCCTTAACATGAATATCTCGTTACCAAACCCTGCTAGACAAAAGCCAAGAATGTATGGTCAATATGTCTTTCTGGAAATATGTAGTCACATTTTCTACATAAAAAGTGTCTTTCAAAAAAAATATTACTCATGTTATTTAGCAGTAATATTAATATTGGTATTAACGAAAAATATATGTACAATATATTTCATAATAAAATAATATTAATAATAAAATAATAATTACTATTAATAGCAAGGTATTTAATTTGGCATAAGCGTCGCATCCTAGAATCACCCCTGGCTTTTGCTAATAAAATTACACCTCAACATTTACATGACTACTTATAGACTAGAAATTAGGTGAAAGCTATTAAACCTTGATAACCATTTATATTGAAAAGGACATACCCCAGCTGCCATGTTTTCTCCCATGTGAGGGCTCAGAGGGCCTATGTGCTTGGGCTGGAACATGATGTCATCATCTTCAGGAGGTTTCCATATGTACTCCTCTCCGTTACCAATAAACACCGCCTCCTGAGTAAACAATGCAAAGTATGTAAACAATCTTATTACATACAGACTCTTTCAGATTAAAGTGTCTCTATCATCATATATCAATGTGTACACAAGAGTAACCAATTTAAACCAATGTACAGTAGCAGTATTGAATTACTGAATTAACATGTTAGCTGTATTTCGTAGGATATATTTGCTACAAAAAAAAAAATGATATGACGTTCCTGAACCGAGTTGCCCTGACCATCCTGTATTAAAGGGTGTAGGGTCAGAATTAGGGTTGCCAACCCTTTTTTTCGGGAGATTCAGTGACAGGTCTCAGTCTCTAAAAAAGGAAAAAATATATCATCCCAGGATTTTCTTTTTGCATATTTAAATGGTTAAATGAAATATTAATGGAAAATAAATGCAAATTATTAAACACTTAAGAGCAATACTTTATTTTAACAAGAACTGTGTGTTTGTATCAACTTTAAAAAACACCCTCACTTTTTTAACCAATCTCAGCAACCTCACCAATTTCAGTAGTATATTTTAAGTCAGAGTCTCCTGAGTGGTGCAACAGATAGTCAGGCCAGCAATAAACTGATTTGTAAATGTAGACTCTACAATCTAAACAAACAGATCAACCATCCAAGAATAGGGAAAATTGTAGGAGGAGGCAGCAGAAATAGCACATATTTAATTATAGATGGATTATTTCATGTTATTGTTTGATTGTGATGTACATTTAAGTACAATACACCATTAATGTGAACAGGTTAAACTAGTTCTTTTAACTTATTTATTGTTGAATTCCAAGAAACAACATGAATGGCAAGAATGTTGCATAAGACACCCTCTATGTATTTTCATATGACGTTAAGTGACTGAACAATATTTAATTCTCAGGTCAGCCAGTCCCGAGGACATTATTTTTGTTTGTTTGTTTTTTTAGGTTTAAGGAAGTCAAAGACTTTTTTACAAAAATTACTACCGAACAAGAATTAAAAATTTGATAAAATCAAAATTCAAAGCATAGATTGAAGCATAGATATGTTTTGGAATCTTATGCTTTTACAACTTAACTACAACTAATGATCGGACATGTGGAAAAGTCAGGTACAGGGTCAGAAATGGAGTGGTTATGCATATAATTTACTGCTGTTTATAAAGTCTGCTGGATCTTTGTTTAAACACTGTTTTCTGATTTGCAATCTTTTAAATTAATCTGTGGCTGCCAGGTGCCGTGGTGGTTAGCACAGTGGCCTCGCACCTACGTGGGCGAAGGTTCAATTCCCACTTCAGGTCTGTGTGCGTGGAGTTTGCATGCTCTCCCTGGACGTGGTGGGTTTCCTCTGGGTATTCTGGTGTCCTTGCAGATTAGACAATTATCTGCAAGATAACTGGCCTTCACAAATTGCCCCTAGTGTGTATGTGCTCTCTGCAATGAATTGGCACCCTACCGAGGGTGTACCCCACCTTGTGCCTCAAAGTCTCCTGTGATGAAAACCTTGGAAAATTTAGTTTGATCATTTTACATATTTATCTAACTTAAACAAACATATTAACATACTGGTTGTGTGGTGTTGTTTTTTTTTTTTTTACTAATTATTTGTTGATAATAAACATGTTGTGTTAGTTTAAATTTGGAGTGTCAAAATGGGGCCACTTGACAGCAATATCATGGGCAGCTTTTAAAATTTCTTATTGGGAACCAACCCTGATCCCACCCAATTTACTCTCACCTCATGGTGTCAGTTTGGGTCTTCTTCCAAACCTTGCCAAAGTGCCTACCCTTCCTAATATCTTGTACTGATGTAGAATTATTTGAACTATAATCTTGGAATCTTCCATCCCTCTGATAAACGTAAATCTACCATCCTCTTCCTCAGATCTGCACTGAGCTCACGCAAAAACTTTTTTCGCTCAACCAGATTATTCATTTAATGGTGTTGAAAGTCAAGGAATGTTTTTTAATTTGCCATGCCCAAAGCCTCTCAACTACTGATTGAGTGAAAAAGTGTTTGCTTGACATCATTCATCAGAAAACCTAAAAGAAATGTAAGATGCTTTTAATTAAAGATGTGTGTTGTACAATCATCCTTCAACTTTTCTGAAATTTAGAGAGCTAGTACGAAACATGTCCTCTAACACAGTTAAGGTCAGTGCGATCCATCTGGCTTTCCCCCTGCTGACTGACTAGCTCATCTATAACCACTCAGTGTATCTAATGACTTGAAGCTTAATGAGTTTCCCCGACCTGGCAGCTGTGAGGGAACTATAGCCTTACTTTAAATAGAAACGTAACTTCCACTATGTACTAGCATAGTTTATTTTTCAGCCTATTTATTTGGAATGTTTGTTTTTACTGTAGAGTTAAAAGCTCGGTGGGGTGTTTTATTTAAATCTTATTATATGTCTATTATGATTCTGTCAGAGAAGCAATGTAAAGCTCCCTCAAATGTGTAAAGCTGCCTAAGAAGCTACAATGTACAAGCTATACATCTAAATATTTATTTCAAGATTATAGGCTTATTATTCAAGATTATTATTTTTGTTTATGAGAAAATATACCTTTTATCAATAGGAAGTTGCTAGCTGTCTATGACCTGAATTTGAATAACGAGAACACAGGCATTGCATATGAGTTGCTGTGTATTGCGTCATTTGTATGGCATAGGGCTTCTGGGTATGCCTCAGCAGGAACGCCATGTGGATAGAAACGAGTGTTAGGAATTTTCACAAGAGGATGTGATTAGTAGGGATGGAAAGTAACAAAACTGTATGTCCCCTCATTACGGAGTACTTGGTTCAGTGTATTGATACTTTTTTTTAGTAAAATTAAATTATAGTGCTTTATTGTGAGCTTTTTTTCACTGCACTACAATTGCAATACAATACAATTGCCATAATAACATTATAACATTCACACCTAGTAGGTTAAGTAAAAAAAGAAACTGCAAACTCTTAAACCCCTAAATGCCTACCTTGCTATAGCACTAACCACTATTGTGAACAAAAGACATCACAAGTAAATTCAGTGTTAATTACGAACATACAAAACAGGCCAAAAAAAAACCCATACGTACCGTACATACTCTTACTTATCATCTATACCGCTTTATCCTGTATTCAGGGTCGCGGGGACCTGGAGCCTATCCCAGGAGACTTAGGGCACGAAGCGGGATACACCCTGGACAGGGTGCCAATCCATCGCATCATTCACACACTATGGGCAATTTGGGAACACCAATTAGCCTAATCTGCATATCTTTGGACTGTGGGAGGAAACCAGAGTACCCGGAGGAAACCCACCAAGCACGGAGAGAACATGCAAACTCCACGCACACAGAAACGGGAATCGAGCCTGGCCGGGAATCGAACACGGACCCTGGAGGTGCAAGAGGACAGTGCTAACCACTACACCACCTACTGTACATACATACATATTTATTTATTTATTTATGTATTTTCCCCCTGGCTTATCATAAAGAAATTGATTCAATCTAAATAAATCTGTATCTTCTTACACTCACTCATCTTCTATACCGCTTTATCCTGTATTCAGGGTCGCGGGGACCTGGAGACTATCCCAGGAGGCTTAGGGCACGAGGCAGGGTACACCCTGGACGAGGTGCCAGTCCATCACACGGCACACACACACACACTCTCTCATTCACACACTACGGTCAATTTGGGAACGCCAATTAGCCTAACCTGCATATCTTCGGACTGTGGGAAGAAACCGGAGTACCTGGAGAAACCTCACCAAGCACTGGGAGAACATGCAAACTCCATGCACACAGAGACGGGAATTGAGCCTGGCCGGGAATCGAACCCGGACCCAGAAGGTGCTCAAAAGGAATTGATTCAACCTAAATAAATCTGTATCTTCCTACACTTCAGGGGCTAAATGCTTAGTCAACAACAGCAATGTCTGAGACACTGGTGACAAATAAGTATCCCAATTTATTAGACATCTTCAGTTTTAAAATGCTTCAAATCAAACAGTTTAATAATCTGGAAAGTATGTGAGTAAACAAGTAGAGATACTGACATTTCACAATTCAATATCTAACCTAACATAATGTACAGGTAATGTTGCATTTCTTTATAGATTGTTGATCAGTCAAATGGTGTTATGGCTATTTTAAAAATGAACAACAAAACAGGATATGTCAGTTGCAGACTATAATTACTGTAGTGCAGTAGTAACCAAATAAATGATGTATGCTAACTCAAGGAATTCAATTTTACTCATCAATTATTAATGCTTTTACTCAAGTCAGTGTTTTTATATTCTTTCCACTACTTGTACTTAGAGAACATGAGCAACTAATTTTCATTTCCTTCTTGCTACCTCAGATGAACTGATCCTGCAGTTTTTCCCTGCATTCAAAATGAGGGTAAACCAACTCGCTCGCTCACTCATCAACTATACCGCTTTATCCTGTATACAGGGTCGCGGGGGGACTGGAGCCTATCGCAGGAGACAGGCGGGGTACAACCTGGACAGGGTGCCAATCCATCACAGGGAACTCATACATACACACTCTCTAACATGCTCATTCACACACTACGGGCAATTTGGAAACAGCAATTAGCCTAATCTGCATGACTTTGAGATGAAACCGGAGCACACAGAGGAAAGCCACAAAGCACATGCAAACTCCATGCGCGCAGACGCATGGTAGGAATTAAACCTGGTAACTGGAGGTGCCAGGTGACAGTGCTAACCACTACGTCACCTCTAAGCCAACTGGTAATTATTAATTAAGTTAAATATTTTCACAGACACAATAATGCAAAAAAAAAGGTCAGTACTTATCTGTCTACTGGCTTACTAAAGCCATTCACCTACCTTTGGAAAGAAAGGAAGATTGAAAGCCTCCACATTCTTGCGCTGCAACTTTTGACTGTGTGGGTGTGGTGGGGGTGGAGCTGGATGACTGGGTGGAGCATGACGAATCTCTCCACTACTGTGCCGTTGTGCCTGCCCGAGCCCCTCCTCTGTCTCAGTGCCATTATCCCTCTTCTGGGCAGCTTTGTCAACCTTGCGAACTTTTCTGATACATGCATACTCAGCTGTTTCCGTGGGCTGGGGCGGCGGGTTCATTACCTGAGGAAGGGTCTCAGGCTCAGGAATACCGCCATCCAGGCTGTCGCCATCCGGGTCAGGTGGGGCTGGGGTATTAGCGGGAACAGCTGGGGGGGCAGGAGTGTCCGTCTCTCCAGCCCTCCCCCTGAGCGCGGCCTCGGGACAGCGAGTAGGCGACGAGCGGCGCCCCACCTCAGCGTACGTGTGTTCTCCATCCTCTCCTGTGGGCACCTGGGGAACCTGGCGGCCTTGTGAGGTTCGGAGGTCCGAGTTGGAGCGACGGCTTGGCAGCAGGAGCAGGTCCATGCTGGCTGGACGGTTCTTCTTGGAGGATTCTGAAGATTTAACATCAATTTTAGCTTCATGGAGTTTGAAATATGTAATATATTTCAAAGAAGAAACAGAACATTGTGGGCTAAACTGCAGAGGCAAAGGCGGCACAGACGGCGCCAACCCTCACAAAGTGAAAAAACATCTACGGGTGGCTCTACTACAGAAGAACGGAAAAAAAATTGTATCCCGAAATGAAACTTATACCATCCCGCATGCTCCAACTCTATATCCGAATTTGAGGCGACCCTGCGGCCTCGGTAACACTATCAAGCAGTGTGAGAAGCGAATGTACATACTTTTGCCATTGCAGTTGAGTCTGTTCATCTCATGGAGCTTGGTGTCTGACTTACTGATGGAGCGCAGCTTTGACTGCCGCAATATGTTCTAAGGGCAAAAACAGAGACCATTTTCACTATATAGCCTGATATGAGTTGTAGATGAGATGGAAAAGAGTAAAACATAGAGAATAGATCAGTCTTTAGGCTTTTTATTATAAAGATCAAGGTATAGTTGAATGAATATGTTTTTACTCTAAATAATTACAAGCAAAAAACCTCTTTAGTTTGTGTGTGTGTGTGTGTGTATGTGGAGCTTAAAAGTGGCACTTGACAGGTGAGAACAGTAAATGCTCGATAAGATAAGCAATATGATAAACTATAGCCTTACCACAGAGCCATGTTTAAAGTGGCTTTATACAGATGTACTGAGAAATGAGTAAAGAAATTGCACATATTAGTATTCCAACCTAATTATCTCTAGACTTCAGGACTACTGAACAGTTGGACATCCTGTACATAGCAGAGGTTGTCCAAAAAATGCAGCATATTTCAGTTATGTACCAGCCTGACCTTGAGAATAAATCACATTTTTGTGCTGTACTAATTCTCTTATCTTCTATCCACTATTACATGTGTAAATACACAGAATAAAATATGTAATTGTGTAAAAATTAAATGAATTTATCAACTACAGTAGTCTGAATACAGCTTGAATCCAGCCATCACGGGGCACCACTAACATAAATATTCACGCATTCATTTTTGCTAAGTGGCTCCACATATCAGCTTGATTTGCGACGTGGGAGGAAACTGGAGAACCGTGAGGAAACCCACCCAGACACAGAAAGTCCATAAAAAAAAACTCAATAAATTGAGCTGAGGATCCAACTGTGGGCACCGGGCTGAGAGGCAGCAATACTACCCCAGGACAACTGATTTATTATTATGAGAATGGATATATTTTTAATATACAATGGGTGTTCAAGTCAAACCTGGACATGAGATGAAATATCTGGTGAATTAAGGTCTATTACTCTTATGAGTTTCTTAGCTGCAGTAAAACATCTTAAAACATCTTAATGGTACAAAAGCTTTCAAGAAGGATTTACATCTATGAATGACGATCCTGGCCACACACACATTTTTTTTTTTACAAACATCGTTTGCACATTACAGGAACTTATTCCTTATTAGGAACTGAAGGTATTGCCTCATCCCCCTTACAGGCCTGAACTTGCTCAAACGTATTTCCACATGTTTGGGCCAATAAAGTAGTTCCTGGGAGTCCAGCGTTTCAGATGTGAAGTAGGCAGTCCCATCATGTCAGTGTAGTATTCTGCATTATAAAAAGTCCCGGTTTAACTTGAATGCCCTTCTATTCCCCTACCAATACATTGCTACTGCAAGCAAAAATATATCAGCTTAATCAATTTTATAAACGTTTGTTTAATATCCAGTTCCGGTGTGTAGCAAGATGGCTGAACTGGTGCACGTTCCGGGGAAACTCTTCTTAATGCTAAAGATGCATAATTTTTATAATGGCACAGTAGTAGAGTACCTAATCCTCACAACAACTATTTCCATTTGCAAAAATTTGCTTTTTAAAAGTAGATTCTTCATGCAATTGAGGCATTCCTGACTGTCACACCTGAACAAGAGGTGAAAACTAAAATTATCAACAATTAATCTGCCTTTCTATATTGCCAAATTTAAATCCAGTCATCAGTGTGTGGATAACAAACGTCTCACCTGTCAATGCAGTCTAAAGGCTGATATAACAAGCAAATAGTTTTATTGCAACTGTGGAAAATTAAAGAGATGGTCACCATGTCCATGAGTCTGTGCTTTCTCTCTTCACCAGTACCATTGTGACTCTTCCCCTTCCTGTTAAACAAAGAGAGAACAGTAATAGCTGGTTGGTTCAATATTAGGACAAAAACCCTCTCGACCCCAGCTACACCTGGGTATTTCATGTATCTTGTAGCTTTATAGTATCCTATTATGACATGGTTTTATGAAAGTTTAGTTAGCTTTGACTGATTAATGTATTTTATTTTGGCAAATGGTTCAAACCAATACTTAAAATAATTAACTTAAATCTTAGTCATTTATTGGCGACAGGTTTGTGCATTTGTACTGAATAGTACCAAATACAATAAACAACTCTAACCATAGTTAAGTATCACAATATCTTACATAGTATAAAGTAACATAATCTAATATAGCTGCTCCTTTGACTGCTGCATTGAAAAACCCTTACATGTGAAGCAGGATCATTCTCAAGATCCCAACTATAACAGTTTGGCAGGATGGGAATTTAAACACACAACCTTCTGAACGGGAACTTATAGCCTTAAAAGCTGAACCAGCACAACCTGACATTGATGTGAACTGACAAGCACTTCTACAACTGGATTGCCTCCACTGTAAGATTAGCACTGAATCAATGAACACTACTAAGGCTAGTAGTGGTTGCTCAGTGGTTAAGGCTCTGCATTAAAAACAGAAAATTTTGTCTTCAAAAAATCACAGCCCCTACAAACTGC
This sequence comes from Clarias laeviceps, assembly GCA_030014305.1. Classification (NCBI taxonomy): domain Eukaryota; kingdom Metazoa; phylum Chordata; class Actinopteri; order Siluriformes; family Clariidae; genus Clarias; species Clarias laeviceps. The sequence goes on along the minus strand of JAQMYJ010000040.1, from coordinate 15,066,841 downwards.
TATGGTTGGGTACTTGAGCAAGACGCTTAACCTACAGACCAGTTGTGGCCAGTATTAGCTGTACATTACTTCTTCAAATGATCAAATGCACTGGATTATGTTATTCTATACTATGGATATTACAGTACTGTACTCAATATGTTTACAATTACAGTGAAACCTCAGATTACGAGTAACGCGGTTCCGCAAGACGAGCAAAGATTTTTAATACATTTTGACTTGGAAAACGAACAAGTCTTGGTTTACGAGTACCGAGTATCATGTATCACGCTTGCGCTTCTTGTTTTGAGGCTGAGCGTCACGTGATCACAACTGAGCCAACGTTTTTTCTCTCTCTTGTGCTGCGGGATTGTGGGTAATCGTCTCCCCTGCTGGGTCTTAGTGAGCGTCTCTCACTGGTATAATCAATATCCGCGCACGCGTGTACTGTTTACTATAACACTGTGACCACGTGTGTGTGTGAAACATATTTTATTTTGTGTCTGTATGCGCGTGTGTACAGCGCGCGTGATGAAGAAAGCAAAAACAAGCCTCATTAGAGAGGTTAAAGATCCATTTTCTCTCTCTGTATCAGTCTGCTCTTCGTGTCTATGTGCGCACGCGTCACTGGACACTGTGCCACACACACATATACACACACACACACACACACACACAGACCCCTCCTACTTTCACCTTCACAGACACAGACACACACACACACTCTTTCTCTCTGCTCTACACAGAAACACTGCTCTGTTGCGATCCTTTTCAAAGGTAAAGTGCAGGTTAATTTGTTTTATTTTTACTTTACAGCAGTGACTCCGTTAGTGTGTCGCTCAAT
>JAQMYJ010000040.1:15034608-15057619 GCA_030014305.1 Clarias laeviceps | reverse complement strand
GTTTTGTGAATCATTTTTATCTTTACTAAGATTTAGTCCTAAATTTTAAGGGAAAATTCTAAGAAAATGTCATAATTATAAGAATTTTCTTAGAATTTCGTCACTAGGAGCTACTTTTAGGCTTAAGAAGCTTTGTGAATACGGGCCCTGAAATGTAGACTATTGTGGTTTACTTCCAATATTCATTTTATCTACCTGTTATCAATAACATTACAGTGTCACCACCTATTTGCCAAGTACTTCTGTGCCTTGAAGAGCCCCATTTCCAGGTAAGTCCAGCACTAACCAAACTGCAAAACTGTCACTGACTTGAGGTAAAGTGCAGATTCGTTTATTTAATGATTGAGCAGTGCCACATTGTTTGTTTCCTATTAAAAAAGCCAAGGCAGTGAACAAACACAATTTTTTTCAGCCCACACACAGAACAGGTAGCAGGCCAGAAGGAGATCTTCGCTGAATAAGACAAAAAAGATTATTAGATTAAAATAACTGCATCCTCCCCTAAAGTGAGAGTGATTAGTGGCACTTGCTGGGGCTGATGGGAAGTGAAGTCCAGTGCCCCCTTTGGTGGTAAAATGACAAAATTATGTTAGCAACCAAAGCCTAGTCAAGAACCATGCTCAGCTCTGCATTCAATAACAAGAGACATAAGACAGTTTGTATTGTTGAATGGCTGGTTTGCCAAACGCATTTTTGAACAACCTTAAATGTTCTCCATGAGAGATCTGCAATCAACAACCTTAAATGTTTTCCATGAAAAGAAAACTATTGAATGGAAATGTGGGTAGCCATAATTCTAGGTTTAAAGCTAAACAAACTACAATAAAAGTTTTTTTAATGTTTATGTGACTTACTGTATGTCTTAATATTAAGATACATAATTTGGTCTAGGATTGTTTGGATGCGTACAGTGCATCCAGAGAATATTCACAGCGCTTCACTCTTTCCACATTTTGTTACGTTACAACCCTATTCCAAAATGGATTAAATTCATTATATTTCTCAAAATACTACAAACAATACCCCATAATAACAACGTGAAAGGAGTTTTTTGAAATCTTTGCAAATTTATTACAAATTAAAAATCTGTTTCTTCAATACTTGGACTAATCCAAGTCCAGATGAGCACAAAGGCCTCCATCATTCAAAAATGTAAGACGTTAGGAACCACCAGGTCTCTTCCTAGAGCGGGCCTACCTGGACAAAATAACCATCTTGTAGTATCATACTCAAAAAGACCTGAGTCTCTAATTGGTGCCAAAGGTGCTTCAATAATAAAAATTTTTTAAAAATTGACAAACTCCAGGTGGGCTGTTATGTGCCTTTTACTGAGCAGTGGCTTCCGTCTGGCCACTTTACCATGCAGGCCTGATTGGCGGAGTGCTGCAGAGATGGTTGTTCTTCTGGCAGGTTAAATTTTTAATATTAATAATATTATATTTGTAATACATTTTTAATCCATATGCAAAGATTTGAAACAAACTCCGTTCACGTTGTCATTATGGAGTATTTTTTGTCGAATTTTGAGGAAAATAATGGATTTAATCCATTTCGGAATAAGGCTGGAACGTAGCAAAATGTGGACAAAGTGAAGCGCTGTGAATACTTTCCGGATGCACTGTAGCTACATTTAAGTGACAAAATGTTTTGTTCTTTCCTAGCTGTATGAATAGCTGTGTAAGTGGGATACATGCCAAATACGAATGGTACATTATATATAACGTGTACAAGATACAGAAAATATAGTTTCTGATTGGTCACTGTGTAAGATGGTAGAAAGTTTGTTTGACAGCCCTAAAAACTTCTGTAATGAATGGTTTGGCGTCCTCTAACTACAATCACTCTAGCTAGCACTGGATTGTTGTCACCTGCTACCCATTAGACCATATATGTGTACATACACCTACAGTAAGTTCCCCTCCATTCTTTGCTTAGTTAGTTGTGTTTCACTGCCAGCATCACTAAGGATTTGCGTGTTTTGTCTATCCGCTTTTACCAATATCTGCTTAACTTTGCTATTTTGCTCATTTTATGCATTTTTGTATTATTTTATTTGTCGTGTTTTTGTCATTTTGGTCATTTCACACTAGGGCCAGTAACATCTCCACTAACAGTGTCAAATCCTGACAATTTATCAAGTCATTTGTGATATTCAAGTATGACAGAGCATTATGGATAGTTCTCCTGCCTTAATAAATACATACTAATACACACAAGAAGTTTTTCAATTTTGTAAGAGTCATTCTCAACCTATTGCTTTTAATATTGTAGAAAAGATTTGAGAAACATGCAGAAGTATACATGCAGAAGGACATTTTTTTTCTGCGGGAACTAATGGTAAAGGTACTGCTATACATTCTTGAAAACATGCAGAGAAGTAGTTACCTAAAATTTCCAGCAAATGTGTCCTATCAGTGGTGACAGTCAGCTTTCTGCTCTACAGCCATATTGATTCTTATAATCCCGTCCTCTAAGACTTTTAGGCAGGCAGACAGAGTTGCAAAATACCATCTCACATCCCCCCTAACCAGTTCTCCTTTTTCCATTGCCTGTCCTCCTTCCTTGCCATTCCCAGCCCCCTATCTTCCATTATCTCTCCTTTGCCTTAAAAGGAATGGCACCATGCCACTGTAGTGCAACATTTAGGGTATCAGCTTGTCTTTCAGGGCCTGTCAATCTCAAGCAGTGCACAACAGAACTCTGATACACACAAATCACACAAACACGCATTTGCCCTAACCAGGCCTTTTAGGGTGCTCCGATCCTCAGATTTATACTGGAGAACAGCATTCAGATATACCGTAAGATGTCTCTTTTAGCAAGATTGCTTGGGTAGGTTGTCATGGCTGGTATGAAAGGAATAAGAATATACACAATGTGTACACATGTTTGGTAGTCACAATAATATCTTCAGTCAGCAGATGGGAGTTTTTATTTTCACTATACATAACGAGAATCTCACAGTAGTGCTGTATTTCTTTATGGCCTAATTAACTGGCAAACAGCCATTTTTCCCTACAGCTTAATTGCATAGTCACAGTCAGGGATGATCTAGAATCATGTGCCTGCTGTGTTGTCTCTACTTTTAGGTTTCATTTGCAGTCCAGAAAAAAGCATTTTCTAACGCATTACAACAAGACAGGGCATTTACGTACATGTTTAAAATATCATCAATTATTTAAGCAAGCTCAACCCTTTGACTCATCTTTAATTTATGTGTTGATACAACAACACATAATAATTGACTGCACAGTAAACAGCTGATTCGTATCCTTTAAGAAAGCTTAAGTGCCTTTTATGTAAAAGAATGAATAATGCTTTGTAAATGAACAATTCACATACCAGTGAGAATACTACTATATCATAAATATATATATATATTATCGAAGAAATTTACATACATGCAATACACAACTTATGACTATGATATTGAGCAAATCATAGTGTGGCTATAACATATTTTTAGAATTTTATATTTTTGTAAAGGAAAATTAAAATAAGAACATATTAAGTAAGTAATTAAATACGCATTTATTACATATGAAATAAAATTAATGTTTAAAGAGTTGAAAAGTACTTTCTACAGTTTCTCCATTGTAAGGTCTTTGCCTTTGTCTTCTCTACAATGCCTCACTACATACATGTGATGAGTATAATCAGCTTTAAAATGGGGGTATATGGGGGTTATGAGGGTTGGGGCTGGGGCTGGGGGATGGTGGAATGCAATAAAAAAAAATCTATGATAGGGCTGTTTCAATATTATGGTTTCAGCGTTTAAGATTACCTCATCACTCACTTAAAAAAAGCAATTAAAATATATTTCTGCCTCATCCTTTTCGTGTCTGGCTGCAACTTCCCCAAAATCTTGCAATACCTCCCTCTGGATCCTCTATAAATCATACTATAGCAACCTTTATTTCTCTTTGCATGGGATGCAGACTGTTCCAGCATTGATTAGAAATTCAGCTGTTAAAAGAAACAAGTTGCTTTAATAATAATTATGTTTTTCAAATTCTTTTTTTCAAAACATTTATAATTGTTCAAGAATTCTAGTCAGGCATTTTGAAAAACAAGTATAAAGTCTTCAAGCACATGTGTAATAGTCTACAAAAAGCAACACTACCACAGGCTTGGCAAGGGAACAAGGTAAACTAGCTAAAAAACACGGCAAATGGGAAAATAATTATGGCTATAATTCATTGTTAAAAATCATGATAAGCCATTTACTTTCAAACAATGGCTAAAAATGTAAGTTGTAAAATTACTACTTTACCTTTTTTCCCTGACTAAATTTCCTAAATCATTTTTTCTATACTTTGAAATTTTTCCTCAATCTCAGGCTTATAAACAGAAATAATAATTAGCAACAGGAAAATAATTTGCTACTTAACTACTATGACTGTAAAGTTTTAGTTACTTCAAATACTTTAGTATATTACTTCAAATACTAAATTACATTTAACCTAATTAAAGTTTACATTTTATTTGCCGCTTTATTTTTCTCCATGAAAATTTGGCAAATTATGGCTTATCATAGGATCTATTTGCCTTCATGTATTTAAAATTATTAAAAGAGTCCATTCAGATTTTGTTTGGTTCAGTTGTGTGTATTTTAGTACATTTTAGTGCTCCTTACCTGCTGTTATTGTGAAAATGATGGCTAATTTAAGATAAGGTTTAAGATAAGGTTTGCTGCCAATATTTTGTAGAATGAGATTGATTCTCACTCTCACTTTGACCTCAGAGAATTTCTTGCCATTCTATTTAAAATACTGCATATTTAAAGATGATGATAAGAAATGCCATACTGCATCTAAGCACAAGCTGGTAATACAAAATACACTCAATGGCCACTTCAGTAGGTTCACTTGTTTGACCTCTTGTTAAGGCAAATATCTAATCAGCCAATCATATGGCAGCAGCTTAATGCATTTAGGCATTTTCACATGGTCAAGAGGATCAACTGAAGTTCAAACCGAGCAATAGAATGGACAAGAATGGGGATTTAAGTGACATTGAATGTAGCATTGTTGTTGGTGTCAGACGGGCTGGTTTAAGCTGATAGAAAGGCAACAGTAACTCAAAAAACATCTTGTTACAACTGAGGTATCCCGAAGAGCATTTTTGGTACCATCTTGGGTGCCACTCCTGTCAGCTAAAATAGAAAACTAAGGCTACAAATCTCAAGGGCTCACCAAAATTGAAGAACAGAAGATTTGAAAACATTGCCTGGTCTGATGAGTCTCAAATGCTGCATTCACATGTTAGGTTCAGAATTTGGTGTAAACAAAATAACACATGGATCCATCCTGCTTTGTCTTAACAATTCAGGCTGCTGCGGGTGGTGCAATGGTTTGGGATATTTTCTTGGCCCCCTTAGTACCTGAGAATTGTTGCTAACCATGTCCATCCCTTTACAAACACAGAGTACCCAACTTTTGATGCCTGGATACCATCTTCTTGCAGCAATATAATGTCACAAAGTTAAAATCAACTCAGGCTTGTTTCCTAAACATGACAATGAGTTCATTGTACTTAAATGGTCTCCACAGTCGCAATCTCAATCCAATAGAGCACACTGGGATGTGATGGAATGGGCGACTCGTATCATAGATGTGCAACTGCTAAATCTGCTGTTTCATGCTATCATGTCAATATGGACCTAAATCTTTAAGGAATGTTTCGAACAACTTGAATCGACGCCATGAAGACTTAAGGCAGTACTGAAGGCAAAAAGGATTCCAACCCAGCACTAGCAAGGTCCACCTAATGAAGTTGACGGTGAGTCTAAGTCAGACTACTAAGATATAGAAGCATTACTTGCAGGTTAAATGGACCTAAAAAGAACACTGTTGAGATACTGTCACCACTGGCATGGCATAAAAGAAACTCTGAAGGATATTTGCTTAAAATGGTACACTATCATACTGATATATTGTCACACCATTTATACACTCTCTAGAAAACATCCAGAACCATGAAAGTTTCCAAACATGAATAATAAGGCCACTAGCACATGAATTTCCTTTATTGTTAATGTACCAGAGCAGAAATCAGATCACGTAACAACTGCAAACTTTCATCACAGAGTCAGATATGAGCTCCCATTTCTGCTGCCAATTACTACCCTAGAGAGGGAAAGAGAGAAAGGGAAAGGGAGCAGTAGAGGAATTGCATGTTTTAATTACTGTGAAGGCCTAGATTTCAGAGAAAGAAAGATACTGGCATGTCAGTCCCCCAAGCTCACTGACAAGACTTTGTCACCGCATTGTTCCTTTTTTTCAACATTTTCTATGAAGTTTATTTTTATGTAGAACAAAAATGAAATAACTAACTGGAAAACAACTGCACATTGAGGGATGGAGACAGCAGACACCCAAGCCTTCAATACTTCATTACTGTTTACAATTTTCAAAGAATCTCTAAGTGAAAACGGCATGATAAAACATCCCGTTAATAATATCTTTATATCTTTGCAATTTTTTTGAAAAAGCTAGAAACAAAAGCAACAAGTCTAACATACAAGGTTAAGCTACTGTAGCAGAGTTCGTGGTGTTTTTCACTGTCAGCCATGTCTAATCCTGTCATGGTCGCGCTGTCTTGGCTGCATAAGGTTACTAGTTGTTCCAATCTATGTTTCACACCATGGCAAATTGGAATCAGTGAGCAGTCATCAAGCAGATTGACAGATTGTTCAGCATGTTAGACTTGTTGCTGTTGCCTCAGGCATCTAGCTATCAGCACAGATTTTATATGCCCAGTCTTACATACAAATTGTTTCCCTGACTTACAGTTGACCACAGAAATTTCTTTCTCTTTTTTAAGGCAATCCTCTCCTTTGTGGATGTTGTCACTGTATCTATGGCTCTTCTAACTAACTCATATATAACTATTGAGTTTTTTCGATTATGTGTATGATTCCTTTAGTGACCAACCTGATTATTTGTTTTCTGAATCAATATTCACAAAAACATAAATTGATTTCATGAATGCATATTCATGACCAAATAACAAATTAGCATTTAGATTTGTAAGGTTCCATGTTAAACAAGAATGTCAGACAATGACAGCATCACTGTGACTGAAAAAGCATAGGTTAAATTTAGTTTAGTCCAGAAGCCACCGCAATTGTAATTTCTTTTGTACTGTATTTTCTAAGTGCTTTAAATCTAATGTAGTTTTTAAAAATATCTATCAAAAGAAAGAACCTACAGTGGTACAGTTTACCAGGTGTTTTTGTCATTGTACACAAGCTGAGAGGGTAAGAAATAGTCAACGTGCGACAATCCCTTTTATAACATGTTACTATAGCTACATTTTACTAGTAAATGTTTATAAAACAAATCTTAAACTGAGGTAAGTTACATTCATTCGAGTTCATGTTGGTAACTGTCAGTCTGGTAGCTCTGACCTGCTGTAAACTAGATTAAACTAAAATGGCTATCTAGTTAAATCTAGTTTGTTAGCATTGCCAGCGTAACTAGCTAGTTTAGTATATCATTGTCAATTTACATTAGCTACAGTTTTTTTTCTAATTTACTAAAGAAAGTGCTTCTGAAATTGTGCTGTAATTCTACATAATACAGTTGCAGGCAAATGATTGAAACAGTCTACAAGAACAGGCAAACAGAATCAGTTTCCATTTTATGACAGACATGTGTACTCTTTTTTATTCCAGACCATTTGGCATTTTTATCATATATATGTTTATCCTTTACAAAACGCTTAATGTCTTATAACAGTTATACTTTAGTATTATTTTTTTAAATACTGTACCTACTGTTTACTTTGTACATTTTTACTTATACCTTAAATGGCCGTATCTCATAAAAAATTTAATATATACTGTATAAGTAAGCAATCATGTAAAATGAGGGATCTTCTTCGTCTTGCTAGTGGGGATAAATTATATCTAATGGGGAAAAAAGCATGTTGAGGTAGGTGTCACTGTTTTTGTGGTAATTTGTCTTTAGTTAACTAGCTAATCTAGGTTAGATTAGGATCAAATCCAGTATCTGAAGTAAACGGATAGGGAACAAATCAAACTCTAGATAATGGAGTATTTATTACAATGACTGAATAATAGACTAAATAACCGTTTTCAGGCAAAAGTCAGAAAGTTAGTTTCCACATATAATGCTCATTTTCCACTTTTAACCAAGGAAGATTTTGACACATTTTATATATACCTTATATACACGTATTCACTGTGTGTTTCATTTAGAAGAAACTATTGTTACTGAGTAAAATATACTGTATGTGTGGCAAACTGTGGAAACCTGTCAGCTAACTACTGACAGTCATAAACAATGAAAATTTGGTTTTAGGCCAAACTTTAGGCCAAAGTGTATTTTAAAATATGATAATACAATAATGTGCGCTAGATTAAACTAAAATGGCTATCTAGCTAAATATAGTTTGTTAACATTCCCAGTGTAACTAGCTAGTTTTGTATATAATTGTCAATTTACATTAGCTATATATTTTTTTCTAATTTACCAAAGAAAGTGCTTCTGAAATGGTGCTGTAGTACTACATTATACAGTTGCAGGCAAATGATTGGAACAGTCTACAAGAACAGGCAAACAGAATCAGTTTCCATTTTATGACAGTCATGTGTACTTTTTTTTATTCCAGACCATTTGGCATTTTTATCATATCTGTGTTTATCCTTTAAAAAACGCCTAATGTCTTATAACAGGTATACTTTAGTATAATTTTTTTAATCCCTACTGTTTACTTTGTAAATTTTTCTTATACCTTAAATGGCCCTATCTCATAAACAAATTCAATATATACTGTATAAGTATATATTGAAATTGTTCAAAGTGTTGAACAAAACCTCTACTTATTAAATATATTTCACTAAAGCAATGTGAATGTTTTTTTTTATTTAACTAATAATCTTGCTTATGTTATCTGCAAAGATCATGTTGGATGAGGACCCAGATTAACAAGTGCAAAGGCGAAAAAACTGACTAGAAATACCTAAATCCTTGCTAGCTATGTGTGCTTTTGTGAATGTAAAGCTTTTATTAGTGTTTTGGACATAAGCCTGTTCAATTTTGTTTCTCATCAGATGCCGCCTGTAAAATTGTCTGCAATGCACCTGCGCCGTCCAACTGTAACCAAGAAAGCACTTACACACAAAGGAAAATGACGAATAAAACTATGGGAGACACAGGCAGCATAACTCACTGAATTCACTATTTTAATACAAATGTAAGCAAACAGAACAGTTTTAATTACAAGTTACTTTTATTTCAGGTGATAAAATAGAAACTGGTGTGGACATATTTCCATTCATAAAAGGCGGTCCTCATTTGACCATCTGAATCAGTTTCCCAAGCCACCACCCTGGTTTTACTGTACAATGAACACTTTAGCCCCTTTCAGACATGCACTACTTTCCATTAATCTGTCACAGCAGCAATTCAACTTGGTCGGCCCTTGTAACATTTACAGATCACTTTCAACACAGCACTGCAAGCAGTCACATTAACAGATAGGTACAAACAAGATTATGAAACATTGACATAGGACTAACAATCTTAATTATTTAAAAATTCCTTTAAATTATAAGTAAAAGTGTTTTAGACTGACACTTTAATATTGATTGCACAGTGATAACTATTCTGTGGTAAAGATCTAACCAATCATACATCAGACTGAATTCTTTTAATCAATCATATTGCAGAACTGTCAAAGGTGTACAATCTCTCTCTCCGTTATGGCAGTGGTTTTGCCTAAATGAATAAATGAGGAGCAATAAAGTAAAAGTAAAATATAACTAAATGACAGAAAGTCATCCCTACAACAGATTGATGAAGAGACTATGTTAGTCCCATGTCTGAAAAGAGATTGGATCTGCTGAAGAACTATTTGAGCAACACTAGAGGTCTACTTGTATAGAAAGGACTATGAAATCAAAATCCCCTCTTTTTGGGCCCTAACATCTACCCCAAACCATGTGAATTAGGAAGCACAATCGTCCCTGCAATAGCTGTCTGAATTTTAAAACCTATCAGTACATACATTTGAACAATAATGTTCTGAAATAATAACAGGATGAAAGAATACTCACACAGAATGTCACATCAAACAGCCAAGCTGGTCGAAGTATGTAACCATGGCTGCAAAACCATCTTTAAAAATTCCTAAAAAGGAAGATGCAAGACATCAAATAATGATTGTTGCCTTATTGTATAGAAACTCATACACACAAGTCAATTTTTTTTTTGGGCACCATTCATCAATCAGACACTATGTTTGCTTGTTTGCTCCATAATAAATGCAGGGAGGCCTCATGGAAAGTTCCATCAGAAAACAGCTTCATTAGAGGATTGAGCCCACTGCTTATCACCCAGCTACAGGCAAAAAAACAAGCTCTTGCTGATACGGCAGAAACCAGTAGTTACCCATATTTATACATTTAGTGTTAGTGGTATGACATTTAGCAGTTAACTTAAACTGTAATAAAAGAGGGAGATACATTCTGCCATATCTTGCTTCCAGGAAAGTCTAAAGATTAAACATATTTCCTCGCATCTGATGATTCTTTTGGATACTCTTTTAGGATGTGTATCTGCTTGGCTGCTTTCATATGTGCAATCTAAATGTCATTCAAATAGCCAGCTGCTTTAGTCAACTCTGTCAGGCCTAAGAGCTTCCTCATGGTAATTATAGTGTTTCAGTAAATTCAAGGGCACAGTTCAGGAATCCATTCATGAATGTATGTCTAAGGAATGTCACAGTATCCCTAAATAAGCAGACATTAGAAAAGGTGCCGATTCCCACTGGGAGGCAGCAGAACAAACCATGAAAATGATTCATCAGATGCAAGCTGTGGTCTTATCCCCTCTTTCTAGGTTCTACTAGTTGTTGTTCTCATATGGGCCTTGGACCAGGGCCTTGGAAACCTCTGGGATTTTATGCTGATGTTTCCTGGCGCTGTTTGTGTGTGCTTGTGTAATTAATATCTATTAATTAACACATGCTTTGTGCTGCTCTACCTAATTCTTTACATAAGCAAACATGCATGCTGATGTTTCTTTACTGTCTTGGACTAATGAGGACTAAATCATTAGAAAGGTTGCTTGGAGAAAGGGAAACGTCTGATGACTGAGATGTAGTGTGAATTAATTTAACAACCAAAAAAGCGAGTGTGTATATGGATGCAACATTACAAATATGACATTTTGACCTTACGCTGAAATGTACACAAAAAATAGAATTGATATCATACTGATATCTAGCTTATCAACAGGCTATTTTCGCTTGTATGCAATGTAACCTTTGGTAAGAAAAAGCCAGATTCCTCCATTCCTACTGGAAGCTTATCTGATTGAGCAGCCTGGCCCCAGGGCTTTCTGGCTCCTTCAAGGCACTCTGTCCTCTCCTCTCTTAGCTCTTGTGTGCGCTTAAAATATGCAAACGGGCTCTGATTTGAGCACTTAACGACCCACGCCCACATCGTACATCTGCTTGTCTCTATCCTTGGCCTTGCACATGACCCGAGCTTGTTTCATCCTTCGCCAGTCGCTCTGTGTTGGACTGCGGCGCTTCACTCACCTCCAGACGAGTCAGAGCTGAACCCCTGGCTGCTCTATATGGTCCCCCACGAGCATAAAGCATGCATCAATCATTACTGCAGTCGCACAGGCCACTCAATTTTGTCTCCAGATATGTCGTATATCCCTTGCGCTCGTCAAAAAAAAAGCTCAAAGTCAAAATGTCCGCGCGGTGCAGACGCGTCGCCAGCTTTCACAGAAAAACGGAGAGCGGGTTCGCGTCGCTTTACAGACTAACAAATAAAGGCATTGCATGAATGGCGCGTTTGTGTTAACTGCTTGGAGATGTTTCCACAGAATGGTAAAACGTCCCCGCCTCGTTTGCTTCCACATCAAAGGTCGCCTCGGTAAAAATCGGTTAATTGGTCGCAGCATCACAAAAGACCGCTGCAGATGCACACGTGCGTGCGTCGCCTTTTTAGTCTAAAACCAGTGCATCCGCTTTAATGCACTAACCGTTATACTCTCTCGAATCACTTTATTGCACACATATTGTCGTACATCTATAACACATGTGATGGAGTAACAACAAACGCATCAGATGTTTGACATGTGCAAGGGGCAATGAGCGCCAAAAACAGACACACACACACACACACACACAGTCTAATAAAGAGCCGTGCATACTTACGCAGGTTATGGGCTCCGGGGTCAGCTGTGGCCTGTTTCTCTCTGTCTTTCTCTCAGTATGCGGTTGAAGTGCTGGGACTCGCGGTCGCAGCCCCGTGCGCATAATCAGTGCTCCGCGCGCGTTATTACATAGAGCTCGCGCGCGCCGCGGCGACTGATATCCGCATCAGCACCGCCTTCTCTCCGCACCGCCATCACTCTGGCGTCTGGCTTCAGCTCCTCTGGCAAGGCAAAGCTTGACTTGTTCGTGTTTTTTTTGGATGCTGAATAATAAAAAGCCTCCTCGCCTCTCCGTCTCTCGGCTGCGCGTGTGACAGCACGCGAATGCTCAAATGCTCTGTTAAACGCGCCCCCTAGTGGCACACAGAAGGCAAATTGAGATTATACACGGCCAGATGTGTAAAGAAAATGAATTCGCTTACAATATGAGCTATATCTTTACTCTTGCAACATACGAAGTTGCCCAGTTGCCTCTATACCACAGACTTCTGCAGTAATCATATTGATGATTGCACACCCTATCGAAAGAGATTCTGGCATTTCTTTCATGCACAGGTTAGAGGCCAATAAAACCACACCCATATCTCGTCCAGCTCCAAGATTCATATCAGTCACTGTTTTTGACATGACCTGTTGTGCTGCATCACATGCTGTGTTTATGACCGACCCGCGTAAAGCTTGCCAGTTTGCTGACTCACTGCTGCTCATTTGTGCTGGGGAACAGCAGCTTGTTGTGTGTCCTGTAGGGCATGTTGTGGTACACAGGGGGGCAGAGTCTCTGTGAATATGATGGTGATCGTGCATCATGCCAGCAAGGTGAAGGACCTTAAGCTTGTACAAGAAAAAAGAAGACTCTGCAAGAAGCTGTGTGTGTGTGTGTGTGTGTGTGTGTGTGTGTGTGTGTGTTCCAGATCTATGAAAATATACTGTACACATTCTTAATAGGTGCTATCCAAGTACAGGAACAGGTAACAGAGTTCATTCATTCTTTACCACTTATCCTGTACAGGTACCACTTATCCTGTACAGAGCCTATCCCAGGAGACTTTGTGCCCGAGGCAGGATACATCCTGGACAGGGTGCCAATACTTTGCAGAGCACACACACACACACACGCACAAACACACACACACACACACAGGGCAATTTGGGAATGCCAGTTACCCTAACCTGCATGTCTTTGGACTGTGGGAGGAAACCAGAGTACCTGGAAGAAAACCCACCAATCATGAGGAGAACATGCAAATTCCACACATACACAGACCAGAGGCGAGAATCAAACCGTCAAACCTGGAGATGTGAGGTGAAAATGCTAACCATGACACCACGATGCCTCATGTAACATATGCGCTGATTGTACAAGAGTGGTTTAATTACCCCTCTGAAGCATCAGAAGAGACCCAAGTGATGCACATTATCTGTCAATGTTTTATGGATTTCTCTACAAGGTTGTTTTTGTAACATCACAAACAATCATTTTCATATAATTTAATTGTAATTTTTAACTAAATTCATTTTGTATCCATTATTATCCTCTATTAAAAATTACCTGTATGTACTCTCAATGGAACTTATTAGGAACATTTAATTTGTTTGGGGATCATTAAGTTGTTTTGGGAGATATTTTACTGTGGCCCAAATTATCAGGGTCACATTTAACCTATTTAGATGACATCTGTGTGACATGTGTAAGTGTTTTTTTTTTTTTTTTTACTTCCCCTAAATATTTTATTGATGTATATTATTTTGTAAATTTGTCTATCGTTAGGAAATGTGATAATAGAATAGTTATATCTTGACCTATCATTTATTTATTTATAGCTAATGATATGTTGTGTTATAGCTTGCTTGTAGTTGATCTGCTCTGTTTTAGATAGCTAGCAACTGACTTAAAGTGTTTTTGCTAGCTAGTTGCTAAACTATGGGGCTTTAGCTGGCATAGCAAGGGTAGGGAGAAATTAACCCAAGTACTGAAGAAACAGGTACGTCTTAAGTTATTGCTTAAAGACTGCCAAAGAAAGGAAAGGAGTCTAGAATTACAGTTGAGAGGTAAGTGGTTGCTGGGCCATTTTAAGCTTTGTAATTATTTATACTATAATATAAATGTTATTATGTATATTATTTAAAATATTTTGCATTATTTTACAATACATTTACAGCTTATGCATTTTTGGCATCTTCTGCACTATATTGTACAGTGTGCTTTCAACAAATATCCATTAAATAAATTCTAAAAATTAAATCCAATAAAAACTCTATTATCTTTCAAAAATTATACACACTACATTACACTACATTACGGCACATCCCACAGCCTTGTGTGCTCCACCTGCTGGTTGACATTTATTATTGCCAAGAGGCATAGTGCATCCTATAGAAAACAAATAGCTGTACAACAAACTAATTACAGTGAAAATGATTGCCAGCTCCCAACATGGGTTATTGTTATATTAAAAGTCATATAACATTGTTAAACTAGTTTTTAAATTTTATAGCCTTGTCAAAGTAACAATAAAATACACATAGGAGAAGAACATTCTGCCACTAGGCTCAATAACATTACATTCTAATTAACATAGCACTAAATATTCAGTGATATGTCACCCACATAAATGTTCAATAACACCCCATCAAATTAACATTGTTATCAAATAAACCATATGCTGTAAATGACTGCTCAAATATTGTTTTATTGTTTAGAAAGTATGCAACATCAAGGCATTAATAGTAGAAAATACTGAATCATATCAAAGGAAAAAAAGGTTGAGGGCCTGAAATTTAGCATAGTAAGTAATCTGTGTGGAGATGAATAAATGCAATTCATTGAAAAAAATGCAATCCAACCCTTCACCCCGATATGTAGCAAAATTTGCAAGCATGGGGCCATGTTCAGAAATGAAGACTTGATATGGAGACCTAAGTTAAAAAATATGTCAATATTTATATGCGTAAAGTTCTCTGAATTTTCTGGACAATTATTAAAACTACCTGTGTTTTTACAGATTTTTCTTGAGTAGAGGGGTTTAAGATCAGAACTACTTTCCAAAACTCTTACTAATGCCTCCTTTGATTTTTTGATGCTAGATCCTTTAGCCCATGACCACCACCAGAGCATTTTCTAAACTGTAGTGTTTGAAACTATAAATGCTCCACCTCTCCCCCAAAAAATCCAATAAAAGATTAAATAACAACAGCAATACCTTAATAAACATCATAAAATTTGTAAATAATTTTTAATATTATAATTTTTTTCGAATGTTTAAACTAAATCAATAAACGCAGAAAATATGCATATGAAAAGTCTTATTTAGCTTTACACATACACATTTATGCACTGTACCTTGTGGCAGGAGCACTGTAGATAGCTTTAGACTAATGAATCAGTCAGAGAACAAATCCTTTGGTAAATACATTTGCTTTTGATTTCTCCTGTTCCTATTTCTTTTCATTCTTCCTAGAAGTGACAAGGTGACAAGGAGACATGGTAGGAAAGCAAGGAAAGTAAACAAGGAAGAAAATAATGGTATCACAAAATGAGAAGACCCAGTGCTTTTTTATTAGTTTCTAGCAATATTAAAGCAATTTTTTAAGAAAAAATTGTAGCTTCTAAAGCTAACTAGTTGACCACATATTAAATGCTTGTTTTGTTTGAATGTTTAGTGCTATACTAATACTAACGTAATATTTGTTGGCAGATTAGGAAGCTAATGGTATAACAAACTTTATAAGCTATATACACTAACTAATCACTTTTGGTAGGCCCCCGGCATCACAAGCAGTAGTCCTGGAACTGGTGTGGAGTTGTTTTTCAGGAGTTGGGCTCGGCCCCTTACGTCCAGTGAAAGGAAGATTTTGGACAATTTCATACTCCCATCTTTGTGGGAACAGTTTGGGGAGAGCGCCTTTCTGTTCCAACATGACTGCACACCAGTGCACAAAGCAGGGACCATAAAGACATGGATGAGCGAGTTTGGTATGGTAGAACTTGACTGGCCTGCGCAGAGTCCTGACTTCAACATAATAGAACATAGAATCACTTTGGGATGAATTAAAGGGGAAACTGCAAACCAGACCTTCTCATCCAACATCAGTGTCTGACCTCACAAATGTGCTTCTGGAAGAATGGTAAATAATTCCCATAAACACACTCTTAAACCTTGTGGAATTCTTCCCAGAAGAGTTGAATCTGTTATAGCTCCAAAGGGTGAGCCAACATCATATTAAAACCTATGGTTTAAAAATTGGATGTTACTCAATTTCATATGCACGTGTAAGCAGGCCAGCAAGTACTTTTGGCAATATCGTGTAATGAGCTATGTTGCAGCAACTGCGGTGTTGTTTTATGGAAGTAGTACGTCTTCACCACTGACATTAAATGCAGAGTACATGCTTGGATCCTAACAATAACTTTGGATTAACACAAAACTTCGGACACCTGATGTCAAAATTTTATGAGTATGTTGTCCCCAATGCCTAGTACACCAGTAAATGTATTCCCCAAGCACAGACACCAAAACCATCAAATGTAATGATGTAACTAATTCTCATTAGGATGTCCCAGAAAAAGTAAGACCAAGTTTATCAGAATGGCCAGGCTCAGAAACCTCTGATTTACAGCACCTCAGATTATACCCCACATAAATGCTTTCCAGAGTTCAGGCCTTCATGGGTGGATTGCGGCACAGATCCTATTACTTTGGAAGAACAACAAGTGGAAGACACTTGCTTGGGCCAAGAATCTTTGGTCTGAGTCCAAATTTTAGATTTTTGGTTTTAAACACCATGTGTTTGTTACACTTAGAGAGGGTGAACAGAATGTGTAAATCCCACAGTGAAGCATTGTCAAAATTGAGATGACACCAGCATGGCTAACACAACATTTTGCAGTGACATGCCATCTCATCTGGTTTGCACTTAGTGGGACCATCATTTGTTTTCTAAAAAGACAATGACCATAAACACACCCCTAGATTATGTAAGAGTTATTGGTTGAAGAAGGAATGTGATAGAATGCTGCATCAGATAACTTGGCCTCTACGATCACTCAATCTAAATCCAAATGAGATGGTTTGGGTTGGACAGGAGAGTGGGCAAAAAAAAGGAAAGGAAAAGCAGGCAACAAGTACTCAGCACCGCTGGGAACTCCTTTCCTCCAAGATTTTTGGAAAACTATTCCAGGTGACTACCTCATGAGGCTGATTGAGAGAATGTCAAGAGTGTACAAAGCTGTCATCAAAGTGATAGGTGGCTATACCAATGATCCTGTACAGGGTTGGGGGGCTGGAGCTTATCCTAGGAGACTCTGAGCACGAACAGGACATATACACACACACACACACACACACACATACTACAGGCACCGTGCCGCCATGCCGCCAGTAAAAAATATAGTCTGGGTTATTTAACACATTTGTGTTGACCACATAATTTCATATTTGTGTCTTCAGTATTAATATACTATGTTGAAAACAATAAAAATTAATTTAAAAAACACTGAATAAGTTTTTGACTAGTACTGGACTAGAATATTTTGCATAAGAATTTCACTTCTAGCAAAAGACCTAATACTAGAGTTTTAGAACTTACCAAGATTAATGTAGACATTACTCTCTTGTCATTATGAACTTTAAAAGGGTGCAAGGGGAATAAATACTTTGTGAGAGTTAGATCAAGGAGCAAGATCTTAGAGTAGAGGAAGAGCTTGAAGGAAAAGACCTTTACTATCTGGTGTCATCTGATTGTTCTCTGATGCAATTCCATCTGCATCCTGTGCTAGCTACACAGGTCCATTAATTCACTCTGTTGTACATTTGCATATTTCATATACAGTATTTTATTCTTCTAATTTATTGCAGATAATAACCTACTGTAGGTATGATGTATAAAGTATGATGCATTGATAATGGATGATTTGTCTGATTTATATGATTAGTTGCAATAGTTTCTGCCTGAAGTTTAGCATGTTAAATATTTAAATGCGCTAATATTTGCAAGTTTAAATAAATAGAAAAGGCCTAGGCTTGCAAGTCGATAGAAACATTTGGGCTTACAGGATAACTATGGCTATATAAAAGCCTCTGGTGGAGGAACTCCATGTTCAAGTGAAAGCTTAGTATAAATCTGTTTTAGATTAAATGTAATTTGAAGACTGAGATTTTATTCTTTTAGTACCTTAACTAAAAGGTTGTTATTGGTGTTAGATACTTAAGTGAATCAAATATTGGAGTGAGATCTTTAATTTGAGTATTGCAGTCAAATATATTATAAGTCATAAACTTGAGACATGCATTTAATATTTGGCTGCACCTATTTCCATGCTTGATCATAGGAGAGCAATGGACTAAGATAATATAATTTTATACTTAGTTCTTCAGGTACAACAATCTGAGTCATATGGCCTAAAATATCCCTGACCAAGCAAGTATTCAAACAGCTGGAATGTAATTATATTAATACATACCTCATTTAATTTGAATAATAGTTTAGCTGTTTAGCTTTATCAATGAGTTTGCCATCTTTGCATAGTAAAACTATATTTAATTAACAGGTGCCTACACTCTTTGTGTATGTCTGTCATTCAGTTTGTTTCCCCTCATCATCAAATCATCTTATCTATATATGGTATTCAGTACATTTGTAGTATACATCCTTGCTTTTGCCCACTTTTATAGTATACCACTTATAGTATACTGTATTAGCTTTAGTACCTGTCATTGATGGGTGAAGAGTTATAAGGTTAAAACTAAAAATAAGCTAACACCTTTAATGTAATCGGTGATATTATTATTTCAGGTGGAAGCCTATGTACATGTCTGCCTGTCCTTTTGTGGCAGAACTCTCTACCTAACGTGGATATGTTTGCTCTAACAACCAGCGTTTTATCTCATAGTATCTCTTCACATTACTGCTTAAATTAGCACAACAGATTCGGAACCTATTAGACAAACTGATTTTAAAATTCCTACAAGAAGAAGAAACGTACAATGATCTGTCCATCTGTACACAAACTAAAAATATACAGAAAAAAAACTTTCTTAAGGGTTAACTTTCCTCTTAGTATTATACTTTGTGTGCTTTACTTCTTTGTTTTACTCTTGTCATGAATTCTACAAACAGTTAAATGATTTACAGAATTTCACCCATTTATTTACCATCAGTAACTCCTTCACTTTTGTCAATCAGGACTTTATGTATGGAAGAATGATCACATAGTGGGTGAATTAATCCTGGATTCACAGCGAACTGATCATTGTTTTTTTAAATTATTGGCAAGGACACAAAAAGCCCTTGTTAAATAGTTAAGAACATGCATGCCTTCTTGGAAATTCCCTTGAGTTCTATAGAACTAAGTCAAATTTTTGTGCATCAGAGCAGATGACTGGTCTTTACAGTTTTATAGAACTAAGTAAGAAATTATATAGGACATGTACCTCGAGGCAGACAGACATTCTATGGTGCGTTCAACTGCAGATATATAGAGTTCTACAGAACCATGGAAATCATGTAGCACCTTTACTTTGCCTGGGTGCACCAATTAATTCTGGGGTCAGTAGAAAAAAAAACTATTGTTGATTGTAAATTTGTTGGTTCATTGCACATGTTTTTAAAACATCATTAAGAAAAAACTTCTCATAAAATCATATTCATGAGCATTTTAATGAAAAAGACCCCATTCTGACTAGATGTAGCTGTTCATCACAGCTCCAAATACATTCTGATAGCATGTACAGAGAAATATTCTGATCCTTTTATAATGTTAAACCCCTAAAAATGGAAGCAAATCTCACTCATTCTCCACACTGCTTATCCCGAGCTTATTCCAGGTAACGTATCCATCCCAGAGAACTCATGGCAAGGGGTGGGGTATGCTAGACACACAAGCACACACATTCACCCACTTGCACACTAAAGATAATTTGGAAACACCAATTAGCCTACCCTGCATGACTTTGGACTGTGGGAGGAAACCAGAGCACCCAGAGGAAACCCACATAGTACAGGGAAAACATGCAAACTCCACACTCACAGAACAATTTCGGAATTTAACCTTTGATCGTGGAAGTTTGAGGCCACAGGGCTAACCACTACACCACCGTGCCACGTTAAAGAAACCTCATGTTATAAAATATATCATTAGAAAAGCCTCTTATTCATCCCCTCAACTGTTCTTTGATCATGGTCACATTGGTATAGAAATAATCACTGATTCATTTACTCAAGTTTTTCTTTGGTTTAATTTCTTTTAAGTTAAGTTAAGCCTTTATTTTTCACATATACATTACTGGACAGTGAAATTCTTTCTTCGCATATTCCAGTGTAACTGGGGTCTGAGCGCAGAGTCATCCACAATACAGCGCCCCTGGAGCACATAGGGTTAAGCAATGGCAACCTGGAGAAGCTGGGGCTCGAACAGCTGACCTTACGAACAGTAACGCAGTGCCTTAGCCCACTGAGCTACCACTGCCTACTACTACCACCAATACCTAAATATTTCCACATCATTTTGGCAAAACATTTTAATTATTATACACAGCTTTTTTTCTATATATGCTTCTTATATGATTTAGGAAATAATTCTTCTAACATGTTTGCATACTCGGTTACATTTGGTATAAAGCAGAAAGTTTCAGGAGTTTAATAAAAATTTGTTCTGCATATGTTCTTCCTCATCATTAGGAAGGAGGATTAAATAAAAACACTGAATTAATAGCACAAGACATTAGACAGAAAATGAATAAAAGCTTACAACTGAGTCTTCCAACACAGCCATAATAACAGGCATACCTTCAAAATTACAAAGACGAGGGAAAGTATAGGAGTGGCCAACACAAAATCATCTGAATCCCACAAAGAATGTATGGGCTGAACTGATAAAAAGATGTCTGAGAAAGGAAGTCCAAAGATCTAACGTAGTTAAACCAGTCCTGTCATGCAAAAATTCAAGCAACATATTGTGAGAACTTTGCTGAAGGCCACCCTAAGCATTTTGATTCAAAGAAAACCACCAAATACTAATAATGTGTATGTAAAGTAAATATTTTGACCCACAGAAATGCTGATCTGGTATATAAAGGCTGAAACAAATATTTTTAAATAAATTTTAAAGATTTAAAATGTATATTTGTTAAAATAAGCACAGAAATATGCATGTAGGTATTTATAGGGCGAATAAGTAATGGAAATTATAGTTCTATAATGGTACACTTACATAGTTTAGCAGTGATCTCAGACATAAGCCCCACAGACTAGGACGAGCGTGATAAAAGTCCTAATCTAGTCCACCAAATGAATTTTATCTGAATTATAAATTAAAATAATCTCATGGAATATTGCTAAATTTGAACATATGTATAGAATGAGCTGGTTTTAAGTGTTTCTATCAGGAAACCGATAAACAAAGAAGATCAGGACTGGCTTGGTTTTATGCTAAAGCTTGTTCGTGTTTGTTGATGAAAAATAATTCTGCTGAAAATCAAGCAGTTGCTTGCCTCCTATAATGACAGCTAGTTAAATGCAACCTTGCTATCTAATTTGTATGAAGAAAGCAGTGGATGATAAGCAACTGATAGCTGGGAGCACAGATGGATTGCTCCTTCCATGGCACCATGCATCATTGCTTTATCTTGGATGTTTTATATGATTTTTTTCTTTAAAATTATCCAAAAGCTTAAATGAATTAATTTATCTTCTATATTGCTTATTCAGTACAGGGTCATGGGGGCCTGGAGAATATCCCAGGAGACTTTTGAAGCATAATTCGAGAGCACAATTGGACAGAGTGCCAATCCATCACGGGGCACACACAAGCCCTACGGGCAATATGGGAACACCAATTAACTTATCTGCAAGAAATTCTTTCTTCACATATTCCAGCGTAACTTGGATTCAGAGCGCAGAGTCAGCCACGATACAGCCCACTGGAGCACAAGGGCTTTGCTCAAGGGCCCAACGATGCCAACCTGGAGAAGCTGGGGCTCAAATCGCCGACCTTCCGATCAGTAACTGAATGTCTCAGTCCACTGAGCTACCACTGCCCACTACTACCACTTCTTCTTGTTAATGTAATTTTTTTATACCATAATGTACAAAAAACACACTGAGCTAGTGAGTTCTTTAGACAGACTGACTTATTTTATTATAGTGTTTTTAAACTGGCTTTTATACGCCAAATGATATTTATAGGTAAATATTTATAGCTTAAATTCATTAATTTATCTTCTATACTGCTTATTCTGTACAGGGTCATGCGGGCGGGGATGGGGGCTGGAGAATATCCCAGAAGAATTTTGGGCACAATTCGAGGGCACACTTGGACAGAGCGTCAATCCATCACGGGCACACACAAGCCCTACGGGCAATATGGGAAGACCAATTAACTTATCTGCAAGATAAGTTAGGAATGTTAGAATAAGTTAGAAAGATAACTTAGAATGTCTTTAGGAAGCCCACTAAGCACGGGGAAAACAGTGTTAACCACTATGCCACCGTGCCACCAACCTGAAATCAGAAAATTTTATTAAGCTAGTATATATATGCCTTAACATTCCTTGATTACATTTACATTTTTCTGTTTTTGCTGATTTTACCCCGCAACCCGACTTTGGATAAGCGGTTGAAGATGGATGGATGTTTTTGCTGATTTCACTGGACAAATTCTATTTACTCAAGTTCTACACATCTTATCTAAACACTCTAAATAACAGAAATTTAACATGAAAGATAATTCTCCAAATTGTTCAATTCAATTCAATTCAATTTTATTTGTATAGCGCTTTTAACAATTGTCATTGTCGCAAAGCAGCTTTACACAA
>JAQMYJ010000040.1:15001026-15023390 GCA_030014305.1 Clarias laeviceps | reverse complement strand
TGATGGTCTTGTAGCCCATTCCAGCCTTGTGCAGGTCTAAAATCTTGTTCCTGACTTGCTTCGACAGCTCTTTGGTCTTGCCGATGATGGTGAGGTTTGAAAGGAAGATAGAGATTTTGTGGACAGGTGACTTTTATACACATACCACATTGTTGTTAGGAGCACCTTCTTAAATTAATGTGTACCACAGGAACACATAACCAGTCTGTGAGAGGCAGAATTATTGTATGAAATACTTATTTCCCTCATTGAAATGCAACTTAATTCATAACATTTGTATCATGTGCTTTTTCTGGATTTTTAGTTGATATTCTGTCTCAATCCTTTACCATAAACCTATGATACAATTATACACCCTTCATTTCTTTGTTAGTGGGCAAACTTAGAAAATCTGTAGGGGATCAAATACTTATTTCCCCCACTGTATATTGTAATAAGCCTATATCAAAATAATATCTAATGTTACAATAATGCTAGTTATCTAGTAGTAGTCGTTGATGGATAAAGAGTTTTGTACTGAAAATACTCAGCTTTAATGTAATCAGTGGTATTATTATTTCAGGTTGAAGCCCATGTACATGTCTGCATGTCTTTCTGTACGGAGAACTCTCTGCCTAACTTATTAATGCAAAGAAATAAAATTTTGTAAGGTTGACTAGCTTACGCCTTAGCTAAGTTCTACTTCTTTCGGATACAGATACAGTCCCTGTTTAAAGTAGATCATTAAATCCGGCACATAACTGTTCATTACATTACTTTTATTCAACATATTGATTTTAGGGTGTAACAATGTGCTCTCAGTTTGGGTATTTTACATGCCCTCACCTCGGACTGCTGCAGTTATGTTTGCTCTAACAATTTGTATTTTATCTCATCATGGCGTACCACATGCCTGCTTTTTATTAGTGCCACGGTTTCAGAACATATGAGACAAACTGGTTTTTAACTTCCCGCTGGAAAAATAAGCATACATTGATCTGTCCATACATTTTCATATGACCAAAACATGGTATTGGTGATTAAAAGTGTCTCACCTAGGTGAAAAAGTGAATTTTCATATAGGATCATATAACATCATTTTTCATAATACTTAATTTACGGAATGCTTTAATTTAAGGCAACAATTTTTACAGGTCATATGCTTCTAGAAGCTTACCCCAATTTTAGTATCAATACTCATAACGAAATATGAATAATTTGCTTTTAAATTAATATTTGATGCAAGACAATATAATGCTGAAAAATGGCTGTTTTTGTGGCACATACAGAAACATCTCTCCAAAAAGCAGCTTCTTTGGCACATTTTCTGCATTATATGTATAATATTTAAAAAAAAGAAATAAAATCGGCACCAATATGGTGTTTTACTCAATAGTGTATTTGTGTTGTGCGGTCGTTTCTGTTATGTAAGAATTTGGGCTTCTTATAGGTACATTTTGATGGTTTCTGTGTCTTCTGCATACTTTGTATTTACAGTAAACTATTGTGTTGAGTGACGTGTATAGGCACACCCACCACCTCAAGAGAAAAAGTGCTATATTCATCATATCTGATGTGACGTCATCTGGCACGTGACTGCTCATAACATTCCTTCTACTCAACATTTTGATTTCATTAATGCTGCATATACTGTGACAAAATTGGCTGGGCAGACATGCAGACAGAAAATTTTCTGGTTTGGCTCCTCCAATGTATGAAACATAAGGATATCAATGAAAGAGCGAGTTCTGACAAATGTACAGACAAAACTTTTCTTTTATTTATATTAGTTTTATACTTACACCACGCAAACAGTATTTTGCCTAGTGTTTACTGTGAACCAGCATACATTGTAACAGGCAAACCAAGTGGATCAGCTACAACAGCAGAGGGCAATGTTGGCTTTCACTCCTGTCAGCCATGAACAAGAATCTAAGGCACTCATGAACATAGACTCACCTAAAACTGAACAGGTTGTTGATTTGGGGGGGGGGGGGGGGAGGAGAATTCTTGGAGAATTCTTCCAAGAATTCTCTGAGAGCTCCTTACTTACCTTAAAAACATTCTAGCTGGGAGCAGCTCAAGTTATTTCAGACAAATCTCAGAGCACCTCTGAGCAAGGAAAAGACGAATTCTTATCTCTGTGAGGAGGTGTGGCTAGGTATGATGAGTTCTTCTAAAGACTGTGGTTGTCAATGATCTTTAGAGAAAATATTGCAGGCGACGGGTCCATGACTGACGAAATAGAATCCGAGTTGGTCTACTTATTAATAAGCATATAGAAAAAATATCAGTTTTTTTTTCCTCTTTCTTTCACTCTGTCATTAAACACACATTGCATGCACAGCCAGATTTATTATTAGAGGCTTACTTTTATTTTTCATTTTCCTAGCTATACTGTATTTATTAGATCATCCCTCTTCTGAAAGCAAGGCATAAAGAGCAAAGTTCTTCCTCATTACCTGCTGTTGGTGTGCTTTCTGTCCCATTTATCGGTTTAGTCCGAATAAAGTACATCATGTGTTTTTTCTTTTGTTTTTTCTTTCCCCCATCGGCAGGTTGGGCGGTGGATAATCAATGCTTGATTTGCACATAGTTAGAGCATGTTGGGTGGGTCAGTCGATGTGCGGGTATGAAAAGGCACGACCCATGAAATAACAGGCATATTTTACAGTAATCGCAGATATTTTGCTTTATTTTATTTTATTTTCAATTTATTCAATTTGCTGGTAATTCTTGTACTTTATTTTTAACAAGCTGGAGAAAAATGGTTCAAATTGTTACTGTAATTGCTGCCGTGTTTATTTGCATGTAACAAACATGGAAGCAAGTCTTTGTCTTTAGCTATTCAGTCTTCAGCTGTCCTGTGTGGGTGAGTCTGTGTCCAAGATAGCCTGAAGACCCTTCTTACACAGGATGTATTTTTGTTTCTCTGTATGAACTTTAAAGACTGTTTTCCCCTTTCTGAGGTTTAATGTAAATATTAACTGAAACTCCTGTTTGATGATGTGCATTGTGCTGCACTACTGCACAGCACAAGTGTACAGGTGTTCTCATGAAAGTGACCATTGAGTAAAAGTCAGCCTGTCCTGTTCTGAAACCATGGATTTTGGAACATAGCTGTGGGACTTTGTTCCCGTTAGGTCAGATGAGCATTTGTGATGTCAGGCACTGATATCGAATGAGAAGACATTGCTCACAATGTTCCTGTACATCCCACAGATGTTTAGTGGTGCTGAGGCTCAGTACAGACCCCTCCTAAAACCATGTCTTTATTTACATCGCTTTGTGAGTATTGTTCTGCTGAAACAGGAAACCTTCCACAAACGTGCCACAAATGGGGAAGTATACAGTTGTCTAAATTTTCTTTTTCTTATCCTCAACTTTATCATTGGCACTGGTGCTGAGAGTCATAGGTTGACTGTTGATTCGATTTGGTTCATATTTTGATCTTACAGGATTTTAAGTAGAATACAAAAGTATCTGATAAGCACTGAAATGGTGTGTAACATGTGTCGATTTGTTTAAATGTCATGTCTCATGCAAAACTCAAGTCCAGTAAGTGGCAATAATGCACCAACAGCCCCCAAACGCAACAGAAAAAGAAGATATAAGTATTTACTCTATTAAAGCAGTTTGCTGTATTTTAAAGGAATTCAGATGTTGGTATTTAATATTTGAAGTTACATTATCAATAGTGATAATTTGGCAGTCACACTCGGACCAAAACAAACAGACTGAGACCCTTTGTGGTCTCGGCCCAGTGTCAGATAAACATGAGTAGGGCTGCAACAACGAATGAAATTTTCATAATCGATTCGTTGTTGCGTGACGCAGAGACATTTGATTATTTAAAAATATATATATTTAGTTGAGTGCGGAGTGAACACACTCAGTCTCGCGCACTGATGCTACTAGCAGAGTTCGCCGCCTCATAGACAGGGCGGAGCAAAAAATAAATAAACGAGCGGAGGTAGAGGAAAGATGCATGGCGGAGGCAGAGAAATACGTAATCGGGTAAATGTCTCCCCTGCTGGGTCTTAGTGCGCGTCTCTTACTGGTATAACCAACATCCGTGCACGTGTGTACTGTTTCCTATAACACTGTGACCACGTGTGTGTGTGTGTCAAACATATTTTATTTTGTGTAAAGCAAAAGCAAGTCTCATGATAGACGTTAAAAATCCATTTTCTCTCTCTGCTCAAGGCTTAGCCTGCTCTTTGCCTGCTGTGTGTCTGTGCGCGCGCGTCATTGGACACACAGACCCCTCCTACTTTCAACTTCACAGACACACACACGCACACACACTCTTTCTCTCTGCTCTACACAGAAACACTGCTCTGTCGCGATTCTTTTCAAAGGTAAAGTGCAGGTTAATTTGTTTTATTTTAAAAAATTAAATTTAGTTTACGAGTGTTTTGGCCCGCTTCCTGAACGAATTATGCTCGTAATCCCAGGTTCCACTGTATATATTTGGCAGATGTAAAGCATACATGTCTATGTTTTTTGTTAGTCCATTTTTATTTTATTTTAACGGCTCAAGGAGCAACATGTTTGTGCACTTTCTAGAGATTTTAGTTCTGTTTTTGAATAAAGGGTTGGAAATGAATGCTTTTCTTGTGTTTTATCCGATTCATCGATTAATCGGAAAAAAATAAATTATCGACAGATTAATCGATTATTAAAATAATCGTTAGTTGCAGCCCTAAACATTAGTAATCCCACCCTGATCCAGACCTACTACAAGGAGTACTATGCAAGTTTCAGTGCATCTTCTCCCTTAGCCAGTTGTGCTTTGCTCATTTACCAAACACGTCCTTGGGGTCACAAGTTTAATTTTCGGCATGTAGTTTGTACGTCTCCAGTATTCCCTTCTGTGTTCAGTCAACTGTAGACTGCATGTCTTCTTTACATGGTGTGAAACATAATTTATCTTCAATACATTTTCTTTTGAAATCCATTTGGCAATCTGTTATGATGTACCTCAGTTTTGAAGTTATGTTTTCATAGGTTTTCAGTACAGTGCAGCGAAAAAAGACATTGTTTTTCTTTACTATAAATGTAACTTTGTATGCAAATATCTAAACTTTTACAAACTTGCTAACAGTGCCAAACCTTCCATAATTTGCCTGAACACCTAAAAAATTTAGGGAATGCAGAGAAATTACATAATTCTAACAGGCAACTTACCACCACAGGATGTAATGCAGAATGTTTTCACACACACACACACACACACTTATAATTCAATATCTCTGAAGTGAGACTAGAATCTTCTGCCACAAGATATGTCCTTAGAGCCTTGCTACTGCTTTCATTCATTAATGTTAACTGAATTATGGAGAAAATCCCAAATAAAATAATGCAGAACAACATAAAACAATATGATGCTAAGTAACAACAGAAGAGTCTCTGTCCCCCCTCGCTGAGTTGGGTGATGCATTGCTTTGTTGCTAAAGCTTGGTAGTGAACATTTCCGTAAACAAATGCTGGTTACTGATTTATTTTTTTCTTCCACCCTGACCAATGTATTGGCTTATTACAGTGGAATATTGGTGGATAATACTAACAGAAAAATAGCGTGCAGACTGACCAAACTAGTGATGTCTCAGAATGCTGACTATAAACTATTAGTGTTTGAATTTTACATAACTTTCATTTGTGAGCCCACGTAAACGTGTTAGCTGATATTCAAGACAAATGGAGCTTGTTAAGAAAATTTCTGGTAAATAAAGGCATACAAACAGACATTTACAGAAGACTTCAAGCGCAGTATGGAGATGAGACTCGTATTTGAATTGATCAGTGAATGATGCAAACATTTTAAAGAAGGTATGTGAATGACAAGCCCAGCTGAGGTGGCTGAGCCCACTACAGTCCTGAAAATAGGCATATAACCTGTGGGCAGCTTGCAGAAGAGACACATCTGTCTGAGGGAACTGTACACACAATAATGTAACAACACTTAGCGCATTACAGAACTTTGCTGGCAGTTATTGCCACATGCCCTGTACAGTCTTGACCTCGCTCCAAGTCATTTTTATATGTTTGGGCCAATGAAGGAGTTCTGGGGAGGCCAGTGTTTTACATGTGAAGCAGGCAGCCTAATCATGGCCCTGGCGTACTGAGAAAACTATATGCACTAGTGCAACACTGGGATAAATGCATTAGTGTAGCAGTGGATTATCTACAGGGTGGGTAAAAATTAACTAGGCAATATTTAATGGGCTATAGAACTTGTAGGATCACTGGAGTCATGGACATAAACAGTCTCTATATAGAAGATAGTATATAGGATTTCATATTTGCCGGTTGATGGTACAGGCATTGGCCGCAGGAGGCAGCCAACCTCTTGACTGTATTAAAGCAAGCTAAGATCGCAGCATGGTATGAAGTGTGAAATTCCATTTTTCTTGTGCAGACGTAGTGGCGTACAGTGAAAGGGAGGAATGTAACTATGTCCGGAGACAGTAAAAATTGTCATGCAATGCTGATGACCCCAGGCTCGGTGAACGATGCAAGAAGAGGCCAGTGCCTATGTTAAAATTTTAATAATTGCCTTCATTTTCCTATGTAATAAAGTACATGTACAATTTGTTTCAATAAATTTGTGTTAATATGGACTTGCATAGTTACTCTTTACCCACCCTGTAGAGAAATTGAGGGAGTTTTTGCCCTTATAACTGTGGTGGTATTGTGCACATATAAATTATTTTTGACTTGATCATTTGGACCCTCCACATCAGTAAATACCGAGGGTCTGATATGAGACCTATCTTAATTTTAACGTAATAACAGAAAGAGACTAATATGCTTTCCAAAATATTTGGTATAAATATTAGAATTACAGATCAACATGGAACCTGACTGCCAGGATTGTTTTGACTGCCATTTTATCTTCCTGATGCACAAGTAGGACACGGATGTGTATGTGAACAGTGCTGGTGACGTAGCATCCATGTGCCTGAGGAAATGCAGTCTTCACTGTTTTTAAACCTGTATGTTTATTGTGTCTTAACGTTTTATTCTTTTCAGGTTTAATTGCTGTCACATTATGTTGAGTTGCTTCCAAATGATTCCATTCACACTTTCTTCTTCTCCTTATTGACAGAACTATGAACCTGCTTCGTCCCAGAATCGATCACGTCTGGATCAGGTAAATAGTTTAAATTGGGGATTGTAGGGGAGTAGGGACATTCCTTGTTGCAATACAGGTATCTTGTATTGGTCATGCGGTGCAAGGGGTATGATCTAATGAAACGTATCGCAGCCATCACTTTTGAACACATTCCATCTTTTTTCCTTCTTTCTAGGATCGCCAAAATCGAAGTAAACAATAGAAGACTGCACCCCATCCCAATAGCTTGAGCAACTGTTTTAGGACTGACCATTTGAACATAAAATTTAAACACAGGACACAAGGAGAAATTTTAAAAAAAGAAAAATAAACAGTTGTCTATTTAATTCTGGGAACTTGGACCAGCCTCAAACTCAAGGCTCTGCCCTACTGGTTCTGGTTCTGGTTATCCTATCAAATAATGGCACCGTGATCATCTTTGTCTCTTTTTTTTTTTGTCATTTGGTTTGGTTTCTACACACCTCCCTCCCTCCTTACATAACTGACTTTGGTCAACAGTTACCTGCACTTTTTTTTTTTTCTTTTTTTTTTTTTTAACCATACCTGCCACTGGCTGTGAGAGTCAAAGTGAGTCAGTGACTATTAAAAGCCCATGATGCGTGTATGTAAGTATGTGTTGACGTGGTGGTTGGTAAAGTGAGGAAAAGACTAATCTGGAAGCACCGTAGACTCCTCCCCAGCATCAGTCACTGTATTTGGCCAGTTGAATTTTGTACAATCAAGATGTGCATCTTTTGTTGTTGGTTGTAGGGATTTACGAGGGGTTGACTGAGGAGTGCGTGTGCCACTGCGGAAAAAGGGACAGAGAAATGTGTCTTGATACATGATGATAATGTTGCTGTAAAAGAAAACTATATTTTTGAATTATGTAACACTCAGCTTATATATTTTTTGTGTTTAAGTCATATTGGTCACAGGACTTTTTCATTTATTTTACATGCTCGGAGCCTTAACATTTTAAAGCTATTTTGTCATCAAAACCGTTTAAAATTTGCTGTACTATACCTCAACAGCATAATCAGGGAAAAGACATCCCGTGCACCCTCAACCCAAGGGAAGTCAACATCATCACTGGCTGAAGTGAAGAGGAAAAAATATTGTCTGAGTTATGGTTCTGAGCCAAGTGCTATGATTTGTTTTACTCTGCTAATGGTTCGAAAGCAGCATTCTGAACACTGTACTGTTCCACTGATGTCCAGCAGAGGATGTTATTTCTTTGCTCAAGCCAATTTAAGAGAAATGTAGCATTCACTGCTTACTGAAATCAATCTAGGTGCATCACTTCCAGTATGTTTGTTTCTCATCCTTTCTTAACAGAGTTCAGTTTATTGATCTTTTCTTCCCCTCATTCTGAGTATAATGCTAAGCTTTAATGTAGGAGCATATAATAACTGAGAACGCCTCAAATGTGTAACCTGAAAAATTAATGTTACTGATTTACTGTTAAAAAGTAGAAAAAAATGAAACAAAAAAGAGTATACGGTTTCTGTGCGTGATTTTTTTTAGGACCTGCTTGCTGTTGTGCGTGTGTTTGTGTGTGAAAGAGGGAGTCTATCATGTGAGGAATTGAGATTTATATAATCATATAACAAATGATTTATGAGAATATATGAAATACTAAAAAAAATTACAAGGCGAACATTTTAGTCACCCCTGAAATGAATATGCATTGTATGGAAGGTCACTATCTATCACGTTCTTAGATTTGATCATGGTCATTATTAAAATAATACTATATGTTGTAACTTGTTTGAAGGTCTTGTTTTTACTGATTTGTCACTTGTAAGAGTTCCATCAGCTCTTTTCTCTCTTCCTAACTGTCAAATGTGTGATGTGATCATGTTCAGAACTACAGTATCTAAATTATCTCTAAAATGCTGTGTAAAATGCTTTTTCCCCAAAGCTTTCCCCAAAGCAGCCATGAAGTCGTTAAGCATAATGTAAAGGGAATTTTAATGCTGTATCTGATAGACCAGAAGAGCATTACTCTGACCCATAAGTAAGAGAATATGTTCCATTAGCCTTTCAGTAATAATACAGTATTTATGTAACTCATTAGTGCCTTAATAGTTAATCAGATAAGCACTTCATATTGGTAATAAAACATGAAATGTAATGGTGGTCAGTCAGTGTGGTGCAAAAAGGATATTAGCAGGAATGCATTAGTTTCCTTTCACATTTAGTAGTTTGTCCCTTTTTAATATACAGTCGGCTCCAGATTTAATGCCAGCTTTGGTGAGTGTGGGTAAAAAATGTAATTGTGCTTCATTAGTTTAATCTCGCACTGAAAATGTAAGAATAACCTTAATTGAAGTGAAAATTGTCATTAATGTCTTATTGACACCCTTGCATTTCGTGCTTTGTACAGTCTTTATTTGTAAACACCAAAGTCTTCTATTATGTTTGATGAGGCAGGAGAATACAGACTAAAGAAGGGCCCAGGATCCTGGACTTTCCTTTTAGTTTACGTCATACTCTGATTATTTTGAGGACTGTAAATACTTTGTTCAAAGATTGCATCTATGGTCATTTTAACATTTTTCAGTACATTTGGATGTACCTTCTGAATAGCTTGATGGAAGATGGTAACACAATTCTAGCCCATGATTTCATGTATCCTCATAAGGCTCTGAGTACCTCTAGAGGGAAACCACTCATGACATATTGGATCTTTTTTTTCTTTTCCCTTCATAACCAATTATTTTTCCTTGAATGCCAAGCTGACCTTGAGTGTTAGTTCCTGTATTTGTCTCATTTGACTTAAGAATCCACCTTCAGTGACGGTTCCTGTTGACGCCATGGATATTGACTTAAAATTGTATATTTGGTCACTTTTTAGGACATCTTTTGGAAATCTCCAACCTGCATTCTTAGAAGTTTTTGCCCCTCTTACATCGATTTTACAACATGTAGGGCAAAATACACTTTTGTCATGTTCTGGGATATTCATTGCAGGTTTGATTATTTCAAACTATTTTCCTAACAGCAGTAAGGTGCATGTCACTTCACTTCATTTACATATTCTCTTATGGTATTTCATGTTGCTCATGATGAATGACTAAGGGACTATGACCTCTGTCACCTCACGTTTATACTCCACCAAAACCGGAAGACATTCATGACTTATGGGTTCCTGAACTTTCAGGGAAATTTTAAAACAAAAATATAAATTGGAATTATTAACAAATTGTTTCATTTGTTTATATGAATCTGCAGGGGTGCCAGTAATTGTGAAACGTGTGAATCTATTATTATTTTTTAAACAATTTACTTGTATTCAAGTTTAGAGTCTTCTCATTTCAGGGTAAGATAATTACTAAGTGGTTTTAAGAACGTTTTTGGCCATCTTTACCATGGAGGCCAAAGATTCTGATAAGCACTATAGGTCAAATGAATAATAATAATTTATATGAATAATAATAAATAAATAATTTAAAAATATTGAACTAAAATTGAATTAATTGTAATAAATTAAATTACATTAATCTTGGTTTTCTTGCATTCCCTGTAGTTAGAATGTGCATTTTGCATATTTATTGTCCTCGTAGATATTAGCAGGTTCCACTTTTAACCCCCAGCGGCCTGTCTGAGCATATTCCCCTGGAAATTATGTAATTCTTTTAAATGAAATATTCCAAAGGATCTCCATCTTCATCTCTTCGTGCAGTCGATCATATAGCCTACTGAGCTAATACTGCGGGTTTGCCTTCATCAAACACTGACCTTGTGTGCTATTCTCTTAATAGACATCAGTTATATTCAACATAAATTGCTGTATCGAAAAGTGAAGTAAAAAGCAACTCGGTATTTTTGAGGTATTTCGTTTATTTGACATTTTCTGTGCGACCTCTATCACGTTACGACCAACAAGAAGGTCACAAGCTTTCCAATGAGACAAGTGAATCCAAAAGACAAAGGAAAGTAAAATGGGAAATAGAGATGGCCGACAGGCATTTAGGACAACATTTTATTTCGAAAGGGAAAAAAATACACTAATATCATATTACACTGATATTCAATGAAATATTTCATTAAAAAAAGGAAAAACAAGAAGACCTTGATAGACCTTGACACTGGTGTGGCGGAAGGATAATTCTGCAATCTTTGTCCATAGATTTCTGCAAACGTACGGGAGCAGAATGAAGTCCAAAGCCAAATATTTCGTCACTGGGAAAAAGAAACCCTGAAACCTGGGTTTATTATTCAATAATACAAGCTATTATTATAATTATTATTTTCCGGATGCAACATTGTTATTAAATCCATTCGCCGGTATACGTAGCCTGCATGTGCTCACTTTCCTGCATACAGGATGACAAAATCAGACAAAACTCAGTCTTTTAGTAGCCCTTCTAATGGACGCGCACGTCATTATCTAGCCATTTACTGTAAACCTAATCTCAGGCCATTTAACACTGAGCTATAGGCTAAAGCTCAACCATCTGATGATCATTAGCCATCTGATGCTCTATGACACGTTTACTGTAATGTGAGCAGACTTTAAAGAGCAAGGCTTTCAAACTAAGAGGGGATCTAGCTATCAAAGTTGCTATTTCTATCATGCGTCTGCCTCACACACACACCCCACTTGTTCAATCAGAGTGAAGAGAAAAAAATACTGCTGCCGTTAACGTGTAGGCTGAGCGCTTGTAAATCGTATGTGCTACACGTTCTCCTTGGCGCACTCCTGGCCAGCAGCAGCACGTCTCGCGGAAGAATCCCGCAGTTTTCGAGGAGCCTCTCTTGGCATTCACCGCGTGCCTTAATTGTATCGGATATTAAATCAAGGTCCGCCGTGAACACGCAGAGCTGGAGCCCGGGATCGACAGGAGATGGAAGGTGCAATCTGCCGCATTCAAACTCTGACGATTAAAACCCCCCATCAGTGTCAGTGCTCGTTCATATCCAGCGCACAGCGTCGAATGCAGGTGCACCGAGAGCAGGCCGTCGGCCTATTCTCTCCCTAAACCCCTCAATACACTGAAACACTGAATTGTGCAGCTCGCATCCACCGCTATTGTCCCTCAGTCAACCAGCCTTTATAGACACCCCTGACAATCCCTACTGCAAAATCACTGACATACCATTTTATCGATGCGTTCTGCACGCCTAAAATCGCACCTAATTTCAATACACAGTTAACATATAAAGAAATAAAGAAATCATAAGCGCGCATTCGTCCACCTGATACCTAATTTAAAAAAATTAAAAGATTTATATAAATCTCGGTCCCTTTGGTGTCGGTAGCTTGCATCCTTTTTTAATTAGGACGGTAAACAAAACGAATAATCCCCCCTGTACATCCTTTTATTCATCGAATATTACAAAAAGAAACCTTTCAAAGCCCCTCCCCAAAATTTATCCCAGCAAAAAAAATTATCAAAACGTTACAGCACTGAGTCGTTCCTCAAGCATCCCCGTAAACAAAGGTTCCTTCGCCGTGGATCTTTCCCTCAGCCTGTCTGTTGTCCCTGCATCCTGCTGAACTTGCGCAAAATGTCGCTTTTATTTCCTTTAGTGATCGGCCTCTGCCGCAACGTGCAATTCTGTCGTTTGTGCTCAGGTCCGGCTAGCGTTGCAGAGATTAGCGCTTCCTTGTGCGCTCACCCTGCTCTGCTGATGATAAGGCTCGGCGCAAAGAGGATTACATTGGGACAAGGTGACGTCATGACATGGACCGAGAGTCCCTCCCCCCTCTTTCTAACCCGTTATAACCAAATCCCCATCAGGAGAATATGCCCTTGAAAATCAGCCACACTGACATTCACGGAGAAGCGAAATCACTTAATTATATAAAATAATAATAACTGGGATAGTAGGTTACACACAGTCTCCGCACCCTAAATACCACGGGGTCTCTGCTGCCCCTGAACACAGGCTAGAAATAATCTAAATGTATTGGAATCAACCTGGGCTCATCGACTCATCAAAAGAAACAAGTATACAGTATATCACTGAATCGATTCGTAAATTCTATAATTGTAAAAAAAAATAATAATAATTTTTAAGCCTACAATTTAAGATTTTATTGCAGAATACTGAGCTTGGAAGCATATAAGATGGGTTACGCAGCACTGATTAAACGACGCAGCGTCAACGAGAAGCAACATGGCGCAGGCACCTGCTCATTCCTCACACTGCGACCTGATCTCATCCTTTTCAATACACCAGACACGATCAGTAACATTGCCGCGCCGAAAAAACTATAGCACTATATTTGCTATATTCTACGTCAATCAGGATATTACCTTATAGTCTATTTTACATGCTAAAGGCGCTCTTACTCCATTCACTCGGATTTTGCAGCGTCCCCATCCTGGCCTTCTCCTATTCCGTTAGGAAGGTGCAGCCCGTTGAAGTGTCCGGAAATTTGCTAAAACGTGGTGCAGTTACTTCGTTTTTTCGGGGGGACTGTCCTTTTATGGGTGGTGGAGGGAGGAGCCCCCCCACTTCCGTCTCTCCTTCTGCATTACAATACGGCCGCAGCTCATTCATTTCCATTCATTTGGCCGCTGTGCTGTAAGGCTCTTTGAGTGGACAGTCCGAGCGGGGGCCTCTCCATTACAACGAGCCGTGACCACAAAACAGAGCTGAGGGAAAATAGCTCGCCTTTAGTCATGCAGAGAGATATTACTGAGCAGTATTGTTATTTACGAGAATTCAAAACAAAACCTGTTAACGAGACAGTAGAAAGAGAGTTCAGCTGCAATAACAACCGCTATTGACTTCTTTCTAGGAAGGCCCAGGTGTTTGACCTATCAGCTAACCTCTTTGGGAATGCATGGTTTTTCCACACTTTTCGTTAAATTATATGGCAACTAGCCTTTCTATTTAAATAAATGTATATGATTTATCTTTTACTTTTATTATTATGAATTTCATATTTTTTTAGTCCCATAAACTCTGACTGAGGCTTGCATTCACTCCAAAATAGAATATTACAAAAGATTACCCAGCATTTGCAATTAACCCTATGCATTATCATTTGGGATTAACTTGGTACTAATAAGAAAATCTAAGTCCCTTTAATTTTATTTCAGGGGTTATGTTTTAAATGTAGCCTATAATTAATATTATTTAAATTGGGTCAAATTGTTGACTTAATTAGAAGAGGTGAAAATCCCCAGAAGTAGACATTAAATTTATCCTGGTGTCTCATTTGTACTCCCTGTCCCTCACCAGATCTATCTCCCATCTCTTCTTGACAGACCACCCGAGCAACCCCTCCCCCACCCACCCCCCACACATGCCTTCCACCCTCTGCATCCTCTGTTCTCCAATCTTCCTCCCACGTGTGCATCTCTGAGTAGCACGAGACCCACTCTGGCCCACATGGTCTCGGATGATTGGCTCAGCTGCTTGATTCAAGCTTACTATGGCAACCGTGATTCAGTCGCCCGGCAACAGCTTTTCTTTCACCCCACTAACTAGTCGAAGACCCCCCTTTCCAATCGCCAACAGTCCACGGTGCAGCGGGTGGTGTGAGGTGTAAGGATGAGTGGGCCGGACTGATCTACACTCCAGTATGAATTATCTGGAGAGTGACATTAAAAGGCTAGTAGCAGAAATTGTAGGCTCTCAATTTATGACCTAGCTATAAGGTTAGAAGCTGAAACCAGAAAGAGTAGAATTGTGCATATGCACCTCTGATTTAATTTTAGGCATATATTTTTATGAGGGTTGGCATAACTGACAAATATTACACCCAACTTTTACATACTATTTGTTTCAATCAGATAGGACATATAGTTCTGTGACTGAGCAATGTATCTTTTCCACTTTAGATTTGGACAACCACAGATGCAATAATGACATCATATTCACCGAAAATTCATTTTGTACTCTATTTCTTGGTAATGCATACTGACATGTCTGTCATAAAGATTTTTTGATGACTCATTACCTTTATAAACATATGAAAAATATTCCAAAATCTTATGTGCATTTTTATTATAGTATTATGAGCATAGTGCATGCTTTATATTCTGTTTATTATTGTCCATAATGAGTTTGCCTTATTTGAACAGATTACCTGCACCCTGCATCTTAAAGACATAAATTAGGCCAGACACCCCCTCAGGGTGGAAGGTCATATGCAAATGTTGCTCTGAGGGTGTGTCAGCATCTGTGTGTGCAGATGGGTGTGCCTGCCACGCTTATTCATGCTTTAATTTCCATATATTAATATATTAGTTACCCTTCAACCCCATTTCTTCACCCACCTATTTCTCTTATGCTTTGTTCTTTGACACCATCCCCCGACACGGCGCTCCTGATATAAACAGAGCTTGTAATTGTCATCTGTGTGTGGATTATAGTTATTAAAAAAATACAATGATAGTATTAAAAAGTTTTGGTTTTATTATTATTTAATTTTTTACCTTCATGAAATGGTGCTGGATAGGTTAAAATTTGCTGATCACATATTACAAAAATGTGTGATGTTTAGAAACATTGTTAGTAGCAACAAATTGGAGCTTCTATCCTCCATTAAGCAGATGTGTTTCTACAGAACGCTTGATTGCATTCCATCAACCCCCTCCTTATGAAAAGACAGTGAGGGTCTAATTTCTAATCACAGACATTTGCATTTGAAAATGATGACTAATTAATCTGGATCATTTACAGCATTTCTCACAAGTGGGAAGAATATAGCCATTTATTATATTGTCTATTCAACAGAAATCAAATCAGCATAAAAAGCCAATCAGCCTCCTGTTTTCCTTTCCTTTAATTAATAGGAGTTTATACATATATACATACATACATACGTACGTACATACATACATACATACATACATACATACATACATACATACATACATACATACACAGATCAGCCATAACACCACAAAACATTAACACAAATTATCAATTATAAACCAGGAAAGGATCAGAGGCACCCAAGGCTCACAAAGACAATTTAGCACAAATTGCAAAAAAGGTAAATGTTGGCTACAATAGTAATGCACCAGAACACCCATTGCACCCCATGGCCCACAGTGGATGGGCCAAGCAGGCAAAGAGCCTAGGGGTGCCCATCCGGCATCCAAACTTCCAAGACCGTAATAATGACAATATAAAGCATGATAATCAAGAATTCATTTCCAAATATGGATAGACTGATGGATCAATAGATAGACAGACAAACAGACAGACAGACAGGTAGATATTTTGACATGTGTTTATGTGTTGACAATCTACAGCAACATTTTCCAGACATATACTGTAATGTTTGTTTACAATGGCATGATGTACTGTATTTTTATAGGACTATGCACTGGTAGCAGTATATTGCTGTAAAAATTTAATGGAACCACTGTTGTTTTACCTATTTCTTGCTAAATGTGCATTTTAAACATTTCGACTACGCCTGTTCTTTCTGGCCTTCATGGCAACAGCTTTTTTTTTTTTTCTGCACAATTTACTAAATGTTATCATATATACTAAATGTTCAAACCATATTTACCCTATTAATTAAAATGCCCTGGGTACCATTTTCCATGCAAGTAGTTTTGCTCACCCACAAATATAAGGCTGTGCTTGTGACTCCTGGATTTAGACTTTTCTCTATGAATTGTGTGGTTTTCAGCGTTGTGGTACCAGAGATTATGAATTCACTCCCACAGAAATTTTGCCTTCATCTTTTTATTTGAGTCATAGCTCAAAATGCCACTTTTCTCTCAGTGCTGTCACTGTGCAACTCAATACCCAGGTCTACTGTAGTTGAAAGAAGATCTCATGGGCCCTAAACTATAAAGATATGCAGGGAATTTCATCACAAAGACTGTGGGAGGCCTGGAAACTTTCCGAACACCTCTTGACTATGGGTCCAACTATAATGCTGTAAAATACTTTTATATATAATGGCTTTCTCTGTTTATGTTACCTCTTAATCCACCTTACCATTTGAATAGTGCCAGTATTATATATCATATACTGGACCAGTGTTATGTACATTTGCTGCTTACCTGATTTCTTTGTTTTCTTGTCATGTAATAGAATTGATTGATTATTTGGTTTTGCTGAATTGAAATTGACATTTGTATTTTACATTGTATTTTATTATTATTATTATTATTGTTGTTGTTGTGTTGATTATTAATAATTCTAACACTTCTAACACTTAAATTATGTAAAAAGGAGGTAAAAAGATGGCAGACACATCAAGGAATCTGGCCTACAAACATCAGTGATGTTTTGAAACTAGAAAAATCCGTTATAATCTTTTCACCCTGAGGACTCTCTTGAGCGTTATGATAATATTTTTGAGCAGCAATAACAAATGGAGGTCACCAATGCGACATAATCTAATCGAGTACAAAATAAACTAACTCATCTCCCGCCCTGTATTCCCTCGCCACCTGTGATCTGCCCCGTTAATGTGTTTGTGTCATGCTTTGACAAACTGTGTGAAAACAAACTGTTTGTGATTACTCCCTGATTTCATTGGACAGGTTTCTAATCCCTGAGCAGCGCCGGTGCTGTTATATAGCGAAACAGCGCAGTGAGATTAAAGCGCTCAGGTGGAGGTGACTGTTCGAAACAATGAACGCAGGTGGAAACAGTTTCGGCCACTGGTCAGCCTGCAGTATGTGTTTCGTCGGCGTCGCCTCGGAAAAATCATGAACAGGAATACACTCAGGTTCCACCCTAACGAACGCCAACGAAAGAGGTTTTCAGTCTCCTGACGAATCTAACAAAATGCGCTCTCTTGCATCCGCAGTCCATCCCAAAGGCTCACGCCTGGCCGTGAACGCGCGCGAGCGACGGCGCATGCGCGATGTGAACGCCGCTCTGGACGATCTGCGTGCCGCGATACCGTACAGCGGAAATCACAACATGAAACTGTCAACGCTCGCCACACTGCTGCTGGCCAAGAACTACATCCTAATGCAGGCTTACGCCTTGGAGCGAATGTGCAAGATTGTCGAGCAACGAAACCTCGAACAAAATGTCATATCAGCCGTTTCTCCCGCGAGACCAGAGGCGC
This sequence comes from Clarias laeviceps, assembly GCA_030014305.1. Classification (NCBI taxonomy): domain Eukaryota; kingdom Metazoa; phylum Chordata; class Actinopteri; order Siluriformes; family Clariidae; genus Clarias; species Clarias laeviceps. The sequence goes on along the minus strand of JAQMYJ010000040.1, from coordinate 15,005,280 downwards.
TAGTCTGCGCAGGTCCTGTGCGAATTTCTGTTTCTGTATTTCTAAACAACTTCTTTGCTGATGTGGACTATATTTTGATGTTTACTATTTGTTACATTTTAAATGTTACACCTTTTTATTTGTGATGCCTTTTATCTGTGACCATAACCTTATGTTTTAAGTCGTGATGGCAGAAACAACACGTGAATAAAACCTCTGCACAAAACATTAATCTGAAAATTTATTTATTCATATATATATATATATATATACACACTTCATTTATAAACCTTTTTTTTCCATGTGTCTGAATCAGTCTAATATTAGGCCTAATACAGATATGATTACATCGAAATGATCTATTAAACAATGACATTACAGCATAATACCTCATATGAGAATACGCAGTGAAATCATTGTTTTTTAAATTAATCTACTTAGAAACATGCCATTATAACACGGGTAAGGGAAACGAAATCATAACTAGACTTCAATTTTAAATTATGCTTTGACAATTTTCATTTGGCTATTGTAGACGCAGTGCTTTGTACTTGTAAATTTTACGAGTCAAATATAACGTCTAGATCACGTTGGTAAACTAAACATCATATTCTTTTTAGTCACCCGTTCGACAATCGCCTCTATAACCCTGTTATTTATAATACTGAATGTGACGATATAAAGGATAGGGCAGCGATATTTTAAAGTTTCATCATAAGATATATATGCCTCCATTTTCTACATAAAATATTTGTTTTAATCAGATTTGGGATTTGATTTTGAAACGGAAAACGAATAAAAAAAACTAACAAAGGTAGTCTTGTTTTTAACACGAATTGTCTGAATTAAATGCAAATATTATATACGATCAATCTTTCCTAATCCTGTGGAAAATTGCAAATATAATGATCTGATGATCTTAGTAATACCTTATATTATTATTATCTATTATTAAAATATTTTTTTTTTGAGAGAGAGAGAGAGAGATTTCGTAACAAACATTATTCCAGAAACAAAGGCTTTGGCAACCCGAACAGCTCTGCCTCAGCAACTGCGCCGTTACGGTCCTGGCCAATCACAGACATTCTGTGAAATCTCGTCCTGAACGCACTGTTGTATCGCGTGATTTCAGCCTAAGGCCCCGCGCCATCGCCAATATTTATTTAGTAAGTATTTTATCGTAAATAAATGTGCTTTACATATTTAACCAAAAGAAACAGACTGCTATCGACATTATTGACCTGCATGTGCATTTTGCTCTATCCCATTTGGGCTGTTTTGTGTCGTTTCTGTGGTAGTCGTTTTAAGTTTCAGACTCGATTGTTTTGCTTCCTCTTGAGGCCGCCATTATTTTGTACACCGCCGAGAAAAAATACCAAATGTATCGCTTTGTCGCAAATTTATTTTAAAAGCACTTAAACACTTCTATATGACGGCAATTTTGATTTTAAAATTAGTTGTTCTAAAATGAAGTGTAACGTTAGTTAACAGTCGTTTGACTGAACAACGATACGAGGCTGAAAACACCGCGAAAATACGAAACGCCGCCTGACGCTGCTGCTCTACTCGTTCATCCACTGTTGACCAACTGTTGCATGCACATGACAAGAAAAGCCAGATGTCTCAGGCCCTTTAAAGGGGGTCACGTAGTATTATAGCAGAAACATTGTGTGTGTGTTTTTATTTATAACATGAGTGAGCATCTCAGTATATATTTTTTACTTTAACGGACGTTTTTTAGGAGAAAAAGTCCTTCAGTGACAGATCCATGATGAGTTATGCGGAAAAGCCTGAAGATATCACGAAGGAGGAATGGATGGAGAAAATGAATAACGTGCACATTCAAAGAGCAGATATGAACCGTCTCATCATGAACTATTTAGTAACCGGTAAGCCAGTTTCCATTGCATTTACTCGTGTCTGTGTAGGAATTGTGCCATGATTGGCACTTGAATACTATATAGTATGTAGTTGCTGTGTGGCAGCCCTAGAAAACCTTTTACATGGCTAAAAGTTTTCACTTGTTGCTTATCTAGTTCTGTTTTATTCCGTCCAGTTTTTATATAAATGAATGGTCTCTTCTGTTGTGTGTGTTTTAAAGGTTATTTAAACATTTTATGCCTTTATCATATGTCTGTCCAGAATGTTTCTGGATAAGAGTGTCTGCCAAATTAACTACTGACTTTAGTACAGGGGTGGTTCAGTGGTTAAAATGTTAGGATTACTGATTGGAAGGTCATGGGTTTGATGGAACACCATTGATGGAAGCTTTTCATATGCAGTGAAATAAATGGAAGACATTCTGCTGTAAATGATAGCCATATGTTGTAAATGTTTAAGCTTACTTCTTTGTTTCACTGTTATGAGTAAAGGCACCTGAAATATTTTGACAGTTGTCTCTAATCATAAATAGAAGTAAGATTCTTCTTTGTTGTTAACAGTGGTTGGTTACATTACCGCCAACTGTAGGTCTCATTCTCCCTCATCTTCCTGGCCTCTTGAAGCCAATTTCCAGCCTCCCTTAAAAACATCTTGACTTGATTTGTGTCTTAAACCCTTTGTCTGCTTTTTTTTTGGTACTTCCACTCTTCACTCCTCTGTGTACCACTCTGCATCTTTAGTTGAAGTTCTGTATGGTGCATAACCACCACCAATATTCACTCTCTTCTCAGCTTCCCTGTCCTTTAAGGCCAACTTTTCAGTCCAGTTGTCCTCAAAAAAAAATTTAAGTGCTTCCTTCCCTGATTAGTGACTCCCCATTCCAAATTTTTTTTAACATTACTAGCCCTAGTTCTTGGAGCTGTGCCACCATATCTAGCCTCTCTTGCGGATATTTCTTGCATGAGAGCAATACATGTTTGACAGTCTCACTTTCATGGCATTCCTCACAGAGTCCTGTTGGATGTTTATCTACTGTAAGTAGAGTGCTATGTCCAGTGCTTAGTCTGCTAAGTAACACTTCCTCTTTCTGCCCCCCCCCCACCCCCATCACATCTACTTTGTCCTGTATTCAATGCGAATGTCTCGCCTTTAGTTTATTATCCAAGTTCTGCTGGAAAACTGGTTCAGTTGTTGTGTTTTAAAATTCCAAAAACGATCATGAGAAGAGCTTTAGTGTTGGCCTATTTTTATCACTGCGTAAAACTGGTTCATTACCTGAGGTAATATTTTCACGCTGTCACCAAGAGCTGAAAGTAGTCTATAAAATTATTTTCATGTCATTTTGTTCGGATTTATTTGTTTTCAAAGGCAGATTTTTATTGCAGAACTGAGCTAGAGCTTTTTGAACCCACTTGAAGTTTTCATCTCCTATTTCTCACTGACTTATCGGCTGAATTTTATCTTTTTGATGAAAGCAGGCCATAGTGTACACACTATCATCAGTTACATCACACATTTATGTGATGGAAATAAACAACCACTAGATTAAGAAATGTTTGTGTTTTACAGAGGGTTTTAAAGAGGCTGCCGAGAAGTTCCGGATAGAGTCAGGCATTGAGCCCAGTGTGGATCTGGACTCGCTGGATGAGAGGATAAAGATCAGGGAGATGATTTTGAAAGGGCAGATTCAGGAAGCCATCTCTCTCATTAATAGCCTTCATCCAGAACTCTTGGACGCCAACCGATATCTGTACTTCCATCTTCAGGTATATGTTATTCTTTTTATTCTTAACAACAAATTTGTAGGCCACAAGCCTGATTTTAAAGCAAAAAGAAATGGTCTTGAAATCACCTTTGAAAATCGCTTATACATTAGCGATCTGTGGTTACAGCACAGGATTAAAATATATATTAAAACCTATTAAGAATTATACAGTGCATGTATTTCTTCTCCACATGGTTTCTAAATGTTTGTTTACAGTTTGGGACAAAATTAGTAGATTGAATTGAAATTCATTGTATTATAGAAGTTGGTGAGTGCCACATAAATGTTAGCACAAGGCTCCATGCACAGTCACAGGGAGCATCGACAGTCAGTGTGCCAAAAGACATCGTCCTGTGTACATCGGCAGCTGTGCAACTGGTGCTATTCTGACCATGCACGTTATCACGTCTCCTGTTTCCTAAGTTAGAACAGAGCGAACGTGAAATTCTGCGTGAAACTGGGCAAATCTGCCATAGAGATGTTTAAAATGATTTGGCAAGTTTACGGTAATGCTGCAATGAGTCGTTCGGGGTGATTTGAATGGCATGCACGCTTCCAAGAGTGGAAGAACGTCACTGCAAGATGATAAGAGATCAGGAAGACCTTCAATGTGGTTAACCCAGTTAACT
>JAQMYJ010000040.1:14969021-14979992 GCA_030014305.1 Clarias laeviceps | reverse complement strand
AAAAATAATAATAATAAAAAAAAATATATATATATATATATATATATATATATATATATATGGGGTTTTCCTCATTCCTAAAATAAAATCTTCATTTATTACCAGGTATTTCACACTGATGCAAAACAAAGGAGATACTGGCACACACTTTCCCTGATGGCACATCAACTCCGAATTTACAACTTCCGAAAAGTTTCTAATGAAGTATTTTGGCTGGCTAACAGTAATGCAAATATGCTTCTTTTCAATGAACACCAGTTAGTACCAGGAAGGCTTGTGATGTTGGCAGGCTAGCACTATGCAGGTTTTGAATTCCTAAGTGTAGTTTGTTGCTTGCTTTGGGTTAATTCTGAGAGGATATTCTTTATAGAAACAGTACTAAAGTTGTGTGATGTATTGGCTGGTTTTTTATTCAGAATTGATTCAAATGTTTAGGTAAACGTACGAGAGTTAAATGGTCTAAAATTGAGTTTGAGTTGATTAAAAATATTCCACAGGGATTGGAAAAGATTATTATATGAATAAGACATGACATTTAAACAATCGACATAAAGTTATTGTGCAGCTTTCTTGTTTTGTAGATTAAGAGCATAAGTTGCCATGACTGAGCAGCAGAGACAGCGCACCCTCTCCACCTCTGGAGAGTCCCTCTATCATGTGCTGGGTGTCGACAAACTGGCTACTAATGATGACATCAAGAAGTCTTACAGGTAAAAGAGATTTTTTTTATAAAACAGTATAAACCACCGTAGCACTCTTCACCCCCATAGTGCTAGCAATTAATTAGGTAATACAGCCATTTTCTAACTAACTGTCTAGTACGGCATCAACATAAAACTTGCTCATGCAATAACAAGCCTCATTGTGCTGATTTGGAAAATATTTCCAGTTCAAACCCTTACCAATTCAGCATTTCATGCCACTCCTGCACTCCACATAAAGCACTTCCACAATTGTAATACTTGTGATTGTCGATCTCTTTCTCACAGGAAACTAGCCCTGAAATACCACCCTGACAAGAACCCGGACAATCCTGAGGCAGCGGACAAGTTCAAAGAGATCAACAACGCTCATGCCATCCTGAACGACCCTACCAAGCGCAACATTTATGACAAGTACGGCTCCCTAGGGCTCTACGTAGCCGAGCAGTTTGGAGAGGAGAATGTCAACACTTACTTTGTCCTGTCCAGCTGGTGGGCCAAGGTCAGACGATACATCATACGAAATAGCATGAGAAATAAGAAAACGTTAATTTAAGCTTGAGTTTTACATACAATATCTTCTAAAAGTATTTGAATGGCGAGATCAGTTCTTTTGTTTTTGATTTCCAGTGAAAACATTTGTGTTTAAGATAAAAAATAAAATAAATAAGTAAAATCTGAATTTTCTGTTATTTAACATAAACACTAAAGCAGGATGTTTGGGTAGCTTACTGTTTTACTCCTTTGCCATAAAAATATGTATGTTATTTTATACATTATATACTTACTGAAGATATAATTTGCTTCCATGTCTCCTTTGTGCCTGCTCTCTGTTTTACTGTTCCGTTCTGTCTCCCTCTGCAGGCACTCTTTGTGTTCTGCGGCTTGGCTACAGGCTGCTATTTCTGCTGCTGTCTGTGTTGTTGCTGTAACTGTTGCTGTGGGAAGTGTAAACCACGGCCCCCCGAGAGACCCGACCAAGAGTTCTACGTCTCTCCCGAAGACCTGGAGGCTCAGCTGCAGTCTGACGAGAGAGGTTAGATGCTACACTGTAACTTGCGCTGTGGACAAATTCCAATTTTGTAGTCTGTTTAAAGTCTTTTCTGTAATCACCCATGGTGTTGTCGTGTCTGTAATCAAATGTCTTGTTTATGTTAAAACTCTTACATCTGAACAGATCGTGGCTAAATGAACACAGCATGAGTGAGTTTTCTATCAGGTTTCCTTTTCTTTCTTTTTTTTCCCTTTTTAATCAAGATGCTTGCATTAAAAATAGTGGGATATGTTCATAGAAAAATATAATGATATTGTGTTATATGTGGTGCTTTATACCAGTTGTTTAATCATCTTGCAGGATCTTCTCTTTCATTTTTGGAACAGTATGAATGCAACAGCAGCAACACTTTCAAAATATCTAGGATTCTGTGTCATTTTTAAAATAAAAAATGATGTAGATTTCAAGATGTAAAAAAAAAAGCACATCATATTTTGGATATGTGCATAATATGGACAGCTGAAGCAAAAGCTTTAGAAATGACTTTGGTGCAAATTAATGCGATCAGCTTCCCGGTCTCTCGACATGCACACTGTCGAGAGACAGTTACATTACGCCTTACCAAGTCATATGCTTTAGGGCAGTTTTTTTCTGCATGCAGTTAGTCACGCTTTCTTCATTCGCCACACTGCATTATGCAAATTGTTTTTGAACCTTTCATAGTTGCTCAACAGTTTGTAATGAGTGCCATACAATGAAAGGGACGAATGAATGTCCTGAATATATTTAAGAAAAACAAATATACAGAGAAGTGACAAATTATTTTTCCGCCATAAATTTTATGGCTTGTTGGTTTTCTCTCATGATGGTAGGGTTTTTTTTCCAGGTGAGAGTGGTGGCTTTTAGGATGACAAGACCTACGTTCCCAGGGTACGAGGAGTCATAGAATGGTTTGATGAGGTAGAAAATGATGTAAATCATATGCTATGGTCTCAATTCAATTGAACATCTGTGAGAGATTTTGGGGCAGTGTGTTAGACAACACTGTTCGTCACCACATCTTCAACAACAAAACGCCAACAGAGGGAATATCTTTTGGGGAAAAATGCTTTCCATCCCTCTCTACAGGTCCAGAGACATGTAGAGTCTATACTCAGATGCATTGTAACTGTTGTGTACACTTGCGACAGCTTGACACTGAAAACACTTGATGTTGATTTTTTATCTTTAATTTGTCACCCCTCTGCATATTTATCTCGTTAAATGAACAATGTGTTTAGTAACATAGTAAGGTAGTGTTTTTTGTAAATTCTTTTGAAGAGTGTTATTATTAGTATGGAATATGAAGCAAGTCTGTATTATTTAAACTGTTTCTGCTGCAGAACATTTCATTTCAAGCATGAACTGTACCTCTTTACAAAATTCAACAGTGAGGTTGATGATGAACTAACACACACAAATCACAAATTTGTTTTCACATTCCCCTTCCATTATTTCCCCCCATTTTTTTTCTCCTGTTTTTTTCCCATTTCCCCTCACTTCCGCTCACCAGCCAGCTCTCCCTTATCATACAAAATATGCTAAGTTGTTAGGGATAGAGCATACTTCCTTTAAGCCAGACGACTACATCTTTTTAAATTGCCGCACATGCTATGTCATGGGGTGGCATAACACTGAGGAAAGCGCTGTCCACCCTCTTCTGTGCTTCTAGTTTCTAGTGTCGCTCTAATTGATTGATAGGGGAGAGAAAGTGTGCCATAATCTACCCAGAGAGCATGTGTCATTTTGCTCTCTTGGATTCCCATCTATCGAGGGCTGTGGCATCTTCAGAATTCTGTGGCAGCTCATGATGTCTGGACAATAGCACAAATGCTTTTCTATTGCTCTTGGAAGGCCCAAGTCAAAAAATCTTTGCTATTGTAAATGTTCTCTTTGTGGTTAAACAGAGGCTGGTGGAGGTGAGCCCATTGTCCTGCAACCGTCAGCCACAGAGACCACCCAGCTAACATCCGATGGCCACCACACCACCTACCGGACCGACACCGGCTTCAACTAATCCCAGCTCTCTCCAGCTGCCATTCTTCTCCCACCCCCGAGTCCGAGGAACGAGCAGAGGAGCAACTCCAACAACTTTAAAAGAAAAAGCCACCATTGGCAGGGAGAAAAGCCAGCAAGAGTGGAACACGTGCTGAACTCTTTCCGCCATTCCCACCCATTTCTCATATCCACCGCCATCACCATTCTTCCGGATTGGCATACATTCACCTCAGTGTAGCTTGAAATAAGGAGTTTAATGACAAAAAGAACAGAAGATATTTTCTCTCTTGTTGTACTTGGTCTTTTTGGCCTTTGACTTTCAGACTTGCCTTTCCATCAGCCTTTTCTCCAGTCAGATTTGTTTGCTGTCCTGTAGCTTGCACGGTTCCCCAGTCGGTAGTTAAAGTTAAAGCAAGTAGGTCTTTTAGTGTGCATTTCTTTTCTCACATTTTAGTAGTTTATGATGGATATTCTTGTTGAACTGATGTATGCATGTGTCTGTAAGAAAAGCCACATTTAATAATGCCCCCACCCCCACCCCCACCCCCACCCCCCCAGCATTGCATGGTTTCATTCTTCTCATTGCACTTCTGGGGGGCAAGAAATTAAGTCATGTTTTAGACTCTTGTATGTAATATACTATTCAGTCTGTTTCAGCAGTCTGAACTTTGTTGATTGTTTTATGCCTGAACCTAAAAACCAAATGCAGTCCTTGTTTTTAGCATAAGGTTTCCCCCCTCATCAGTCGTATTATTTAGCTCACTTTACTTTGGTAATGTCCCTGTACTTATGTTTAACTGGATTTACAATTGAAACACGCCCCGTTTCCATCAATTCGGAATGTTCATCCCGGTGTGTGGGTGTGCGTGTGGAAAGAGGAAAGAAAACATTTTTATATAGATATCCAATGTACACACCCTGTGCATTTGTACATTTTGCATATTTTTACTTTGTAATTGTTAGCTCATATTTATTCCATTGTTTTATTGCTTATAATTTATTTGTTTAATTTTCTTATCAAATGAACAGGGTGATTACGAAACATTAACACACATTAACAGGAGATTTTTACTTATATAGTCAATACCATTTCTTCTTTACTCCTAACTCAATTCAGTAGTAATTTCACCTAAAAATGATTGTAGACTAAAAAAAAATAAAATAAAAATTAGCGGCAACTTTATTTTCAATCACCCTGTACATTTTACAGTCAGAATCAGTCCTGAGTGTAGGTGGTGTTCTGTTTACATTTTGTTCTGTGTAAATCCTTGGTGTTCTAGATTTGTACAGACTAAAGAAACACGGCCATTCGAAGATGCCATACATCTGCACGTCTCCCTGAACATCCATACCAGTGCCAAGCTGTGTATCATTTCTGCATCCCATTCACACATTTTTGCACCTTTAACACCTGCCAATGGTGCAGCCTACAGCCTTATGTTGCATTGCTCTTACCACATGACCAGCCTTGTTCACTCGTACTTCTTCGGATTTTAAAGGCTAGAAACCATTTCACCGCCGTACCCGCTGAGCTTTTGAGCACAGTTCTCTGCAGTGGATATTCTGTGTCTGACACTTTCTCTGTATCTCTCTCTCTCTCACAATCCCTCCCCTCTTGTGTGTCCCTGCTCTTGATTGCTTTTGATGGTTGTTTGCATCTGTGGTCCTTTCCTGTGCATTTCCCTTCCCCATTCACAAATCTACACTGGTTTGCCCATTATGGGTTCTACATTACAATGGTGGAAAAATGCAACATGTGTAACTTAAATACTACAATGGAATATTATGGGCAGGACACAGTTCCTTAAAATATGTGTAATTATAGTGAAATGGTAATCTGTTGTTTTTCTATTTTATTTATGACCTTATTTTGTCATGTTTTTAAAGACTGTCCTTGTTTCAGACGGTATGTTATTTGGATGTGGCTGTGAAACTATGCTACTCCTAGTTAAATGGTCAAGGTCTCATGTACATACACAGATTAATGGAGTTATAAAAATAGACCTTTATGTTGTAGCATGGTTATTGTCTGTCCAAAAGAAAACATACATTTCTCTAATTTGCTGGTGTAAAAATAAATGTTTATGAACATTTCAAATGCTTCTTCTCTGATTACATGGCATTTTAATCGAAAACAGACACTCTTGAAGTAACAATGCATTAAATTAAGTTTGCAAAGAAGCTGTGTTTTCAATATACTGTATATTAATTTTGCAATTGACTTGGATTTAACTACATGTCCACAAAAGTTGATGATAAATGATAAGGCATGATCCCAGAGCACCCAAAGGGAACCAAAACTTTTCAGAAACAAGTATGTCAAGGAGCGCCAAATTATTAAATGACGATGCACCAAAACAAATCACCAGCACGACCGTATGTTTTTCACCTCTAGATTTATTTATTGTGTAACAATGTTAAATGATAAATAATACAAAATCCCAAGCCACACATTAGTTTGGAGATTTGTGTATGGGATAAAAGTAACAGTCTCAGGGTAAAGTCAACACCTTTGCATAATTTATTCAGACGCATCAGACACCAACCAGCGCATTTCATATTTTGGTTTTACTCCCTTACCACAATAATTGTGTCCACCATAAGCACATCCCAAGTATTAACTTCAGAACAACCAGGCAAACAAACACTTGTTTATTAATGTTAAGTTCTCCTAAATATTTCCTTTTACCACAGTCACCCAAAAAAAATAAAAAATTTTACTTGCATAATTAACCAAATACCAATATGCAGAAACAGTGTTTAATTTAACCCCCAAAAACATTATTTAAATTAAATTTATCTTATATTCCATAAAGCAATTTATGATGCGTTAGTTACATTCTTCACATTAAAGTCAAAGCGCTAGCACCCTTTGCCCTGAGTTATAAGGGATGTAGTAAGCAGTCTGTCACATTCTCATTAATCATATGCAACAGGATGCACATGTCCTGCCAGGGAAGCGGTTTTAGTTTATCCACAGTGTGTCGGAGTGTATATGCATGGAAACAAGCAAATTCTATCAGTAGTAATATCAGAACAGATGGCTTTCTTAAAAACTTTCACACATTGGAAACAAATGAAACAGTAGTACAAGTTGTGTGCGTCATGCTTTCACACACTGTCAGTTTGCGAAGGTTTTTTTTAGCCATTTAAGGTTTCTCCTTTAAAAGCAAGCAGCAGAGATGTAGACTTTTACAGCATTAGTATTGTTCAGCAGTATTAAATTAAAGGTTTTGTTTGACATCTCTTGGCTTTCAGCATAGGGCTTTAAAGAGCTTGGGGTAGTTTGGGTCGCAGAGGTCAGTTTTGGTGATGAATCTGTGCTTCCTGACGGTTATGCATCGTCACCTTTCGTGCTCCCTTCAGCTGGCTTGGACTTGGGAAGACAAAGGGTTTTTAATAATAATTATTTATTTATTTTTGTTGCAACCTGTCAACTTAAAGATTTTTTTTTATCTTCCTCCTCCATGTATTATATTAGAAGTGGATTTTTCATGCTTACCATTTTGTCCTCCAAGTTTTTAAATGTTGGTGAATTCCTAAGAAGTTTAGAAAAACAAGATGAATGCAAATCTTTGGTTTGTATGAAATTTAAATATGCAGAAACCCAGAATACCGAGAAAATATGTTTGTATTCACAGACACAAAGATACAAAGCAATGCATTATGCCCACATTCACACATGAGGAAAGCACTAAACAGTGTGCAGAAGTTAACACAACCCTTGTTTTTCCAGTGACATGGCAACAAGTGGAATATATAAAAAAATTAAATAAAATAGAAGAGAGAGGGGAAGAGGGAGTCAGGTGTACCTGGTACGTTACCTCATAGTGGGCATACTTAGGGAGTGACGCATGGAGGAGCTGCTGTTTCAGACAGCAGTGAGAACACAGAAGCAGAAGCATTAGCGCAAGCAGAGAATGTTAGCCAAGTGTGTGTGTGTGTGTGTGTGTGTGTGTGAGAGAGAATGCAACAAGAGATTAGGAAACATTCAGTATTATACCGCAGTGCTGTCAAGTTGAACTTAAATGTTGAATAATTTTCTACAACAGCATGCTCCTTTTAATGACTTATTGAACACTGGGTGTTCTGGTGCCTTTCTATCGTGGTCAACATTGACTTTTTGTGTTACATTAGTTGTGCTACATTAGTTTTTTTTCTGTGGGATCGGACGGGACGGGCTGGCCTTTGCTCCCCACAGGCATAAATAAGGCTTCGGTGTCCATGATCCGGTCACCAGTTCACTCTGCTATATAATTGATAATCATTGTTATGGCTGAACAGTGTATATTGGACTGGGGACACGTCAGTAACACACGTCAAGTTACATTTGTGTGTTAGTACTCTAAAAAACAGTTTATAAATTATATTAGAAATTAACTTGTCTTGCGTTTGATTACATTAAATGAAATTAAACTAAAAAAAAAAGTGACTGTTCCAGAAACTGGGATAAGAATTGTCCAATGCATTATAAAAAATTCCAGAAACTGGGATAAGAATTGTCCAATGCGTTATTAATGCTGAACCTTTAACTTGAACTTTCATGAAAGAAATGTGGCCAAAAAACATTTTTATGACTGATTAGAGATCACTCAAACGCTTGATAAAGCTGTATTGTAATGATGAGGAATCATTTCCACAAACATAAGGCCAGTCAAAAGATTGATCTGCATGAGTGTCTAACTTTTTCCGGATACACAGTGTAAAAAATAACATTCTTTAATACACAAAACTTTGCTGAATTTTCTAAGCAAATTGCTGTGCTGGAATAAAAGTAAAAAACAAAACAAAACAAAAAAGCACTTTGCACAACAGCATCTAGTGCAGCCAACATTACCATGGTCTTGGGAGAATGCAGTTTCATTTCACTGATAATTATTATATTATACGTATTTCTTCACATTTTCAACCTTATTTAAAAAATTTTTTGATTACGTAAAGCTGCTTTGCAACAATGACCATTGTTATAAATGCAATAAAAATAAAACTGAATTGAACTACTGTATGTGGAATGTAAGGGGGAAAAGAAAGCGCTGTCAGCTGTCATTGGTCAGTAAATTCTTACCCTGATGGGGGCGTGTAAGTCAAAGCCCTGAGCATCCCAATGCAGCATTGAAGGTGAAAAAAATACAATCATGGACAAAGTACTTGTTCAAAAGACACAAAGCAACACTTTTCATGAAGCAGTTTTTTATATGGGTCAAGTGTGTGTGTGTGTGTGTGTGTGTGTGTATGTGTGTGTATATGTGTGTGTTAAGGGGGTATGGGACCTTATGAAATATATCAGTGCTTTACAAAGCGCGTTTCCTTGCTTGTGAGGTTTACAATGAAGCCAGGAAATAAAAATTGTGTACAGTATGTAATGTAATAATGATTAATCCGTAACTCTTTAGATGTCACATAAATTCTAAAGCTTTTGCAGGACTATGTTTTTTGAGGATTAACATATTTATTTAATTTGAGAATGCACAAGAACAAATATTTGAACATATCTTAACAGTGCCTAAACAGGGCTCGGGTTTACATAGGCATCATAAAAGTTTAAGATCATCTTTACTTGTAGAGGAAGTACTTATTGTGATACTTTTGAGAAACTCAAAAAGGACAGATTACTGACTAAACTACTTTGTAGTAATCAGTGATGTTTGTAAAAAAAATTTAGCTTAAGGAGTAAACGACAGAATGAAACAAGATAAATGTTCACCTTATCTCTACCAGTCTGCTTCTGATGGCATCACCCAGTGATGAGAAAGCAGAGGATGTCAACATACCAGCCTGGGACAGAGTTTCCTGAGTTTTCTTATACCTGCACAAAGAGAAGAAGAACATTCATTTACCGTTTCAGAAGGGTCAAATTATTGGCCTGCATCAGGTAAAGAACACAACTAAGGAGATTTGAAATTACTGGAGCATAGTGCCGAAACATCAACTTCATGATAGAAATGTGGTCAGGAAAACAATGTATGGAGATCTTGGTGAAAAAAAACGCACAAATCACAGCTATGCTAAATAGTGAAAGAAAGAGCATTTCCACACACACAATGCAACGAAAGTGAGACTAAACAGCTGTCAGGTCATAAGAAACCCACAATAAACCAGAACTTCAATTTGCTAAGCAGTATAAAAATTGAACAGGTAAGGTCTAGACTCGAAATGCTACTGTATGTGGCAAAAAAAATGAAGTCAGCCGATGACCTGAATTTACTGCCTCACCAGGTCATCGGATCAATGGATTTTTTTTCCTGGTGGCACAAACTGTAAAAGAGTGGCTCTTGGAGCATAAGAAAAAAAAATTTTCACATGAACTGGCCACCACATTGTGTTCTGTAAAATTGTCTCTCTTCAAAGCTAAAGACAGCCAAACGAAATATTGGTGGTTGCAATTAGATATACAGTGGATGCAGAAAGTATTCAGACCCCCTTAAAATTTTCACTCTTGGTTATATTGCAGCCATTTGCTAAAATCATTTAAGTTAATTTTTTTCCTCATTAAATGTACACACAGCACCCCATATTGACAGAAGAACACAGAATTGTTGACATTTTTGCATATTTATTAAAAAAGAAAAACTGAAAGATCACATGGGCCTAAGTATTCAGACCCTTTGCTCAGTATTTAGTAGAAGCACCCTTTTGATCTAATACAGCCATGAGTCTTTTTGGGAAAGATGCAACAAGTTTTTCACACCTGGATTTGGGGATCCTCTGCCATTCCTCCCTGCAGATCCTCTCCAGTTCTCTCAGGTAGGATGGTAAACGTTGGTGGACAACCATTTTTAGGTCTCTCCAGAGATGCTCAATTGGGTTTAAGTCAGGGCTCTGGCTGGGCCATTCAAGAACAGTCAAAGAGTTGTTGTGAAGCCACTCCTTTGTTGTTTTAGCTGTGTGCTTAGGATCATTGTCTTGTTGGAAGGTAAACCTTGGGCCCAGTCTGAGGTACTGAGCATTCTGGAGAAGGTTTTCGTCCAGGATATCCCTGTACTTGGCCGCATTCATCTTTTCCTCGATTGCAACCAGTTGTCCTGTCCCTGCAGCTGAAAAACACCCCCACAGCATGATGCTGCCACCACCATACTTCACTGTTGGGACAGGTGATGAGCAGTGCCTGGTTTTCTCCACACATACCACTTAGAATTAAGGCCAAAAAGATCTTGGTCTCATAAGACCAGAGAATCTTATTTCTCACCATCTTGGAGTCCTTCGGGTGTTTTTTAATGTGTCTTGCACTGAGGAGAGGCT
>JAQMYJ010000040.1:14951986-14968921 GCA_030014305.1 Clarias laeviceps | reverse complement strand
AAATAATGGAAACTCAAATTATTCGTTCTACAGCCCCAAAAAATAAATACATAAAAATAATTAATACAAAATATAAATTAAAAATAAAACAAATTAGCCTCCGAGTGGCGCAGTGGTAAAGTGCTCGCCCTATCTGTAAAAATGATGATGTGTGTGAAAAATGCTGTATGTGGGTGATGCTGTAAAAAACCTCTCACAGCCGGAGGCCTAGAGAGAGCCAATTGGCCGAGCTCTCTCATGGGGGAGGGATGAGAGGTACTGAGTGCTCCCACATTAATGACGGCTCTACAAGCCAATCAGGGGCGTCTGTGAGCTCACGCAGGCGGAGGGAGCAGATAGCGCTGTTCCTCCGAGTGTGTTATGCCGCCCCCAACGGTGCGTGAGCAAGCAGTTCGAAAAAAATGGTCGGTGACGCCACGTGGATCAGAGGAAACACGTGGGTCGGTCTGCAGCCCTCCCCACTGATTGGCAGTAGAAGCTTAATGTGGGAGCCTCCAGTGACTGGGTGGAATTGGACACGACTAAAATTAGGAAAAAAGGGGGGATAAAGTTTTTTTTTTTTTTTTTTTTTTAAATAAAACAAATTAACCTGCACTTTACCTTTAAAAAAAAAAAAGTCTGAAAAAGGCGCTGTGTGTGTGTGTTTGTGTATGTGTGTGAAGCTAAAGTAAGTACTTTCAGCCCCTCCCGTTTCCCCCTTCTTATCTTGTGAAGGAAGGAAGAAAAGAAAATAAAGGAAGGAAATAAGGAAGAAAAAATAATGGAAGAAAAAAAGAAAGGAAGGAAGAAACAGTAAACTTTTCTCCTCTCTTATTTGAATTTCACACAAACACACACGTACATTAACGGAAAGTAACATTTTGTCGGAAAATTATCAAGGAACATCGCTAATGACACTCGTGTGAGCGCTTAATAACGGAATCAATGCTGTAAAGTAAAACAAACAAACGAACCTGCACTTTACCTGAAAAAAAGTGAAAAGAATCGCGACAGAGCAGTTTTTCTGTATAGAGCAGAGTGTGCGTGTGTGTGTGTGTGTGAAGCAGAGAGGGGTGCTTCACTCACACACAAACACACACAAACACTAAAGGCGAGAGAGAGAGTGTGTGTGTCTGGCACGGTGTCAAATCACGAGCGCGCACATAACGACAGAGAGGGAGAAAATGGATCTTTAACCTTCTAATGAGACTTTCTTTTGCTTTACACGCACGCACACACACGTGTTATAAGAAACAGTACACGTGCACTGTACACACACGCATACAGACACAAAATAAAAGATGTTTTACGCACACACACAGTGTTATAGTAAACAGTACACGCGCGCACGAATGTTGATTATACCAGTAAGAGACGAGCACTAAGACCCAGCAAGGGAGACGGTTACCCACAATTCCGAAGTGCAAGAGAGAGAAAAACCGTTGGTTCAGTTGTGATCACGTGACGTCAAAACAAGAAGCGCATGCGTGATACATGATACTCGCTACTTGTAAACCAAGACTTGATCGTTTTTCAAGACGAAATTCATTTAAAATCTTTGCTCGTCTTGCGAAACACTCGCAAACCGCGTTACTCGTAATCCGAGGTTTCACTGTATAATCAAACACAGCTGGACTCAAATGAAGGTGTAGAACCATCTCAAGAATGAGCAGAAGAAATGGAGCACTTGAGCTAAATATATGAATGTCACAGCAGAGGGTCGGAATACTTAGGCCCATGTGATATTTCAGTTTTTCTTTTTTAATAAATCTGCAAAAATGTCAACAATTCTGTGGTTTTCTGTCAATATGGGGTTCTGTGTGTACATTGATGAGGAAAAAAAATGAACTTAAATTATTTAGCAAATGGCTGCAATATAACAGAGTGAAAAATTTAAGGGGGTCTGAATACTTTCCATACCCACTGTATCTAAAATCACATATACAGCGCTCTCCACAATTATTGGCACCCCTGGTTAAGCTGTGTTTTTAGGCTTCTAATAAATTTTTTTTTTGTGAATTCATGAGAGGAGCTTGATTTTGTGTCTGCTGAACTATGTTTGTATAGATTTCGTCACATGTTTTTGGTCATTATACTGCTGAAAGACCAAATGACGGCCCATCTTCAGATTTCTGACAGAGGCCATCAGATTTTGATATAAATGTCCTGGTATTTCGAAGAATTCATGATGCCATGCACCCTAATAAGGTTCCCAGGGCCTTTGGAAGAGAAAAAGCCTTCGAAACAGCTTGTTGGCATGATGGCATCTGATGGTTATTATGGAGACTTTGTGACTCTAAGATGCCACTCTTTGATGCAGTTCTCTATCGCCTTGTAGGTTTTTTTTATTTATTTATTTTTTGCTTACCATCCTTCTCATTGTGCATGGTGGCAAGATAAACTTGGGTCTTCGTCCAGCCTTCGCTGTTCCAGTTGTTTTAAACTTCTTAATGATTCCTCTGACTGTATGGGCAAGCTTAGGTGAGTGGCTATTTTCTCGTAGCCATTGCCTGACTTATGAAGGTTGACACACTTCTGCCCTACTTAAATGGGGTGTTCTCTTGTCTTTCCCATGTTGAAGAGTGGATAGGAGAAATAGGCCTTTGTGTCACGTCATATATATTTTTTTTGACCTGATGAATTTCAGGATACTCAGATCAACTTTTAAAACTACAGTTAAAATGACAGAAATGCTTCAATTACATTTATTTTATTGGAATTGTTAGGGGTGCCAATAATTGTTAAAGGTTAGATTTATCTACAATTTTCAGTATGAGATTATGTTTCTGCAATAAGAAATTTATTAGAAGGCTAAGAACACATCTTAACCAGGGGTGCCAATAATTGTCGAGGGTGCTGTATCTAAAATCTTTCAAGACTTCATTGAACAATTAATAAAGACAATTGTCAAAAATACAACAATTTTCAAAAATAACAAATTTCCCACTTGTGGGACTAATAAAGGTTTATCTTATGTTTATTTTCTCACTCATTGTCTATACCGCTATATCCTGCATACAGTTTCCTGGGGGACCTGGAGCCTTTCACAGGAGACCCGGGGCACGAGGCAGGGTACACCCAGGATGGGGAGGCAATCCATTGCAGGACACACTTACACACACAATTACATGCTCATTCACACACTATGGGCAATTTGATAATGCCAATTAGGCAAATCTGTATGTCTTTGGACTGTGGAGGAAACCAAGCAGTGGAAGAACATGCAAATGCTATGCACACCCTGGAGATGCAAGGTGACAGTGCTAGCCACTAAGCCACCGTGCCACCACTTTTATTAAGTATGTGCTAAATATCAGTTCATTTGGTATTAGACCTGCCTCAGTATAAGACAATGAACACATGTTCTGAGGCAAGTCTAATACTAAATAAACTAATATTTAGCACAGACGGACATTAGCTTTTAAATACCTCAAGTATGAAGAAAGAAACCCCTATTCAACACGGACACCTTTGGGTTGTGTCCTTTAATCCGTTCTGCTGTAATCACAGCCACTGAGCCTGTGTAAGCTCTCAATCCTATCAGGTGTCCTCTGGTCTGTTCCTCCTAAACACAACTAAGCTGTGCATGCCACGCGGCCTCTGTGTACACTTAACCTAAAAACCACGTGCCAATCTTCTCTCCGCCTTTCACTTCATCCATACACATTAGTTTCTACATTTCCTGATCCGGTCATTAAAGCAAGAAATAGCGCAATTTTATTTAAAAATGGGACATTATGTGTCACTGGGTGGCGAATTTCCTACTGTTGACATCCTCAAAAGTGGAAGCAGCTGCAAGCCTCTGGCTCTGAGTTATAAACAGAAGATAACATCGTTACTGTCCCACATTTAATGTACAAGTTCCTACTGTCTATCATTAGCTATCATTTAATATTACCATTAAAATCATAGCCTTAGGTGTAGCTAGTTGATGTTTCTAGATTTATTTTTCTTGATTTATAGCTGTGTTCATATTGCAAGTATTTTAATAATGTTTAGTTTAGACCACAGATGTCAAACCTTATCCAGAAATGTGTGTGTGTGTGTGTGTGTGTGTGTGTGTGTGTGTGTGTGTCCATGTGCGTGCGTACAGGTTTTCATTTCAAACAAGCAAAAGCTCTCATGGGAAAGCACCTGGACATGCCAACATGGCTGGCCTGAGCATTCATGCCAAGCTCTTCTCTCAAAAAGATTAGCATGAGAAACTTTTGATCCCATCAGAGAGATGCCTCAAACACTTGTCAATTTTGGCATTAAGTCATTTCTAATCATTGCAAAGTGCAGTATTATTATTTTCTTTTATCCTGAACAAGATGAATATTTCATCAGTTAAATTTACTAAAACCAAAAATCTCTTTACACCCTACATACAGTAGAGCATGTGTACCAGTATCAACACTGGAAACGGTTTCTGATTAAGGATGCTTTCACACTACGGGCTGAGGGACACTTAGACACTTGACCCCAAAGTCCCGTATGCTTGCAAAATATGAATGCACTGTACTGTGCATAGGCAGGGATCAGTGTACCGTGCTCAAGTTCACTTGAGAAGGTGGTCTTGAGCAAGGTAGGGTGTGTTTGGGCACAGGTTGAATCAAATATGAAGATAAAACTGATCCAAAATTTAGAATGAGACATCATGAGTACACCTCTCTCTTCCAAAATCTCTGTTTGCACTCAGCACAGGCTGAACTACAGCTGATAATGTAGAAAGGTAAGCGAGAGGGTGCTCTTGAAATTATAATTTTTTTAAATATCAAATATATTTGTCATAGTGCAAAGGTTGACGTCATTGTACTCTTCTTCTATTTGTGTTTATTGGGGGCTCGTACACCAACTACTGTAGGTGCATACTGCCACCTACTGTATTAAAGAGTGTAAATATGCAAACAGCAGTGTGAAAGCAGCCTCAGTCTGTGGAGCAGTCTCCAGCTATTTGAGCAGACACTAAAGCCCTTACACACACACACCTGAGTGCTCCAGAACACCAAACTGCCAAATAGGTTTTGCTTATACAGAGGTAGTCACACTTCGTAATGACTATTATCACAACACTCAATGGTTTTGTGATTCTGAGACAACTTGCACTATTACACAATACACTACTATGGTCAAAGAAAGGGTAAACTATTACAGTTCTGCTGGTTATTCACAATCCTACCTGCCATTGTGATGAGAATCAACTGAATTCTTTCCTGCGCATGTGCACATACATGCCAAGACTTCCAAAAAAAAGTCACAGGCTGATCATATGATACACATAAAGATGTCACGCAGCCATCACTCCCTGTCCTCTTCTCCCATAGTATACATCACACCTCGTGTCCCCCTTTTCTCTATCAGTTTTACTACAGACAGATTCAAGTACTCTGACCACCAAAGCTAGTGACTGATTCCTGTCATCTTTTCACCCCTGTGGTGAGTGTACCTTCTTACTCATTTGACTCCATTTGGAGCTCTATGGCTACTAGCTTCAGTTATCCATCCTCATTAGCTTCCTTGTCTCGTTAGCTTTGTGCGGCCTATGATTAAGCTATGAAGTGTTATGTTTTTTTTCTGTTTTAAACAGCTCACTGGGACAGGACAAACAATCCATGATACCAAAAAGAAGGGGATGCCTGCATGCCTTGGAGATAAGCCTGCCTTGTATTCATTAGTGGCCAGATGACTTGGGGATTGCATGGTTTCTATTAGATCCTCAGATAGAACATCACCACTCTCAGTTTGCACGGGTGTGTCATTTCTGAAAACCATTCCCGTCATTCCTAAGGTGTGCTAGTTCATCATGACACATTACACACACACACACACACACACACACACACACACACACACACACACACAGCGCCTGCGTGCACAAACGGGAACACTTATCTGTCGGGATTTATTTTTACTTTTTTTTAAAGGTAAAGTGCAGGTTAATTCGTTTTATTTTTACTTTATATTTTCAATTAATTATTTTTATGTATTTATTTCTTTGGGCTGTAGAACGAATAAATTGAGTTTCCATTATTTCTTATGGGAAAATTTAATTTGGTGTACGAGTGTTTTGGAATACGAGCCCACTTCCGGAACGTTTTTATGCTCGTAATCCAAGGTTCCACTGTATATTTATATCAAATGCTAATGTCATACAAAACTTTTAACAGCAACATAAGGTTCAAAGCACCATAGTTGGATTTAGTGTGTGTGTTATCTATCTCTCTCTCTCTCTCTACACATACACATTACTTTCATGTTGCATAAACTTCAGAAGTAGCTTCTTTGGCACACACAAATTTTCTGTATTATATGTACAAGATTAAAAAAGAGAATAATAAAATCAGCACCAATGCTGTGTTTTAGCCGATATGACAACAGATGTCATATTTGTTTTAACTCAACTGCTTATAACGACAGGCACATGAACACAGTCCTAATTATTAAGAGGGGAAAAAAATAATCACCCACACCCTTTTTTTTGCATAATAGAAAAAAATATATAAACTTCATTATGTTAATCATCATCATTCATGACAAAATAATTTGGAAAAAAAATCCAAATGAATCACTCACGCGTCAGTACGACTTATGTCTTCCAGAGTAGCAGATGCTGTAAGGTAACTACACACATACACACATTCAAGCATGCATGCACGCACACACAGAAAGACAGAAAGACAGAAAGAGATAAGATCCTTATAATGTACAAATGTGTAAATATACATAAGTTTAGTTAATGGGTTCATAAACTTTTTAAAAACTTTTTAAGACGACGTAAATATTTTAGATGCTCTAGAACATAAACTTTTCAATTAACAGGGAAGATATTAATGACATGCATTAGCATATGTTAGTGCAGAGAAAGTCTGATGGCAAAATACTATGACAACAGAAAATGCATATTAAAAAAATTAAAATGTGAAATATTTAATGCTGACGTATTTAAATATTTACAAAAATACATGTTTTTAAGGATAATTATTTAGATCTCTAACAGAGTTAAAAATATTATTTAATCTAATCTAATTTAAAGTATTTACAAATACTCTAAACTACATGATTTCAGGGCACAATAGAGATATCTGTTGATGCCTAGTCCATGGTGCTTCATGATGAACATGAAGATACAAAGTTGACAGACTTCTAAAACAGGTTTTACTTCTTTTTCATGGCCATTTGCTGTCATGAATAGTTTTCCTTTTGACCTGTGTTTAATTGTCAGGACTCGTGTTTTATTCACAGTACTTTTACTGAAATTAAAATAAATTATTTTAAATATTTAATATAAAACACTTGCTTTTATAATTTGTTTTAATTCTTCGATATAAAACAAAAACGATGAGCACTGAAACAATGAACAATGGTTCATTTGAAACATTCTAGATTGTTCCATCTGCCAAATAAAGCAACAGCACAGGTTTCTGTTTACCACCAAGAGGCGTCTCACCACAGGAGGGAAATTTGTATAATTTATCAACATGGGAAAGTTTCAAGCATGCGGTTTGATTTTTCAAAATAACTGAAAGTATTTATTAGATACACATATAAGTGCTGACAAGAGAAAAACAGGAAACACTAGGACACAGTCCCAGTGGAAATAGATCCTGAATATCTTATACAATGTGTATTGTGTATGTTGTTGCCATCTCTGGAAGCTTCTGTCACCAATACAAATTCCTTGTATGTGCAAACATACTTGGCAATAAAGCTGAGGACGATGTCACTAACTCTACTGTCTCCAATCAGATTTAAAATTTGTACCTTTAAAATAACTAGCTCCTTTCACACAAGTGCTTCAGTTAAAGAGGATTTGGGAAATAGAAGGGGAAAAAAACAGAAACATAGAAGACAGAAAAAAGATGTGAGAAATAAAACTCACATGTTAGATGATGTAATTCTTTGATTCAAATCCCCAAGAGTCTGTGAAGTTTTCATATAACTAGAAGTAGAAATTAATGAAAAGGAGATGAAGAAAAGTATATTTAGACAATTCATTGTCAAAAGGGATGAGGGAAAAGGGAGGAGAAATCTACACACCCATCAACTTCTCTATAATCAGCTAAACAGCATAACAGGAGTGAAGCACGAGATGAAACGGGAGCACCAGAGGTGATAGGGATACACGTAAGCTTCCAAGTACTCACGCATTAGACGTCTGGACGTCTTGCCAGCCCTTGTTGAAGTTGGTTTTTAATTCAGACAGAGGATTTATGCCCAACCTCCTCCTGATGTCCGCAGCATGTCTCTCTTTGGCTGACAGAACATGCCTCAGTGTCTGAATTTCGTCCTCCACCTGTGAAAATCAAATGCCAAACAATATGTTTTTCGGTTAGACAGCAAAATGCACTGCAGGATTGCAAAGTGTATATATATATATATCTTTTTTGCCACTGCTGGATAAAGTTCTTGCACTTTTATCCAAAAGTAATACTACTACAGGCATCCCACATCTGGGCATTGATGTCTCAGTAGTAGGTTTCTCGCCTGCCACGTGGAAGCCACGGTTTCAATTCTCATCCGATGCCCAAACCCCAGCCACTGGATGCAGTGCCGGTCCCAAGCCCAGATCAAATTGAAGGGTTGCATCAGGAACGGCATCCAGCATAAAATCTGTCAAAGTTGTGTGCGAATCGGATGGTACTCTGTGGTGACCACTTAATGGCAGCAGTCGAAAGTCCAACAACAACAGGCATCCCACGTGAGCCTCCTGTATTTTTAGTAGCTCCCTGTTACCCCTAATCATATACAATATGCCCAATTAGAAAAGTGATAGTTTTATTTAGCACAAGATGAATCAGTATGCGTTTGCACTCTCTCGCTCACTCACTCATGCATGCTGAAAAAAAAAATTGATTTGGACAAAAACTATCACTTTGCTTAGTGGGTGCGGTCAGTTTCCAGGATATTGTGTACAATATGTAGGCATCAAGAAGCCACTATAAATATGCAGGAGGCTCCCAGATCGTCCATGAAACATGGGAAGTCTACTATTATTTAAAGGTCATTAAATGTGACATGTTTTAAGGAATCTGAACTAGTGGAGAAGTCAGAAAATGTATAAAATCACCAGGCCAAAAGCCTTCACTTTACATTTCTATGGCAACAGAATACCTGTTCATTTTCCATAGTTTTTCCAGTACTGTAAATTATTTCGTATTACTTTACTATTTTTAATATCTGTTAAAGAATCCTATTCTATAGTACACACGTTCACACTATTATATGATCTCTGAACTAGCTTTGACCATATTTCATATGTGGCTATAACTGGGAATGAAAAAATAAGTCCAGATCAGCTGAGAGTAGACGTATAGAGAACGTGATTAGAGACGTTCAGTACCTTAATAAGCTCCATTTCCAGTTCCAGACCTTCTTCCTCGGTCAGGCCTGGTGGTAAAGTTCTTCCACTCGCTCCACCCTCACTTGAAAAACCTACATACAGAACAAACCAGAAACACGGGTTAGGGCTCATATCATGTACAACTGGCCAGGACACTAAAGCATTCTGCACTAAACAGATCGTGACATGGTTGTGTATTTATGATCAGGCAGTAAAATAGTTTAGATATATAGTAGTTTTAATTAAATATATCATGTTTCAAACTGGACATTGTCATAAAAATTACATTTTAGCTAAATAAAGGGAATGATGTTAAAAGGTATGGAGGATCACTTAGTTAGGTAGCTAGACGTGTTTTCAAAACTATAATGTTACAGAAGATGACCAACTTCTTGAAAAAGCTTTTTTTGTTTTATATCTATAAACATTTCAACAGTGTCCTAAATCCAACCCTAACCGCTTCCACCCAGTCAGACTGCACAGTAACACAGAGAGGAGCTCAGCTAGCGCGCAGCCGTCAGAGCGCAGAAACACACCTGCTCCCCGCGTCTGTGTACAGTAATGTCTCACAAATCCTACCTCTGTCCCCTGCGTCCATCGGGATTGGTAAATAAATGTTGTGTAAATATTTAGCGCGTTATAACCGGTTTAGTTGTTTTATATGAGAAGTGCAGCTAGTAACCGGTCTGTTGACGTGTTGAGATATTAGCTCGAGCTTCACACTTCCGGAACACGACAGTGACGTAACAGGGACAACGTCTCTGTTTTTCTCTCTTTCTCTCTCTCTCTCTGTATCTCTCTCAAGATTCGAAAGTGATTTATTGGCTCGACAAATACTGTATTTACATCCGTATTGTCAATTTCAGAAATAAGTAAAAAAAAACAAAAAAAAGAGGTAAATAAAAGACTACTGAAAAAAGAACAAAATAGAAAAGAAGGAAAGCTCTCTCTCTCTCTCTCTCAATAACTTCGATGCACAGGTTTATTTGCAGGACAAATATAAAAAAGAGAAAGTAATGATAATAAGAGAATGAATTACAAAAAATATTAATATTAAATATATAAAATACACATTTTATGTATCAAAATAAAATGAAACATTAGTGAAACAAAAATAATGAGGAAAAAAATTAAGTAGTATTGTGCATGTGTGTATGTATTTGTGTATCTCTCTCTCTGTATCTCTGTATGTCTCTCAAGATTCGAAAGTGATTTATTGGCTCAACAAATACTGTATTTACATCCGTTTTGCCAATTTCAGAAATAAGTTCAGAAAGTTCAGAAATAAGTCATAAAAAATTAATAAATAAAAGTTGAATAAAAGAATGAATTACAAAAAATATTAATATTAAATATATAAAATACACAGAGAATTTAAAAGCACGTTTAAATTTTTTACTACTTTGATTAGTCTGACTGACAGGCGGAGGCTGGTTTGAGGTTTTACATGTTAGTTATTTTTGTCACTGGTCTTGTCTAATTTCTGTATCCATTTATTGAAAATATGCAGACTCTGCTTATGTGACACGTGGAATAAAATATTTATGTAAAGAGACTTGAGTAAAGCTAACTTGAGTAAAGACTTGAATGGGAGGCGTTATGCTATCATATTTTTGACAGTGATTTTATTCCATATCATTCTTGAATGGCGCGGGTTATTATTCACAAGTTGAATAATAAATGGGGACTGGCGCTAGGGGGCGCTGCGAGCTCGGTGTCATCAGGAAAATGTTTCATTTACATTCACGGTTTCTGTAACATCCATATCGTTGAGATATATTAATTGCAAATACAGTTCTTAATGTTCTTTTCGGTTGTGTACCACTCACTTTGTTGCCACCGAAAGCTTGATCTTTATTAGAGGGAAAAAACAATTAGTTCCCTGACCGGGAATCGAACCCGGGCCGCGGCGGTGAGAGCGCCGAATCCTAACCACTAGACCACCAGGGAGCCGATAAGTAAAATTGTACTAAGTATTATGTATTAAAAGTGTATTTATTTATTTATTTATTTATGTGGCGTACAATTTCTTGACAAAGTATCAGTTTTTGAACGAAGCGAAAATCTAAACATGTTTGTATGGTTCAGCATAACAGTGCTCCGGTACAGAAAGTGAGGTCCATAAAGATATTTTGGTAAAAATACTCAAGGGGCCTGCACCTCAAACCTACTCCAAAACTCCTGTGGCACCACATGCCTCCTCGCACATCAATGCCATTAGTGTTCTTGTTGAAAAAAGGGCAACAGTGACACTCCAAAATCCACTCACAGCTGTCCACAAACATTATGGTGTATATTGACCGTTTAATCAGACAGGTAATACATAGTTGAAACACTGATCGTAAAGACAAGGGGAAAAGTAAGCTCAGTCGGTGATCCCATTGCTTTAACACACTGGAAATACCCAGAACTGCCCTGACTAATCTGGGCTCAGCAACAACTGACTGGAGCATGCAGCAGCGGCGTGCACACATACGCGCGAGACCTCAGTGCCCTGTCAGAACAAACCCCACCCGTAGGAGGAGCTTATGGGTGATACGAGTCAGTTAATAAAGCCTCAGTAATCCAACCTCATCGACACTTGGGTGATATGGTTAAAGGGCATAGTTAGTTCTAACGAAAACAAAAACATAATACAAATGGGTTCTGTCGACTAGCATTTGCTTCACTAATCAAAATCAACTATCCGCTATTCTGATTTCCATCGCTGTCGTCAGACGCAGAATATATATGGTAAGAAAGCATATTTTTAGCTTGTTTATTCTAGTAAGACGTGTTACATAAAGTCATGCTTGCATAAACTTGCATATGTCATACTAATCTTACGTGTACAATGGTCTAAAGCCTGAAATCTGTTTAAAGTCTTAAAAAAAATCTTTTCACAGTCTACATTCATAATATGAAGACCAATTATCAGAGAATATCAAGACAGATTTCCTCATCCACCATTAGGTTGTTGTGATACAGAGGTAAGTTAAGTAATAATGGCTTGTTCTTTCTAGTGTAATCAACTTCTTGCTCCTTTCTGATTTGCACATTTGCTTTAACCAACTATCTATGCACAGGAAAAGACTTAGAGCAATCCGGAGATAGAGAGGGAAGTACCCAGGTGCAAGTCAAAGCGAAGCAAAATCTATGTTATTATGTAAAGAACAAGTTTTTAGTCACAGACAAAGTTTTAAAATGCTTTTCACTCTATCTCAGATTTGTGGTTTCTACCTAAGTAACATTTTTTTGACATTTGCTTACAGGGCAATGAGGTCAGTCTGCCCCAGACACTACACATGGTGTTATTAGTGCTATAAACCTTTGCAAATTCACTCAATCTGAAAAGTAAAGCAAATCCAGGACTTAACATGGACACACAGCTGTGCCTTTGCTTGTACTTTAGCAAGCATGCACAGACTCTGGCCATGCACTCACATCTTGTCTGCCAAGTGGATAGCTGGATATGAGAATCTAACTTTACTGCCAGCAGCTGTCAAGGCATGTAACTATAATGTGAGAACATGCCACTGGTCATGGGAACTTTTCTGTGAATGCTCTCAAATATATCCTTAGTAATGTATTTCTGTATAATTTAAGCTGGGTTTTTCCAGGCACTTAAATAAGTCACTGCTGTGCAATTCTTCCATTTGTTTAAGGGCTAGGCTGAAAATAGTGCAGGTATTTGATGGATGGACTTGAATTTCTGGGAAAGGCCACGTCATTTAGGAGACGTGCAGAGAGAGTCTTGTGTGTCTTCTCTGATTTACTGCAGTCATTCTTATTTTTTACAGGGTTTGCTTTTTTACACAGTTAACACCTAACCCTCTGAGAAAATGGCAGCAATTCCATCCAGTGGCTCTCTTGTTGCTACCCATGACTACTACCGAAGTGAGCACCACTCTTTACAAACCTAGACAGCTATTCAGTGTGTTACATTTGATATTAATGTTTCTGAAACATTTGTAATATTGCTGTTACACCACAAACATTTTGCCCTTCAAATACTTATTCCTTCTAACTTGACATTGTAAATGATTCAGGGCGCATAGGATCCACTTCCAGCAACAGTTCCTGTGGCAGTTCGGATTATATTGGGGAAGTTATTCCACACCACCCAGGTACAAAAAAAACAACAAAACAAAACATGAATTTGTTTTTCGATTATAAGATTTTGCACAAGCCTTTCCAACTTCACAAAGATCTCTTGCATAAGGAATAGGCCGTAAATCCTAATTAGCATATTTAATCATAGGTCTACCTAGACAAGACTCAGGCCACTGGTGGACCAGTTTTTTCTTTGGCAAGCAGAGTACACATAATGGACATGACACCCAGCCCAAGTGAGTCAGAGTCGGAATTAAATCAGATGAAGGCATGCATCCCTTTCTCCTCTTTATTAGTTTTTAACTTTGTGGTTTCTTTGTGCAGGACTGGGACTTACACTGTAACTAATAACCAGGTCACTTGCATTGCCAAGGAAATGGTGCTGAAGAGAAATCCAAGTGAAACCACTGAGCATGGAAATCCCGAGCCCAGCACTCCTCCTGCTTCATAAACATGCAGTGCATGCTCACACTAATTTTAAAACCATCTTTTTAGACCACGTAAGATCCATGGCTAGACGCACAATCTTCCTTTGAATTATTAGTGGCAATAGGCCACTTATGTTGCTCAGACTTCTTTATTTTACTCATGACCAAAAAAAATGTTTCATTAAAAAAAATTACCCTTGACCACTTTGTTATTGTATGCCCTTGGAATAAACTAATTCAGAATCTGGCTCCATGTTTTCTGTAGTTTACTCAGTTCATTTACAAATGTAGATGCCCTTTCACTTTACTTAAGTACGGATTTTCCAGAAACTATATTCAACTACAGCAAGATTAACTCTAACTAAAAGGCTTAAGTGACACAGTGTCTCAATGACATTTGAAAGTAAAATGAACAAAAAACACCTGGTTTCTCATTGTTGCCAATATTTTCTCCATTTGATATAATGCATATGCTCTGTAGAACCCCTTTATGCACTGGCTAACAAAGGGCAGTCTAATATTTGTTGTATTGCCTTTGATTACAGCTTGCATTCATTTTGGCATTGTTGCATCAATTTCTGTCCGCAAGATTGTATTCATGATGGGAGCGTTGAGGAACTCCATGAATTCTTCTCCAGCACATTCAAAGATTTTCAATAGGGCTAAGGTCAACCTTTTTGTTGCCCTAATCATATGTAAAAATGAGTTCTGCAATAGGGACAGTCTGGGCTCATCAAACCACATGATCTTTTTCCATTGCACCAAAATCCTATTTTTCATACTCCTTAGAAAACTGAAGCCTTTTTCCAGGGAGCTTCACTTAACAACTGTTTTTTTATGGCTACACAGGTATTTTAGTTCTCATTGCATAGTGTGTGGAAAGGCTCTTAATTTCACTGTTAAACATAGCTGTGATTTCTGCTATTGTTTGTTTATTATGCAAGTTCGCTAAGTGTTTAAGTGATCTCTGATCATGGTGATTCATGTGGGTTTTTTCTATTCACCAATTTTTTTCAGCAATATTTTTAGTTGTTTCATTTGCTTAGTGATCTCCTCAGGGTACAACAAGGACATTCTTAGAACTACATAAATTTCTGTGTTTTGAGTCATGCCTAGGAGAGAGAAAAAGAGCATGAAAAATAATATGTTCATGTTCACATAAACATGTGAAAAATGGTTAGACAATAAGAGAAATAATTACAGGAGAAAGAGAAAAAGGAGAGAGGGACAAGACAACGAGAAGATCAGCCCTACAGGGTGAAGGAAGAAAGTAGCAAAGTTTCATGGGACACATGAGTAATGCATATAGCATGTATCTGCAAGTTATTCTTTGGCGGGCATCAGTGAGTTTTATGTTCTTTTTTTATTACCTACTACATTATTTGATTGCCTATTTTGAAGCACTACTCCAGTTCCATCCCTTGCGGAAAAGTTGGAGCATGGCACTTGGCTTTTATGTTTATTCAGCTGCTAGAGCATTATTGAGGTCAGATACTAATGTTAGACAAAGAGGCCTGGATTGTATTCAACTTTCTAATTTATTTTCAAGTGATCAGCTGGATTGAGGTCAGGCCTTGTACAGGACACTTAAGTTTTTCTACACTAGTCTCGGCATATCATATGTGTAAGACATCCTACACAAGTGTAACTGTTTTAAGAAAGTCAACATAGTATAGGTGTGATGGTCAAGTGTCAATTTGGCCAGATATTGTGCAGTCAGCTGGTAGTATCTTATTTCACTTTAGGTCAAGTAGGGAAGGTCACTTCCTATCTGTTTATTATTACAGTATTATTATTATTATTATTATTATTATTATTATTATTATTTGATTGCCTATTATTATTATTATTATTATTATTGCCTATTATTATTATTATTGCCTATTATTATATAACAGCAAAGCATACTAAATATTACATACTGTATTTATATAAATTCAATCAATTAATAAAAATATCCACAAAAGTCAAATGTCAAGTGAGCAGCATCAGATGATGGCACACTTTTTAAACAGGAAGTGTCCTCTCATTTTCTGAAATATTTTATCTATAGCTTATTGTAACAGTATATCAATTAATTGTCAACTACTGTATGTTACCTACACTGTTTTATTTTACAAAATCTTAATTATTTAAATTTATGTTAACTGTTCATAAAAGTGAGAAATGGTCAGCCAGGCAGGTCCTGCCATGGAGATCATGGGTCAAAATAAGGAATTTGTTAACTGGGCCACCCAGTAGTGTACATAATCACTTATCATTTTTACATCATTATCATTATAAGACTACATATGGCTCAGCACACATTATTCATATGGGTCCACCTACACTTACCCATTGTTTTAAATAGGTAAGAAGAGGAGATATAGGGCTCATTTGGATGCTGATCCTGCAAGGAAGGGGGTATAGTTATTTTTTTAACAAATGACTCATTATTGGACAGCTTTCAAATTGACAAAGCTATAGAGCCATAGCAAAGAGTTTAAACGTCTGTGTCCCTACAACTGGTTCGATATGTAGGTGCAAAGTTCATGGAACCACAGCTAATCCTACCCTGACACATACATCTTACAACTCATGCTCTCAAAGAAAAACAATTACTGCATCAACTGGACTATTGATTAATCTCCTTTTACTAATCACAAAACTCCTCTACTAAAAAAGATGAGCAAACTTCAGATGCTCATAGAATTTTGAAATGAAACAAAATATGGCAAGAAAATGTTGGTCCAAAATGTAAAAAAAAGCTGCAGGTTTTTTTTTTATTTATGTAGACATATCAAAGCTGAAAGTGGCAGCTTTACAACAAAATGCTAACGTTACTAATTTGCAGTATCCTCATCACTACATACGAAGTGTGTAAACCAAAGTTGATATACTGTATGCACTGGAGGCATTTAAATGAATAAAAATTAATTTATCCAAATGTGTCCAAATAGTTATAATTCCATAATCCAGGCTTGTATTCTGTCTCCTAAGAACACAGAGGTCAGGATTAAGCAGGCTTTAGTCTGATTAAAATACGTTAGCTAAGAACGTATGGAATAAAATCACTGTCAAAAATATTCGTGCGTAAAAAAAAGATTTGTGTGTAATTTTGTCTGAGTTGGATTC
>JAQMYJ010000040.1:14932468-14947349 GCA_030014305.1 Clarias laeviceps | reverse complement strand
CAGCTGCCTGCGGCGCTCCGGATCCATCCAGTATTTCACATCTCCCAACTGAAACACTTCACCACCTCTCCTATGATAACGTGATTAGATGATCATAATTTTTGCTATTCATTCACATGTTGAGAGAGAAGCTGCTAAATGTCAGATCGGATCTCATATCAAACAAGGTATGTCTAAGGTCTAGGTCTCATAAAAATGTTCTGTGCAAAAATGTGTACAGATGTTGTATATGCGGTTATTCAGTTATATTTAAGGGCATATTGAAGAGTGTGACATGAAGATGAAGAAAAACACTCACTGGGACACTGCAAGCTTGGAGTAAATGAGCCTATGAAAGGATGTAACCATTGTGAAAATAGGGCACACAGAGAATGAGGTCCAGCAAGGGGCAAACAGTGAAAAATGTGGCAAGTGGAATCATTTTGCTTTGAGTCTTTGCTAACAAAGTAAACATATCCATGCAGGGAGCAAAAACCACTGAGATAGCTGTGGAGAAAATAGTGGCCTGATTACTGACTCACCACAGCAGCAACATTAATAAAGAAATACAAGATGTTTGCAGTTGGTTGAAATAATCCTATTATCAGCTTTAATTCAGGCACGGGCTCATCTGATGATGATATCATTCCCACAAAAGTGTTGAAAATGCTTGAACTAATCCAGCCATTGAAACCTGTCACCCACTCAGTTTTTGGCTATGGGGGTGAAGATCTTAATGTTAAGTGCAAATGCACACTGAAATAGAAATACAGGAACACTTAGAAGTGTTAAAGCTGAAAGTTAATGAGCAGTTAGTGATTTCAGTGTCTAGGACACCAACGATAAATTTTTTAAATAAATTTGCACATGTGTTCATTGGAATAGAACTGTTGCTGTTTGTGCACAATTTATCTTGACCATAATGAAAGATGTGTTTCCCCCCCACATCCTCCCCATGTTAACAAGCTTGTACTAATTTACTCTTTTCCAAACTTCAGAATTATTTAGTGAGATAATAATAAAAAAAAATGCCTAGATGTACTTCTTTATTAAGCCATGAGACGTGTTGACTTTGGACATGAGAAGTAAGAGTAGACATTTGATATCAGTAGTAGATTTAAAGCACTCAATAAATTTAGCTCATTTGTTGTGGACCTAGACAATTTGTGGATATTGAGGTGCTGTCTGCTGAATGCTTTTGACTGTGATCCATTTAAAATACAGTAATGTAGATCTGTGTCTCACTCATTGGCTGCATGGTGGCTTAGTGGTTAGCATTATTACCTCCCACCTCCAGGTTTGGAGACCTGAATCTTGCTTCTGGTCTGTGTTTGTGGGTTTTCCTGTGCTTGGCAGGTTTCCCACACAAAAGGCATACTAGG
This sequence comes from Clarias laeviceps, assembly GCA_030014305.1. NCBI lineage: Eukaryota > Metazoa > Chordata > Actinopteri > Siluriformes > Clariidae > Clarias > Clarias laeviceps. The sequence goes on along the minus strand of JAQMYJ010000040.1, from coordinate 14,945,988 downwards.
CTGATTTTTGGTTCCAAATAACCCATAGTGTATGATTGCGTGTGTGTGTGTCTGTGGGTTGCAGACCAGTCAATGACCAGTTGACAACCTTTGCTGAGCAATAATGACTTGAATTGGATGGATTGTGCCAAACACGTGGACTATAACATTTCATATCATTACAGGATAACTGGACAGGATTCCTAATCAGTGTTGTTTTCCTTGCCAAAGTCACCTCTATAAAGCTGTTTTTGCGCAAGTTAAATCTGTAAAGACACTTTGCAAATATAGGGTGAATATTCGTAAAAAGTGGGACATTTAATTTTAATTCTGTGTATCTTTCCCTGCATATTCATGTAAATTATCCGTTAATTTATTAGTCAAATAATAATAATAATAATAATAATAATAATAATATGTAAATGTTTCCAACTCACAAGATGTTTTACAAGAAAAAAATTATTGGAAAAAATTTAAACACCTGTCATAGAATTAAATCTACCTAAAACCAATTAATATTGAAGTTGATCTGCAGACATAACGAGTGGTGCTTGTGCTTGTAAGGTTGCCTTTGAGTAAACCCATAGACAACCTTCTTGTCTGCTCACTCTCTGTCACACTGCTGCTCTCTGCTGTATCTCGATGGTAGTTGAAACGAATAGCAGTTCAGTAGCAGCTGGTGAAATCTATAACATTCAGCAAACATACTGATATTTTCAGGAATGTATTGTTATTCAGGGCCTTGCAAAAGTACTCACATTTCAACCACAAACTTAAAAGTATTTTATTGGGATTTTATGTAATAGATCGACACAAAGTGGCACATAATTGTGAAGAAAATGATACATGTTTTTTATAATTTTTTTTACAGATAAAAATCTGAAAAGTGTGGGCGTGCATTTGTATTCAGCCCCCTGAGTCAATACTGTTGTGGAACCACCTTTCGCTGCAATTACAGCTGCAAGTCTTTTGGGGTATGTCACTACCTGCTTTGCATATCTAGAAAGTGAAATTTATGTAAAGTAATAATAATATTGTATTGTATGCTGTATTAACATATGCATCCCTTGGAAGATTAATTGTGCTTTGTGTGTTATAGATATTCTCTTACATCATTTTATCTTTTTAAACAAATTTAAAATCTTATAAGGTACAACTGAATTATAGGTAATACAAGTAATTGTACTAACATCAATGGTACAGTAACCTTAAAAGATAGATTACTCCCTTTGTATTACATGTGCATATTTATCACACATTTATGTCCAAAGGAAATGACTTGCTAAAACACCAGTGAACTTTCTATAAGTTGACCAGTTGACTCTTCACCAGCAAACACACCCAGGAACACAGTGACCCCATTACCTGCCGCCAAAAGCAATTTCTGGTTCTCAAGGCGATTTAGTATCCAAATATACCAACCAAAAAAAGAGCACATTACACTCTTCCATCAGCTAAAGTCAATCTTTAACTAGTGAATAACAGGGAGTGAACATCTTGATTCAATGGGGAATGGCATAGCCTACTTAACACTTGGGAAAAAGTCAAAGTGATTTAACATATATTAATAATTGATAATTATCCTGCCATTTCAACTTAAGTGAGTTTGAACATGCTGTGCAAAAGTAATCATCTGTCCCTGTTCCTTGTCCCAGTCACCAATAGTTAACCTTTTAGAGATGTTTCCAGGACTGCAAAGGAAAGCTTATTTCTTACTGCCAAACAACAATAAAAAAAAAACACTGACTTACTGAACTGAGAAATCAAATAGGGTTTGATGTGGAGGGATGTGTTTTTCATTTAATTAATTATTTCTTTCACATTCAATTGTGGTTAATACTTGAATATATTTGTTGAAAAAAATAACTTTGTGTGACCCTATATAAGACAGTAAGGATAAGTTCCTTGGCTGACCTAGGGTAATTCTTGCCATAAAAATGGTCTAGATTAAAGAAATGGGAACAAATATTTTACTTCACTTTTAGAAAAAAAATTTCCTTAAAGAACAGTTTTGTACCTTTTCAATAAATGTACCCTTAATGGCACAGAAAGGCCTTTGATGATGGTACAACTGAATTATAGGTACATACAGTAATTGTACTAACATCAATGGTACAGTAACCTTAAAAGTTAGATTACTCCCTTTGTATTACATGTGCAGATAACGTACACTGCATGAACAAAACTTAGATTTCCACATCAAAATATAAAGCAACATTTACATTTTCTAATAATTAGCTTAATATGTTTCATCATAACAGTTAAATAAAAACTCGTGGGAAAATATTATGTAAAAAAAAACATATATTGTAATATTTGTAAAAAACAAAATACAGTGGAACCTGGGATTGCGAGCATAATTTGTTCCGGAAGCGTCTTTGTATATCATAACACTTGCATATCAAAACGAATTGCCCCCATAAGAAATAGTGGAAACTCAGATGTTTCGTTCCACAAGCCAAAAATATTCGTATAAAAAGAATTAATACAAAATTTAATGTAAAAGAAAACCCAAAACAAATAAATCTACACTTTACCTTTGAAAAGAATCTCGATAGAGCAGTGTTGCCATTAGTGAGAGTGTATGATTATGTGTGTGTGTGTGTGGGTGTGCGTGTGTGCGCAAGAAACCTCTCTAATGACACTTGCATTTGCTTTACGCGCACACACACACACAGTCACAATGTTATAATAAACAGTACACATGCTTACGGATGTTGACTATACAAGTGACGCACATCACTTGTATAGTCTGAGACCATCATGGGAGACGATTACCCATAATATACATAATTGTATAGTCTGAGACCATTATGGGAGACGATTACCCATAATCCTGTAGCACACGAGAGAAAAGAACCATTGGCTCAGTTGTGATTAGGTGATGCTTGGCAGACAAAGCGCATACGCATTATTTGTATATCAAGACGTTCGTTTATTAAATTAAAATTTATTTTCAAATTTTGCTTGTCTTGCAAAACGCTCCCAGACCGAGTTACTCACAATCCAAGGGTCCACTGCCTAATGTACTTCTGGAACCTCTTTTTAAATTTTTTTTTAAATTATAATAAATACGGTCAACGTTTGTAGCTATGAGTGTAATATGGAATTTACTCTTCACTACTGCATAAAGCCACCACAATTATTGACTCATGAATAATTGGTTGCTGTGTTAACTATTACGCATAGCAACAAAGCACTGATTGGCCAAAGTCCGCAGGCCGCAGGAAGCGCGGGAAGCAGGCGACAAACAACAGCTGTTATTTTATTAATATAACTCGATATTATCAAACTAAATTATGGCGTAATTTCAATGTGAGTTATTTTATTTTGTGATTATTTATGTTTATATTCAGTTTGCAAATTGCAAATTTACCCACCCATCCTGAACATAGTGAGTTAAATTACCTTATTTAGCTTTGCAACCAATGATGTTAGCCATTAGGTCAAGTTTTAATGGGGAGAACATGCAAACTCCATGCACACAGAGATGGGAATCGAGCCTGGCCGGGAATCGAACCCGGACCCTGGAGGTGCAAGGCGTTAAAGTGTTTTCTGTCAGAACGGAGAGTGGAAAGCAGTTTGAGACCACAACACACAACCATGGCTTTATCCTTTAAAATAGTATTTTATATACTGTACCATTTTAGTGTGATTGCATTTTGTGAAAGGTTTTTCAGCTAATAGAAGTGTTTTAAAATATTTGTTTATTGTAAACCTGAAAGGTTCAAATATATGAATGTGATATACTTTCATAGTTACTAAATTGATTGAATGTCTTGTTCAATAGGAAAATTACTTTTATAGTTCCCAAAGAGACACATTAGCACCATTAAGGTACAAAAGGACTCACTGATAAAGATACCTTCAAGGACAAGATTTGTACCCTTGATTAAGGTACAATAATGTACCAGCAAGTTCATAAAACAAAAGGTACATTTTGGTTGCCCATGGTACAAATAATGTCCTTGATGGTACAGACACAATTGATATAAATTTGTTTCTGTTTCTCTATATTAGGGTACAGTTCTGTGCCCTTGAAAAGTACCGCCCCAGGGACAATGGTTTGTACCTTCATTAGTACAAACCTGTATCTTTATTTCCGAGAGTGTATGACAAGCTGCAAAGTGCCTAAATACACAATTTAAAAATTGGTTATGTAACTACCTTAGCAGCAACCTCATTTCAACTCTCATCTGTTCCAACTACTCAGCATTCAGCATGACCAGTATTCTAATTAGCAGACTGATTATCTGTCTTCATTTGAACCTGTTTCTCACTGGTTCATGTTCGAATTAGATGTTTAAAAAATACCATATGGGCTGACTCAAGACTTCAGCACGATACTCTATATAATTGGTAAGACTAATGCTGCATGTATTGAAAAAAAACAAAAAACAGTCAAGACCACCATACAGCTCACTGTTTTATTTAGCAACTCAGTGACACACACCTCTGAAGGAAAGGAACTAGCAACTTTGCAGCAGGTGGAAAACCCGACAGTTTTTCAGACTGTAACATTGACACCACGTTGAAAATGTAAAAAGTCTTTTTTTAGACAATAATGAGTCTCTCATCAAAGTGATATGTAAAAGGTGGAAAACTCTCCCACCCGAGTCTTTTTTCTTTTCTTTTTTTTTGCATGAAACAAACAAATGAAATTACCTGCCATGTTTTCCATCTTTTAGTTGCTTCACATATATTCAGATATATATTTATATTTATCAACACTTTTCTAAAGAATTAAAATATTCAGCCACATGTACTGAAAAGAAGATCCACTTTTAAATCACAATAATAAATATAAAAAGGATATATAGCAAATTCAATATAAATGATGTGGTAGCTGAGAGAGAGCACGAGGACTGGTCAGTCAGGACATATTGGCCTGGATTTAAAAAAAAAAAAAAAAAAAAAAACTCAGAGATTCAACAGTTCCTGAGGTTCCTATGTTCCCCATATGGGCAAACAACATGAGGGGAATGGCTTTTAAAATCGCTGAGAAGCTTCTACAAAAGGTCAAAGTGCAAATTCAAACATAGCAGGCCTTAATCACATTGAAAATCTTTAGTTGACTCGAGCAGTTTGACAGAGGCTATGCTTTCCCCTATATCACTGGCTTTACTTGTACAATATTTATTTCAAGTCTTTGTGAAAGTAGTAATAAAAATCATTTGAAGCTCATTAACCATCAGGTCCATTGTGGAGTATTATGGGGAGGACAACTAGTGTTGCACTTTGAGCTGATAAGAAGCTCTCTCTCTCTCTCTCTGTTTTTTTTTTTTTTTGATCCAGCACCTTCATCCACCATCAGGGACTGAAATGCCGCCTCTCAAGGCCCTTGCACATGGATCCCAACCCTGATTCATTCTGAACTACTGCTGAGGAAGTAACACACTTCTCAAGTGCAAAAAAACTGAACAGTGTTTAACAGAGAGGTAACACACCTGCAAATGAAAACAGGCTTCTATAACAGTTGTACTAGACTAATGTCTTGAGGAATAAAAGCACAATGAGAGTTTTCTCACGTTCTGGGACACTAACGTGAACCGACGACAGACAGTCACAAATGATCACTGTATGCATTTTAAGTGTGCAAGGACCTTAACAGTGGTTTAACCAAGTCTCTATAACTTTCTTACATAACATTGCCCCTCCATGCACAAGATTAAAGAAACAACTTGAAGTCACAAACTGAGGCTGGGTATGTGGGTCTTCAACAAAAAGAAAAAAAAATAAACTAACAACAAAAAGAATCTAATCCTCTGTACATGTAAACATCACACACTTCCACTGAGTCAGAACCAGAAAGAAATAATACAAAGCTTCACATTGGTATACAAAGAGAAACCAGGCTTCAGCCTACAGTTTCCAGGCAGGTACAGGAGTAGAAACAAATCAAATACAATAATCATAGTAAGAACAATAACAATAATCTTACAAAGCACCACAAATGAAAAGAACACAGGCAATGGTTGTTACCACATTTTGATTGCAGACCTCTGCTGCACTTATAAAAAAATAAGTCATAGCATTTCTTCTTCTTTTTTTTTTTTTTACCTCCAAAATTTTATTTTTCGATGTGTGTTTTTGAGCATGTTTGTTTAGATGTGTCTTGCATTTTTCCTTGTGAAGAGTTACACAGCTCTCAGACCTTGTTCTCAAACACATACGAACATAAATACATTACTACAGTTATTTCACATGGAATCTGACTAAAGAAAACAACAGAAACGATCGTGTAGAGCAAGTGGAAATACCAGCACTGTTATGTGTTCAAATCACTATACACTCATTTTTCAGTACTCACTAAAACACGCATGGGAAATCAAACCGATCCCTTCATCAACTGTTTCTCACAGTGTCTGACAACGGATGCCAACTCCATTTTCTGTTTGGATGCAGGTCTCGCTAAAATATGTGCGTCTTTGAGAATAATGACATTTTGCTTTCTCTGTGTTAAATAAATGTTCACCAAATAAATAAATTACTTGAAGCAGTAAAGAGTACAGTAACATATGTTTTCCAATATTATAATCTTTGATTCCAGATTTAAGACATTTACTAAAATAAACAAGCCATAAAGTGCTTAAATATTTTAAATTATTTTAAGATGTAATCTGATGTAATTCCTGCACAGTCTTTGTCAGATTGTATTCTTCTGCGTGTCTGAGTTCCCTGTTATATGCAGAATTGGCTAAAGTTTAATTTTGTGTCTACATTGTGTCAGTTCCCTTTAGAAGCATACATAAAGAACTTTATAAATCTTCCAGACATATAAAGAATTGAAAATAATAGAAATTACACACACATCAGATCAAAATAAACAAGTACAGTAAACCAGTGGAAATGCATCGCTCTGCTTACCTGACACCCCCAGTAGGAATAAATATCTGGTTCATACAAATTTTTTTCTGGTTATGGCTACAACAATTGGAGTGTTGTTATTCCACTTGAAGGCTTGAAACACACAGCTTAAATAACTTTACACTGCTTAACTTTTCCAGGATTGTCTTTTGCTTTATTTTATACAGTGTCTTGTTGTGCGAGGCCTGAACTCTGTGACATGTTTTGAAATTAACAAGGGGGCGTGAGACAAGCAAAAGGGAGCTCGGTGTCTGAGTACGTGGTGTAAAATAGCTATGTGCACTACATCACTCAACTGAATTTCGATGACAGGAGTAGGAGATGTAAGTGTTGAACCTCAAATTGTTCGGAAAATCACTAAGGTGTCCAGCCAATCAAAACCCTTTATCTGGTAAGACTGACATCACATGAATTATGACATACGTAGTATGGAGGTTTTTTTTTTTTTTTTTAAGCTTTGGCCTATTTCCACTGATAATTAGGTCCCTTCGCTTAAACAGTTATGCATATGTACATAAATAAGTTCCTCAGATGTTTCTGATTGGTCCCCGTGCAGTATGAAAGTGACATAGTTATGAGGTTAGAAAACAAGAGCAGCATTCACAACTTAACAAAATTTGTTTGCAATGCAGCATGGGAAATGCAGTATTTTGTCTTATTTTATTTAATTTATTTTTTTGTTTGTTTTTGTGAGCTCATTTCCCAGAACTCATTGCAGTGCTGAGGATAAAGGGTTGCAAAGGCAATGGGGTGTGTAGGAGGGGTCGAGAGCGGGGTTGTAAGTATCTCAGCGCAGCTTCATTTGCATAAAGTCCAACAGTCTGACATGCCCATTTGACTGAATTTATAAATCTGTAGCAGGCAACATCAATCAAATCATTAAATATAGTTTTTGTTTGTATGATTTGTTTTTATATATGAGAAAGAACTATGTTGTGAAAAGTGTGTGAAATTTTCACACAATGCACTAAAAATATTATCATATACATTGCACCTTACTCCCAAACTCAGTAGCATTAATCAAATATTAGATATTTAACAATTCAAATTCCCCGATTTATCTTTGATGGTATCTCCAGTGTAAACTAAAGGTTTGTCTCTATGGCAATTTTACACACTTATTGGCTAAGAATTTCCTACTGGGTCTGCTGTTTACATCTTGTAGACATATATACAGCCTGTGGGCAGGCAGTGGGCCAACAAATTTTTGTAATCCAGCCCACAAAATGAATTTAAATCCATGTGTTGAATTAAAATCGATCTGTGGACCATAATTGAACAGAAATATAAAAAAAGGTCTAGTCTCTGTTATTCCATTAGGGGTAAAAAGAGCCAAATATAAACTAATGACAGTCAGAAGATCGTGAGTATGAATTCCACCAACGCCACAGTCAACCATGCCCAGTCAAGGGAACAATATTTCCCATGCGCTCTGGGTGGGGAGACATTACTCTACACTCCCTGTAAATTACATCAAATCATGGCAGTCTGTGAGCTCATGTAGGTGGCAGGGAGCAGGCTTTACATGTCTAATAAGAAGCACATGTTAGCTTTCACCCTTCACAGTATGATAGAGAGAGCTGGCTGGAAGGGGAGAACTGGTAGATGACTACATTTAAAGGGAATTCTTCGCTACAAAAAGTTTAAGTGGGTCAAATAAATATGCAAGATACTATACTGTAAAAAAGTATATATATGGTAATGAATTTCAGTCTGTTCATCAGTTTTATATATGATATCTGTTCAAGCCATGTGCAACTTATTTAAATAATTAAATAATTAGTTTTTGATGGTGTTATTTTTTTCTACAGAACAGATTCTTTTGGTCAGCCCACATGATGCTGGATCCTGTATATTGCAGCCTGTTTAAAACATACCCTGGATTCACTTTTTATGAAGCTAACTAGGGCTTGAATATACAGACTGTGCAACAGCAGCGGTTGGGCAAACTTGTACTTGTTTTGTACTTGGATGTCTATCTGAATGAAACTAGATTAGGATGATCTGTGCTCTATTTTTTGGTGTGGCTGCTTCTCAACTGATTCAACCCTATGTTGAATGTGAACCTGTCACATAGCTGACTAAGAGCAGACTGGAACAAGAAAAAAAAAAAGAACAAAAGATTTGCCTTACCAATAAATATGGACAATTCGTTTGTGCCTATATTGGGGCGTCCCTTTAAGTTTCATTAAGATGAATTAAACTGAATTAAATGAAATTAAATTACATTCACACATAAGTGCATAACCTATGGTGTAACTCTCTATGTGGCTGCAAAGGATCCCACACCCTATAATCTCCAGCTGTAAAAATAATAATGGTCTCTGACTGCTGGATGGTGATGATACAAACTAGATGCACAGGAAATGGCATAATCTGTTTGCTCTAGTCACACTCGCAATACTGTGTTATACCAAACTGATTGTGTAGAATCATGCTAATCTATCTGCCACAAGTGCTGCAGTGTTCCTCTGTAGTCGTCCATCGGATGGCTTTTGCATCATGGATTGTGCTCTGTACAGTGACATCATTTTAAAATCAAGCCTGTATTGGTCATGTAACTGCACAGCCTCAGAGATTAGGCCTTCTCAGATCATGGCCTTTGGCATTAAGAGAACAGTAGTTTATCGAAGCCTTGTACAGAGAGTTGTGCCCTGTAACAAATCTAATTGAGGGCAAAGGGATGAGGGCAAAGACACTATAATAACAATAAGGCTATCATGAAGAATGTAGTAGGTAGCTCTATAAATATTGGGGACACTGTGCACGTGTACGTATGTGTGTGCTTGTGTGTGTTTGTGTGTGTATATGTGTGTATTTGTAGTACTTCTGTGCAACTGCTTGTGGCCATGTAGCTACATATACATTTTAATGTGCTGTGTGCATATCCCAATTCATGTATGTATCTGTGCACATCTGATCGTGTGTTTTGTGACTGTATGCCTGTGTATGTGCATATGTATGTGTATGTGTGTGTGTGGGGGTTTCAGTTCTGCTGTAGAATGAGGTTTTCAAGCTCGTCAGCTGAGCGGAGCAGGAAGGCGGCGGACTCACGATAGCCGGCGATGAGCTGCCGCACTGCCGTGACTTCAGGCGGGCTCAGCTGTGCTGACGCTCCTCCGCCTCCACCGCCCTGACCGTGACTGTTAGAGCTAGAGGAGGAGGAGCTGGAGCCCACAGACTTCATACTCAAGTCAGTGGGACCTGGCAGAGAGAGAGAGAGAGAAAACAAATACGACTGAGTGAGAGTACAGAGAGCAGGATGACGTGCATGTCTTTCAGATGAAAACACTTTGCCTCTAAAGCTCTTAGCCTCTAACCGTTGCTCTGTGCCGGTGCACTGCTTTGCAGGTTGTTGCCTAGGGCTCCGTAACCACGGAAACTGTAATTGAGCCCCCCATTGGTGTACAGCTGGTCCTGGGAGTAGGCTGAAGCAGCCAATGAGAAGCCTGAGTGGGCCACAGCGGCTGGGTCTCTGGAGTTTGATTTGTCTGCAGTAATAGACTCGTCCTGCAGAGGGCAGCAGCAGGAAAAAAAATTTTAATTACACATTATTTATACTTTGTACAGGGTATTTATTTAATAATTTCTTTCGGCAAATTGTTGGTTCACAAAAATGCAGTTTAAATCTTAATGTTTTTTTTTTTATAACTGCTTAATAATAGTGTATTTGTTCCCTTTATACGTAAATGTTTATTCAATGCCTTTTTTGGTACAAGTTTGTCATGTATATGCAATGTTGCATGCAATATGAATGTTCAGTCACTGACTACAGGGATTTTTTTTTCCTCATTTAGTTTCCTGCCTGTGTCTATGCCTATGCCTGTGTGTGTATTTCTGTGAGACAGAGACACTCACGTGGTTCTGGTAGATGTCAAGGCGCATTCTCTTGGCAGCATTGCGTGTCTCACTCTCACAGGCAGCTGCCAGGATGTTTTCAGCCATGGCAGAGGTGAGGTGTGGTGGGGTGGGCCGTGTCTGAGCAGAAGCCGAATCAGGCAAAAAGTGAAAGGAAAGTTAATACAACAAGAATGATAAACCCTGCTGCATTGTCAAAGTTACTAAATAGTAGCAATAAGCTCTTTAAATATGTTAATGCTTGGTCCAGGTCCTAATCCAGGTTTAATTTTTTCTTTATGTTTGTTTCATTATTTTAGCTTATTTTAGTATTCAGGATTTATTTTTTAATCCTACAAGCTTAAAAATCAAGTGGGTGTATATTTTTAATATACACATGTTACAAATATAATTTTTTTTCTAAATGCTATACCTCAAAGCCTCCTTTCTTCATGCGTCTACAAGATTTGAGGTAGGTGCGGATGCGTTTTCGAGCTCGCTCCTGGAACTCTGGGAACTGGCGGCTGCAGGACTCAATGATTGCCTGAATCTTCTCTTTTGGTTGCTTGGAGATGGGCACCATTCGGTCCAGATTCTCATCCACAAACAACCGTACAAACATCTGGGAGTAAGAGAGGAAATGGCAGTGAATTTGAGTATTTGACAGCAGATGGAAGGCAGAAAGAAACTGCAGATGAAAGAAGCAAAATTAAATTCTAATGAAAAGAAAAGTAAAAAGAAATATGGATGAATGTTGGTAAAAATCAAAAGAAAATAGAATCCAGCCTAATAACAGTCTTAAAAATAGCACAAACATTTCAGAGGGAAGAATGCAAGGAGAGACAAAAAAAACCTGGCTTAAAGAAAGATAAAAAAAAACAAGAAATCCAAGAGTGATAGATCAAGGGAGAATGTGCGAAAATTCACCAGTCAGCCGTAACATTATGACCACCCGCCTAATATTTTTGCTTCAAAATGGCCCTGACCCGTCGAGGCATGAACTCCACTAGACCACTGAAGACATGCTGTAGTATCTGGCACCAAGTTGTAGGTAGCAGATCCTCAAAGTCCTGCAAGTTGAGAGGTGAGGGCTCCATGGATCAGATGGATTGATGGATTGAGATATGGAGAAATTAGTCAACACCTCAGACTCATTGTTGTGTTCCTTAAACCATTCTTGATGCACGTTCGCAGTATGACAGGGTGCATTATCCTGCTGAATGAGGCCACTGCCATCACTGAATAACGTTTTTATAAATGGTTGTACTTGGTCAGCAACAATGTTTAGGTAGGTGGAATGTGTCAAAGTAACATCCACATGAATGGCAGGACTTCACCTCTTCACTATTCACTTCACCTCTCAGTGGTCATAATGTTATGGCTGAGCACCATATAATCAAAAAACTGTCAAAATAAGGTCTCACGTTGAAAGCTTTGAGTCTCTCGGGGTCTAGACCTTCTGTATCATTAATCTTGTCACTGTCGTCATGGTCATCATGATCATCATCGTCATCATCCATGACCTGAGTGCGTGTCGTATTCAAGTCTTCGGCACACATGCTTGCTTCAGTCTTTACCGAGTCGTAGCTTCCTGAGCTATACTGAGGAGACTGGAATCAGACACATCAGAAAAAAATTTATTAAATTTTTCATTCACTTTAACATTACATATAAAAACACAAACTGGAGTCAAGTCCCATTTCTCAGTGCTATATTTCAGATGTGTGTTTATTTTACAGTCCTGCTATCTAGTCGTTACTTCTACGCCTACTGAAATCTTAGTGGAGAATATGCAGCATACTCTCGAAATCCCCCAGTGTACCACAGCAGGTAATGTGACATTTAGAGACAATGCATGGCCTATATGTAGAACACTCTGTAATTAAAAAAATGTTTTCACCCTCACCTTGTTGCCATATTCTGTCTTGATTGCATGCTTCCTGTTAGGGTCGGTAGGGAATGGTGCAAGTGTGGGAGTAACGCCTGGCACCAGCCTGTCACTCAGGTTAAGAGGCTGCTGGCCTTCCTCTGAGGATGATGAGGAGGTGCTAAAGTCCAGTGGTGCTGTGGTTCCATTGCTAGTCACCTCTTCATATGGAACCATGCCATCTGTCACAGAAATGCCCGCTGTCACCACAGCAGCACCGGTGGGAGGTGCGAGGGAAGGAAGGCCATTAGTGCTGGCACTCTCAGAAGAGGAGTCATCTGTGAGAGGAGAGGATAACGAAAAAAGAAGGGAAACAAAAAAATGAAGGACAACATGTTAACAATGTTTTTCCCCACACATATCCACTTTTACCAAATAATCAACCTTACTAACACAATGACAACAACTAACATAAAACACATAAAAGTGTAAACTCTAACATAGTTTAAGATTAGTATGATGTAAATTTTAATTACATTATGCCATTATATGTTGAAATGCATCTTCATTCATTAACATGTGCTTTTGATAAGCGGGTGTGTATACATATGTGCATCTCTGCTTGGATGGGTGTGGGTAGTGGACAGTGTTAAATTTTTTCAGTGAGGCTATTTCAGTGAGTGTGTATGTACATTGGGTGCAGTCAGGTGAGTCAGTTCAGGGTTATATTACTGGAAGAGAGACAGACTGAAAGAGAAAGAGAAAGAGAGAGAGAGAAGTGGAAGGAGAGGTAGAAAGAGAGGATCTGGAGGATTCATCAGAAAGGGTGCATTAGAGCAAGTGTTACAGAAACAAAAAGAATTGAAGATGGGGAAGACTAAGCTGATATACAGAAAATTCAAATTCAAATTTTATTTGTCACATACACAGTCATACACAGTACGATATGCAGTGAAATGCTTGTACGACC
>JAQMYJ010000040.1:14914460-14932368 GCA_030014305.1 Clarias laeviceps | reverse complement strand
AAAATAAACTGTACAAATAAGGGCATAATAAAAATATTACAAAGTATAGAAATATAGGAATATAGGGGGGTGGGGTAAAAAAAAAAAAAAAAGATATATAAACATTTTAAAGTGGCAAAAGTGGATGGGGGAAGGACAAGGATGGAGAAAGCACCCACGTATCTCGAGAGAAAAGGCAACAAAGCAAGAGGTTGCAGCTCTTTCCATGCATTGTGTTAATAATCAACAAGATACTGCACACCATCCACACACATGGTCCTGTAAGTGTTTTATAAAAACATAAACAACATAGTCGATCACACAAGTATAGCAGGTTGTGCATAAAAAAAGCCCACTGGCTGAATGCTTTCCCCCTCTCTCCACTTTCAGAAAGGTGGCTTCTGCAATCCAACACTTGCTCCCCCACCCAACATGACCTCCCTCAGGATTCAGCACCATCAGTGCTCTTCTCTTTGCACACTCACACACACACACACACACACACATACACTCCCACACACACACACACACATACATTTTACAACAACCTACCAACTTTTCTTTTATCGGTTTAGATATTTTGCTATATTTCATTTTATGATATACAGTGGTGTTCAATAATTTTCTTATAACACCCAGGTAACTCTGTTTTCCTTTAGAATATTATATGGTTGGTTCCTTATAGAATCATTCAATCATATAAATAAATGAAAGCAGTCAAGCACAGCAAAACTGACAACCTAAAAACTGATTCAGTATCACCTCAACTAAATAAATATATTCACATAAACATGTGCAAAGCATTCGAAGTTTACTAAAAAGCTAGCACTTACAGTCTATCTTATAATTCAGTAAAATATAATTATACTAATATTAAGCATTTGGGTATAATAATACTTTTCAGGCAATTCTTTGATCAGAACCTGTCACAACAACCCAATTCAAGGCTCCCCAAATTCACACACTTAACATCCCTGATATTGTATTTTTGATTAATATTTCAATTGTCTAGACAGTATCAAACTGTCCTAAATAACTGCCACTATGTGTACACTATGTGCCTGTGCACTATCCACTAATGCATGAATACACTTTTTGTGAAGTTTGTGGTCAAACTCCAAAAAGGGCACTGTTCTGTGGAAGAGTCTCTAATTATTGACCAAAGGATATAAGTGATGGTCAGGATCTTGATCAGTGTGTGATTTGTGATCAGATTTGTGGACAATAGTTTATAACTACAGCATTGACTACTTTGTTCACAAAACTGACAAAATCTGAAAGCTTAAATAGGAAGCTTCAATAGAGCTAATTTGTTAATAGCAACACATCTCTTCAAAAATATACTTGTTCAAATAAAAATTTTCAAAAATCAGACCTTTTATTCAAAACACCATTCATTATTTTCTTTCTTGGGATTTGTCCCATTTATCGCCACATTGGACCATTTGTTCCATAAGACCAGGCTAAAGTTTTATACCGGATACACTCCTGTCGCAACCTTCCTATTTTTCTAACCTGACTTGGAACTGGTACTGCACGCAGTGGCTGGGGTTAAGGGTTAAAGGTCTTGCCCAAGGACCCAACTCCTTGGGCTCAAACTCTCCACCCTTCAATCAGCAACCTGACTATGCTGAACTAAAAAACAGCAAAAACATGCACTTTAAATGACTTCACCATGATGGTCAGGAGTAAAGGATTTTTTATTTACAACGATAAATTCATTGTTCACTGTACATATTTTACCTGCACGTTTCCTTTTTTTACATCAATGTCCTTTAAATTAAATCCATAAACTTAATGTAACTCTAATCTCTGATCAAATTAGAACAACTTTTAGTCATGTAAAAAAATATAAAACAATAACAACAAAAAAAATGTCCCACAATGCCCCATGAACAGGCATTTTTAATGCAAACCTGAATCAGTGAGCAGTAGGGCTGCAACTAACGATTATTTTAATAAGCGACTAATCTGTCGATTATCCCCCCCCCCCCCCCACAAATTAACCTGCACTTTACCTTTAGAATCGCAACAGAGCAGTGTTTGTGTAGAGCAGAGAGAAAGAGTGTGTGTGAAAGTAGGAGGCGTCACACACACACACACAGCAGGCAAGGAGCAGGCTAAACCTTGAGCAGAGAGAGAAATGGACTTTTAACGTCTCTAATGAGACTTGCTTTTGCTTTACACTCGTGCTGTACACACACGCATACAGACACAAAATAACATATGTTTTACACACACACACGTGGTCACAGTGTTATAGCAAACAGTACACACGTACACGGATATTGATTATACCAGTAAGAGACGCTCACTAAGACCCAGCAGGGGAGACATTTACCCGATTACGTATTTCTCTGCCTCCGCCATGTATCTTTCCTCTACCTCCGCTCGTTTAAAAAAAAATTTTTTGCTCCACCCTGTCTATGAGGCGCCGAACTCTGCTAGCATCAGTATGCGAGACCGAGTGTGTTTACTCTGCTCCGCGCTCAACTAAAGTTTTTTTAATAATCAAATGTGTCCGCGTCGCGCGACACAACAAATCGATTATGAAATTCGTTGCCAACACTTTTAGTAATCGATTTTTATCGATTAAATCGATTCGTTGTTGCAGCCCTAGTGAGCAGTGTCTCGCACATGACGATTGTGTGAATGAGTTTCACCTTTCCATAAATTTGAAACCTGACAGGATTTTATTCAGTGGTCTGAAGCATTCAATACATTGCATCATCAGCATCCGCTGACCTTGTTGTATTGTTAATTTACATGGTGTACCTACAAACACATACGTACAGTATGTGTAGGAGGAGAGGGAAGCACCATAGCAGAAAGAAATAGAGAAATACAAGAAATATTACTAAAAGGCAAATAAATGTGAGGAATGTGGTATTAGCCGTAAAAATAATTGACTATTTACGTATCTGAACATACAGTAAACAGTAAGTCTATGACTTTACAGACAAACAAAAAATACTTACAGTTACTGTACATGGTATGTCAGTAAGCTTAAAGTTTTACATAAGAAAACCTGCTGGGTTTGTTATTCCTATATAAAGACACCACACAAGAATAAAAAAGCAGAGTATTAGCAAATGTGGGCAGGCAGTAGTGACCGTTAAGACAGCTTCCTGAAACGATACAAAGAGGAAATAGGTCCTTCCATGCTATTGCAGTAGATGAGAGTAACCTACTGACCTGGAGCTGACCCCTGGCCACTCTTCCTAACACTGTTTTCTCTTTAAGATAATTCCCCTTGGACTCTCCACAGCTTTCTGTCATGGGCAAGAAAGCCTGAGCCCTATGTGCTGCTCTTCGCCCTCTTTCCCCATCCCTGGTTACACAGGATTAACCCACAAAATCAGCAGTGCAAGCTGCTCCTCCTCTCCCCGGCCTGGCTCTGAGTGACCAACCAGCCCCTCCCCAAGCAGCCATTTTAGAAAACCGTCCTCTCTGCCGCAATCAGTCCAAGCACTGAACGGAATGGAGCCACAAGAGACAGGGAGAAAGCAAGACACATACACATGGTGAGACAGGGGAATTGAATACTGTAAGTGTAGAGTTTTCCCTCAAAAAGGGGCAAAAAGAACATGCTTATAAAAAATGATATTTATATAGATAGTAGAAAAGTGAAAATTGTTTTAAGGGCTTAAGTAAAATAAAGGAATGCAGGTGTAAATATATTTATTTTCAGGCTTCTAAAAATATAATTGTTTACCCAAATACATGAGTACACATATGCAAAACCATGCCCAGTATTCACTTAAATCCTCAGTGAGCCTGAAACCGACTGAGTCATAATTTTAAACAGCAAGTCTAAACTAGCCTAAGTGTTATAGCATGAAGCTTGTGAAAGCCTTCAAACTTCTCTTAATGGTTCTAGATAACACTGGCAGTCATTTAAAAAGAACCCATTCAGTATATAATGGACAAGTGTAAGAGCAAAGACCTGAAAATAGGTTGTAATGGACTCGTCATCAAAAATGATCTTTACAAGGCACTTACCTGACTCTTTTTAGTCATACGGTAAAATCCAAATGTCCAGGCTAATGCGATTTTATCCAATTATATATTTTACTTTATTAAGATTACATCATACTACATTATTAGAAACCCAAATAATTATATTACTTAACACTGTAGAAATAATATGCAAGAAACACAGGTGGCATTATCCATTAAACAGCAGATGGCTGTATAAATATAAACAGTTAATAAATGTGAACATTTTAATAACTTTTTTATTTAAAAATAGTACCAAGATATGTTCTAACAATTTCTGTTATAAATTCAATGGTTAATTAAGCTGTTATTATCCTATATGGAGACACATTTTCCATAAGGTTTTTAATAAATGATGCAAAGCTTGTGCAGTTGGTTGTAAAAGTATTTAATTGCATATTTCCTTTTTTAAATTTAATTTGCTCAAAACATCTGTGGATCAAAAAGAAAATAATTTAATATATCCATTTTATTAAAATAATATAGTGGTAGAAGTGAACTCGGTGCAGCTCCAGAGTGTTATACAGCCATTCATTATCTTCTACATAAAAACACTAGTTTCTTCGCTAAATGAGTTCATTCAGGAAAAAATATGATCAGCCTGGGCAAGCTGTGTTTTTTTAAATTTAAGTCTATAATAGCATGATGTGTTTTGTTGAGAGAGACCAGAGTTGGCCATGAAAACTAGCTGTCCCTACTGGATAGAAAGAGGAAATGAGAGGAAAATTGATGGAAAGCACTGTCTAACCTTCCTCCTCTTTAATGCTGGGTTGAGGGGGCGTGGTCTTCCTCTCTGGTCGTGGCTCAGGAGTGCCGCTAGGCGCTGCTGCTGGAGCGCGCTCAGTAGACCCCCATGCTGGCTCAGCCATATCCAAGTCTTCACTGCTCACCGAACTCTCATCCTAACAGGGTGGAACAGATGGAGAAAAGTGCAGAGGGAATAGATGAGGTGGACATGGTAGAAGGAGAAAAGATGAGGGAAGAAAACTGCTTAAAACACCCAAAATATCTATTCACATAATTTCTATTAAATGAGTACCTTGTTTATAAAAGCTACCTCATACAAAAAAGCTGGTCTTATACAAATTATACAAGTTTTCTGTCACTTGTAGTTCAGTGCTACATTTTTAGCGACTGCAGATGTATATCGACTTAGACTTTTCACTCTGCTCTAGCTTAAATATGTCCCTTCTTAATATAAATAATGAAGATTAAAAATCAGAAACAATTCTTAAAAATAGCTGTCACTCTTCTAACAATATGTACCTTCATGAAGATGTGTTTCCACTCCTATTATACTGGGAATGGAAAGAAGAAAAGTGAGAAGAATGGCTTCACGTTAAATAATGAGTGACTTGAAAAAAAATGCTATTTTTAACTTTCCCCAAAGATGCTTACGTTATCATGACATGGAGACAAGTGGATGGGGATGAGTGCCAATGCAGGAAGGAGTGGATGGGGGTAGGCTTAGAAACAACATAAAAAAAAAAAACGTAGACGTTTGCCTTGGCTTGATTATACCATGTGTCTTGTAGATGTGGGTATATTTTTATACACTGATGGGGACTGAGGATTATTTGACCATTTTTGACTTTGTGAGGACAACTGCCTGGTTGCCACAAGAAAACAAAAACAGCAGCTCTTTCTTTACACTTGAGTGTAAGCAGATAATAAAATGGGCTCCACCAATACTTATGTCAATAAAACGGGGCTGACAGTAAGACAAAGGTGTGTGTCTGTGTGTAGTGCATGAGATTAAGACATGTGAAGACACCTCTCTCTCTCTCTCTCTCTGATGGATGGCTGTAACATTAAAATGGACAAAAAAAAGCATATTTTGGTTCAGAGATACTTCCAGAGCTTCACACAAGCTCTGCCATCTGGCACTGCTAATATTAGCACTTCATTCTTGGTCTAAAACCTTCCTTTACTAGTATGCTTATAAACGTTTACATTAACTTATCCAGAATGAATCTGAAAACACTGCTTAAAGAAAACCCATTAACCTTTACATAATATCTATTTGATATGTGCTTTATTAAGTGTAAACCAGTACTATCTACAATGAATGCCTTTGAGCCACTGCTGCAAGCATTCATCAGTCCCCAACATATCATCACATGCATGTGCCATCCTCCTTAACAATCCTTCTTCCCCACTACACACACACAAACACAATTTCCACATTTCCTAAACCGCACTCTTACTCATTCTAATGACTACACTAAACACTCTCTATAAACCAACATATCAGCTTGCCTATGCGTCTAGAACATTTAATACACCATCTCAACCTCCCCCACCAATACCCTCACCCAAAAAATCACTAGCAGTCTCCCTACGCATACCCCCACCACCTCCCCATCTCTCCCCGTCACTACTTCACCCTCCGGTGCTCTCATCCAAGAAGGCCTAGAGACAATAGATAACGGGAATACCAATTTCACATTCAGAATGAATATATGAGCCTCATACCTACACTATGTTATATCTGCCCCTTTAGCTCACTGTTTATCAATTCCCATAGTAACCGGCAGACATGAAGTGAAGCTGTAGAAAGAGAAGGTCGAATGGGTGTGCATTGAATATGGAGGTATGTGGGGGAGTAAAACTACAGAGAGACAGATGGATGCATTCTTACTGGCCTTTGGGCCTATGATTACAATACACACCCCCTCCAAACTGCCCTATTGAGATACTTCACGAAAGCTTCTAATGTAATGCGACAAAGCACTTAAGTAAAAAGCTGACTGGCATGGCTCCCTACTGATAGGAGACGCGTCCTGAAAACTCTTAGCTCAACTAAAAGTTACCACATGGAGCTTTCTCAAATTTGATGGACAGCGCAATGATTTCAGTCATGTTTACATGGTAAAATAATCTGTCAAAGGCTAGGTGATACCTGACACAAAGAAAGTGAGACATAAATAATTCTGCATGTTTAAATCTTGCAGGTCTTTGTGTTACCTGCTGTTATTTACACCCATTCTGTTAAGTCTGAGAAGACTAAATTTCTGACTTACCGTTGTGGAAATCAAAGAAGCAAGTGTTGCTTAATTGAAACTTGGAATTAAGTAACTTATTGATTTGATTTTAAGGAGTAAAAATTGATTGTGCTACGTATAGTGTAAACTTGGTGTGTGATATTAAAGCTTTGAGGACTATTACATAGAAGTACGACAGACATACAGTAATCACATTCACTATTAATTTTCTGTGCTTTACACAAACAAACATTACATAACATTGAGCCTGTTAATTCATTTGCATCATAATGAGACACAGATCTCCATGTAAAGTTTTAAAGGGCTAAAGTGCTTTATGTTGGATCTATGGCATGCAGGGACATGACATACAAAATTAATAATGCTCATAGTGTACCATATACCCTTAATGATCATGTATTAGATGTAGAGAAAAACTGTAGCTTAAGCCTAAATGTCTGTTTATGCTTTTCAAAAAGATAAATATTTCTCCAATAACAATATAATAACTTCATTAACAGTCATGCCAATGAAGTTTAAGGAATTAAATAAATTTGAATTGGATTAAATGTGTTGAGAAAAACAGAAACAGAGATCAAGAGGTTAAGCAGTGGGTAGAAGGGATAAAGCAAGCAGACACACAGTTTTCGGGAGGAAGAAGAGAGCTTCTGGTAAATGCTCTAATGAGTTGAGAGAGGACTGAGCACTGAGGGCTGCTGTCCAGCTGCTTCTGGCCTCACGGGATGGGGGATGAGGAGAGACGCAGACAAGGATCGAGGGACTGAGAGAGGGAGTGCAGAAAAGACACTCCAGTCATTCCAACATGCTGGTACGAGGATTAAAATGAAGCATTTTAATCCACTGCTAACTGTGACTGGGTCCTAATTTGTCATTCTACTTTTCACTATGTTCATGAAGTCTTTAAGAAATAAAAATACATGCTGCATCCAGCGCAATGTTCGTCAACAACTGAGCTCACTACACACTCTCTCAAAGTGATTATAAAAATGTGCACTGTATTGTGAAATTTGTAATATTTAAAAATTATGAGGTAAAATGAATATTAACAATAAAAATAAACAAATAATAACAATAATAGTTGATTGCATATCTCATATCATGGCTCTCTCTCTCTGTCTCTCTCTCTCTCATAAAATATATAAATAAATACATACATAAATAAATAAATACATACATGCATACATAAAAACCCTCCCCTATCATATATGATGCACACGATGGTTACTTGCATTACCATACACAGTCACATTAAGTAGACTGCCCATCTGTTACATACTCTGTATATTGTTTGTGCTCTTTATTTAATCTGTATAGTTATTGAATGCTGTGGACTTACTGTGTATAGTGTCTTGTTTATAAACAAAATGCTGTTAAAAATATTGTTAAAAGCGTTGTTATGCATGTCTGTACTTTGACAGACACCAAAAATTATGAGGTAAAATGAATATTAACAATAAAAATAAATAAATAATAACAATAATAGTTGATTGCATATCTCATCTCAGACGGAATCAAATTCCTTCAAATACCTGTTCCTCAAATACCTGTTTTTGATTCTGATACTTTGCTCTTAGATGAATTATTATACAACTGTTTTTCCTGCAACATTTTCGCAGAGTATGGAACAAGCCGTTAACAAACTCTTGGATAAATAAATGTTCTTTATATCTATTTATCTATATTAAAGACAAAATAAAATGTAATATTTATGTTTGGATCAGTAATAAACAAGTCTTCAGAACAACAACAAAATGCTGGATTGGATTTTTTTTTTAAATCCACAGATCTGGCATGTGAACACAAGATGCTAATTGTCTTAAAGCACGATGCCATCACACCTCTGCGGTTTCACATAACTTGGCAAAAGAAGCATGCAGAAATTCGTCTGTTTCTGGGGAAGAAAAGTAATGTTGGACTAATATTGAGTTTCAATCCAGGTATTATTATTATTATCAAAAATAAAAAGGGTGGGGGGGAAGGCTGGGGTTGGTGCATCCCTAGTATATGAAATATATGTATTCTACCACATGTTCTTTCTTTTCTCGTATAGAGCCGCTCATAGAACTTACTGATTTAATGCAAAAGTGCAAAAGCATGCTTGTTACACATGGTCAGGTTGCAGGCACATAGATATCTGCAGTGACGGCAAGGATATCATAAACTCTCTCCCTGTCAAAAGAGATACTCTCACCTTATAATATGTTGAAAATATAGTGTTCTAATCAGAGTTAAAGTGCAGGAACTTACAAGCTTTTCTCTTTTAGCAGAACCTTTTAACCCACTGCAGCAAAGAAGATAGGACACTGCGCATAAGTAATTATAGTTTCATTTGGATATGAATTAAAATAAAAAGTAAGACATTAAAAATATTAATATTATGTTCTCTCCAATCAAAATTTAAATATTCTTCATAATACACAGCCACACACATTAGGACATTAGTGAGCAGTGAGATGTAAACAGTGCTCCAATGCAGCAAGTTTTTCATGGACATGAGGAAAAAAAAATAATAATCCATATTCTCGGCTAATAACCACTCTGGCTACTATAATAAAAATATCTAGTGTGTTTACGGTAAGACGCATCAGCTGCGTGAAGCCCGTTCAGTGTTCTGAGGTCATAGCGGTGTAACTTCGAGCTGTCAGAAAGGTTAGCATGTGGCACGAGACAGGCAATGGGCTAACTATGCAGCTCTTCAGAATTAATGAAGTGTATAAATGCGTTTATCTCCTACCTTTCTTTAATAGCGCCAATATTTTCGCGTGAATTCCCCTACGGAGCCAGTTAGAGGCTTTTTTAACCTTCGTGTGTTTTCCCTCACAGAGCCGGTGTGTGAATCAGGCTCGCGCGGACTCACAGCGAGGGGGCGGGGTCATCGCTCACTGTAAAGCCACGCCCAGTCAGAATGACAGAGCAGCCTGATCTAGCATGATTGACAGCTTGTGGGAGTTCCCACCTGCCTGCGCATCCACTCCGGTCTTTTTGATTTGCTTTTCCTCGCCCTCTACTTAGACAGAGGTTAATTACACCCAGGAATTACCAGGACAGTTTCGGGTACTTCCATCTCTCTAAGCCAGCTATCAGTATAGTGTTGTAGCAAATTATGCAGGTATTCATCTTTATTTATATGATGAATTAATTACTATGAAAGGTCCTGCAGCTGCAGGGTCGGAGTGCTTATGTAGGTGTGAGGAATGTTAGTCTGGAGTTATGAGAGTAATCAATAAGTATACAAAGAGAGAGTAGTAGAATGATGGGAGAGAAGGATTTTGAAAAAATAAATAATATGATTATTACAACAGACTGTCCACATGGTCTAATGCATATTAATAATAAAACATAATAAAAACTTGTTTTGTGATTTAAAAAAAAATCCTTTTGATTGCGTATGTGCTCCACTACGAATTGGTGAACACTGCTCTCTGGTGTTAAAATGCTGTCATAGAATTTTATATTAGAAGCAGCCAGATTACACACAATGTTACTAAAGACCTTAAAATAATTTTGCCAGACATGTTAAAATGTATCGTACACAAAGCATTATGGTCTAAATCCATATAATATTTTTGAACAGTTTGTAATATATGTGTTTAGGTCACACTCCATAGTAAGTGAGTCTCAAGGTTTTTTTTTTTTGTTTGTTTAATCCATGTGCAAAGAGAGGTGTATATTAGTAACCCATGTACTGCTATTCCAGGCACCCAGGTATATACTGTTGCTTAGGCAACCAAAGCTATAGAGGTTTACCTTGACAACCATGTCCTGCAAATTACGGCCCATAGGCAGTGCTCCTGTTGTACATTTACTGAACTGTATGGATTCTCTTTCTCTCTCTCTCTCTCTCTCTCTCTCTCTATATATATATATATATATATATATATATATAAAATATAGGCCCCAAACAATATATAAATTACTAATAAAATAAATCACTATGCAATGAATAACTCTAACATTGCGTTTTAAATGAAGCAAGGTTTCCACTAGCAATAACCCTGGCTCTGGTAATCTCATATACTATGATATGGATACAATATTTTTTTTTTCTACAGTACACTTTGCTGCACAAAGAATAGATATGCAAGAATGTGTTTGTTTAAAGATGCCAGAACTAAATAGCAAACACATAATTATATTTTAATATAAATTAATGTATTAATAATAAAAGGTGGTTTAGCTGAAACATTTCTGCACAATTGTGTCACAATTGTCTAGTATGCAAAAAATGAGATGAAGTAACACTCACTCCCTCATTCTTCATAACACTTATCATATGCAGAGTCATGGGAAGCCGCACAAACACATACACATTACATACACACCTACTGTGCATGCATTTGGACTCTGGGGGGAAACCAGAGTTCTGGTACACACAGACCAGAAGGTTGGTGCCAAACCCTTGGCCATAGAGATGCGAGACCACAGTGCTAACCACTAGGCCACCATGCCACCATGATGTGAAACCATAGTATTTATTCAGAACTAGGTTGCAACTACAGTAGTTTACTAATCTACAGTATTTTATGCCAGTGTTGAATTTGCATTGTTATTTTAGCCTGTAGAACTTTTTTCTATGCCAGTAGTGTGAAAAACCCTTTATGGGACAATAAGTACACTAAATAAAAATAAAGATGTTTAGAAAATGAGAAAGAATATTTGAATAAAAGAAAGGAATGTTTTTAGCCAGGTGCAACCACACACTTTCTTATGCCATTTTGGAATGTGGCGTTTTTAAGAAATGAATTTTTTTTCTTTATTTTTTTTTCTTTTTACTGTAACAAAACTTTTTGTTTCTCTCTCATGAAAATATATTGCAAGACCCCTGAGTACTTACCTGTTCGTTGGTATTCATGCACTGCAGTTTCATCTGTTTCAGGTAGGTGGCAGTAAGAGGCATGTTGTAGTCGATGAGGTCTGGGACCAGTGAGGTGGGTCGATCATTTTCTGTGGGGGTGAAATAAGCTTTAGTCATTTTTTTTTACTCGAAACACATATCCAGAAATTATGTAGTTAGATGATAAGTAGGAGACATTAAAAAGTCCAAAGTACTACAACAATTATAAATTTAAACAGGAAATTATCACAGAAGAAAAGTGACTACAAATAATAATAAAAAGATTATTATGGTATTAAAATATAGTATATTGTATTATACATTATTGTATATTATATATTAAAGTACATTCTGAGACACTGTATAAAACACTTCCTTTTGACAGTATCTACAGGTGGACCAGATAAGTAGATCATGAGAAACTGCTTTCTAACAGTCCTCACTATGTCCACTGGAGGGCGATGTTGAGACTCATCGGTTCAAAAATTCCTGAAAATATCTTGGGTCTTTGTTCAAACACAATAACCACTGAGTTGTCTTTGTTTCGCACAAGTCTGTTGACTCTAGAATGTCTGCTTACAGATTGCCACTATTTCATTTAAACATCCCCCATCTGTTTCACCTGGACTAAACTCAAAATGAGACAACCCACTTCAAATCATTTAAAAATAAAACCTCACAAAGAGAGGATTAGTAACTTACTAATGACTAACACCAGGCAGGTATCAATTCTGTATGCTTAAGGGACTAAAATATACTAGACGTACTGTATGGCAAAATGTGACCCATCAAATCAGGTATTAAGTCACATTTTGGGTGATTTGAGTTTTTTCAGATTCATATTTAGTATATGAATAGTATAACATAGTATATTGAGTGCTGAGAGATGGCCAGTGTTTATGACGAAGGCCTTGAAAAACATCAATATCCTTTTTTTAAAAAAATAAAAAATGTTTTCTTGTGATGTTGGAAAAAGGTAACCCTCAGTGCGAGTTTATAGCTAAAAACTGCACATTTTTCAATCACAAATGGAGTAACCAGCTTGTAACTCACTAAATTGCTTTAAGACGATGGTTAGAATTAAACATTAGAATTAAACCATGTCAAAGTTCACAAATAATAATAATAATAACAATAATAATAATAAAAACTTTTTGTGGTAAATTGTAATTTGTAATATCACATATGTTTATAGCAAATGTTTGTAGTTGCCATATACAGTATGTTATCGAGCATAGGTTTTGTTGAATATATGTTTAAAATACATGAAATACTTTATGCTTTATATGGGTAAAATTGTTACCCCTCATT
This sequence comes from Clarias laeviceps, assembly GCA_030014305.1. Lineage (NCBI taxonomy): Eukaryota > Metazoa > Chordata > Actinopteri > Siluriformes > Clariidae > Clarias > Clarias laeviceps. Next base: position 14,919,240 of record JAQMYJ010000040.1, on the reverse strand, counting down.
CATGAACTACAGTTATACTACACTATGAGTGTAAGGGGTAATAATCCCCAATGATAGCATAATAAACTATATAACAAATAACACAATTGACCAGGAGTTACACCAGAAAAGCAGACTTAATATAAACCTGAATGAGTGAATGTTTGTATTCCTGTTCTAATAATTTTAATCTGACTTTTATTTGCTCAGGGGTGAGAAAAAAAATTCTGACCTTTGAACTCTGCAGTGCTGGGGTTGATGTGCATCCTTTTCTGGCATTCCCCACAGCTCATCAGAAAGCGGGTCACAGCCTCGCGGGGAAGGAAAGCGTATGTCTCTGCAATCTGGCAACCACAGAAGGAGCGAGAAGGAGAGGAGAAATGGGGGTTAAAGAGATGGGATAAGAGGATGGATGGGATTAGAGGTATCTTTGCAGGGAATGTTGTCGGTATAAGCTGAAGGGCAAAAATGGCCATAGTCATTGATTTTAATATTTGATTATATTTGATTTATTTGATCGTCTGACCATTTGCATCCCATGTCACAGCAGAATCGATTATCCTATGCTGTCCTATTCCTGACCTTTTTTTTTTTTTTTTTTTACACATCCCCTCCCTGTCCCTCTCCTGCTGCAGCTGTTTTGTGTGTGACCTTCATGCACACACAGAGCAAGAGGGGGGGTGAGAACGAGAGCTGAAGCAGGAGGCTCATCAGGGACGCCTGGATCTCCTGATCCCGCCTCAGGCTGCGCAGAGGGAAAAGGCCACCCAGGGAACAAACACATGCACTTCCCAGAATGCCACAGCCCAAGACAGCCCTCCCTTCCCAGTGTGGCTGTGTAGGACTCACAGGGATGGCCGTGCTATAGGACCTGACAGCAGTTCTCTCCAGAGGATAAGGAAAAGAGATGAACCCCAAGTCCCAACCACCAACACAAACACACACACCCACACACACACACACACACACACACACACACGCATATACTCTCTCCCTCTCTCTCTCTCTCTTTCCCCAGTAACCCATATTGACATGATCCCTCAAACACTGAACAAATATAGCAGTTCTGCACAAATGTATTCCTTCCACTGGCAGCCTTCCATCCAAACCTATACCTAGATCACACAGCATGTCTAAAACATGATAAATTACCACAGCTACATTACATCACCACAAGAGGGCAGGGTTCAGAGACAAGACAGCTGGTCAAAGGAACAAATCGTGAATTTTGTACTGTCTCATAGGTGATATGCTGATTCCTATCTGTCAGTGCTGACTACATATTTAATTCTTCACATCCTATCAGGCTACAGGTAAAAATGACCATCTTTACATGTGGACCAAATCAAACCAATCTAATTTCAGTCAAGATTGTAAATGTAATAATTTTAAACTGAAACATACACAGTGTCGCCAAAGCATGTAACCTCCCAAACACTGCATGAAAGCAAGCCTTTCTAAAACCGCTAATCTTTTCCTTCAGCATCTTCGGCCAGAGGTGGAGTTGGGGTAAACAACCTATCAGCATCAGTCATGGTTGATTACAGCCAATCAATGCCTGTCCGACCACAGCAAATCACACCAATCACAGAGCATCTCTCCCAGTCACACCTCATTTTAAAAGTCACAGCCAATCAACAGACGTTAAGGGCAATAATATAGCGGATAGTGTTAGTGATGGACAGTTGTGCGGGTCTCTGTGGGAATTGGTGTGCCAAATGTCAAAAACAGTCCTATCAGGTGGCTAATAGTTTTAATTAGGTGATTAGCAAAGAGCTTGATGGGGGCGGAAAACTGACACCTGCTTTCTCACACTGTGGGATTATAGCTTACAGACTACTGAACAGTTTCACGGGTGTCTTTTTTTGGGGCAATTCTCCATATGACTGTAGTAGCGGTGAAAAAATGAATCCTCAATCAGCAGATACAAGAAGACTAAATATATTACCTACATATTCGCATATAGGTTACAGACAGCGTAGCGAGCAGGTGTCCTCATGCACGCACACACACGCACACACACACGCACGCACACAGACACTTTGGAGTGTCATCTTCTGAACTGTACACCAGATGTTATGTTTATTTGCTCTTTATGGTGCTACATGTATTGCATATGGTTTACAATATGAAATAAATTGAACAGTTTTGCTCGGTTTTTGCACAGTTATGCCAATTAGTTCATCCTAATTATGCTTTTATTGTGTGCAGTTTGTGTTATTAATCTGGTGGATCAGGTTATTTACTGTATTGTGTAGCATCTGTCACACATTTATTGTGCACTCTTTATCTGGTCTCATGCTGCTGTAATCTGTTAAGTGCAATACTATTATTTAGGAGGAACAACTTCATCTGTAAGCACGTATATGGATAGAATGATGCTACAAAGGGTTTTCACGTTTACAAAAATATCTCAGGACATGATAATTTTTTAAATGAAGGTTTTATCCTTTACAGCAGGGAAGGAGGAAGCTTCAGTCACAAGGTCTTTTCAACTGGGCTGTGTTTCAGGACGAACAGTGAATGAAGTAAAATCATAATTGAGGAATTAGTTTCTCTAGAGTTATGTGATGGTGATGGTGAGAAAAAGAAAAAAACAGAAGCTCAACTATTTTTCAGGTGTCTGAGAATGCCACTGCTGGACAGTCTTCAGGTTTTAAGCAAGAGCAATTCATTTGCAACTACATAAAAACATGTAAATTCACTCTCACTCACTCACTCACCTTCTATACCACATTATCCTGTATTCAGGGTTGCGGGGACGAGGCAGGATACACCCTGGACAGGGTGCCAATCCATTGCAGCGCACACAACATACAAACACTACGGGCAATTTTGGGAACAGCAATTAGCCTAACCTGCATATCTTTGGACTGTGGGAGGAAGCCAAAATACCCGGAGGAAACCCACCAAGCACAGGGAGAACATGCAAACTCCACGCACACAGAGATGGGAATCGAACCCAGACCCTGATGTGCAAGGTGACAGTGCTAACCACTACACCACCGTGCCGCCACATGCAAATTCAAGTAGAGCAAAAACAATAGGTCCTATTGCTCTACAGAGGTGTGGAAAAAAGTGACCTGGTCAGACAAGTCATCCTTTCCTATATTTTAAACAGGATAGTGAGTGTATATGTGGTGTACACCAAGATAACAATAGTCCTGAACGTTTAACCCTTCAGTAAGTGGTTCTCTTATGCTGTGAGGTTTACGGTTTCCTTCAGAGCAAATCATTACAATGTCCACCTTGTATTCTTTGATGAAACAACCAACATCCGCAGAGTATGGATTTTAAATGTCTGGTTTGATGAGTCAAAATCTACTGTACATCTAAAAAATAGTCCATCCATTATCTGCACTACTATGCAGGTTCAGGGTGGGGCCTGGAGCTAACCTACTGCAGGCACAAGTAGACATACACGTTACGGGCAATTTGGAAACGCCAGTCAACCTACTGTACTATACACGTCTTTGTATTGGACAGAGCACAGAGGGGGAACATGTAAACTACTCACACAGTGGAGGGGAGGCAAGATTTAAACCCCCAACAACACTAGAGGTGCAAGCCAACAGTGCTAGCCATGGGCCATCATGCTATCATAATAAAAATACTACATAATAAAAGTAATCTATATTAAAAATCTGAAAGATTTTGGACCCATATCTTAGACAGCACTATCATCACTACCAATCACAATTAAAGGATTATCCTTCGCAGGAATGGTATTAATACCTTTAGTACAGTTTCAGGATCAGAAAAAGCATTATAAGCTGATAAGAAATGCATGCACATGATTACAAGGATGACACAAATTTCTAAATGTGTATTTCTTTTTTAGTTGCTTTTTTCCCCTAAATGCTATGAATCCACCTCACATAACTTTGTCTCAATGCATAAATGAGCCTAAATTTTTTTAAATTTTATATTATTGTAAATATCCAATGTATTTTTTTACGTGTTTATTTAATTTATTATGTATTCATAATATGTTGGTTTAGTTAGACATATAGTAGACCATAACAAATAATAATCATTGACAGCAAATTGGAACAATTCAATTACAAAGAATTTTATCATAAAAACATCGAAAAGAATACAAAATAAAAAAAGTTCAAAGTAAAATGCATCAGCAGCCTCCTCCTCTACTAGTATCAGTTTCACTTCGGTAGTTGATGACAGCACCTTATTATAGTAGACCATGACTGGTAAGGAAACTGTAATTTCTATCAACAACACATTCTCGAAATATCCATCAAATGTTTTCACAGCAGCTGCTATTGTGTCTAGCTGAAGGTTTCACTTTACTAATCACATGACAAAAAGCAAATACAGTATGTGATTGGCTCTTTACTATACTCACATTTTGCTAAGAAATGCATTAGAGCTTAGTGCATTTTGAAATCAAACACTTTATATACATTTACATTGCTATGTATAATTGAGATCAGATGCATTCATTTTATAAACTATCCATAGTTTCTCGTACTTCAACAATGTTCTCATTAAACATATCATGTGTGAGGAAGATGAAGCTAGGGTAGGTCGCACAAACTTGCTGAAAGCTAATCAAATCACTATGAGACATAAACATGCAATAATGTCATTTAACAGTTGTAATCCGTACATACTGTTTGGGTAGATTTTACCCATTTTGACCCACTGTAAACCCTAATGCTCAAAGTAATTAAACATATTGAGTACTGTTAACTTAAATAATTACTATTAGTTCAAATTAATAGACCTTGATGAGTATTTAGAACTTTTTGGTATTCATGAGTTTGTAGAAATGACACTTTTC
>JAQMYJ010000040.1:14850153-14914360 GCA_030014305.1 Clarias laeviceps | reverse complement strand
TCCCAAGCCCAGATAAAATGGGAGGGTTGTGTCAGGAAGGGCATCTGGCGTAAAACCTGTGCCAAGCTTGTCTGCGGCCTGGATTGTCTGCTGTAGCAACCCATTGCCGGGAGCAGCCGAAAGACCAACAACAATTTATTTGATTTGAATGAGCAAAACAAACTCAAAAACTCATAGTTCCGTTTACATCATTACTTAAAAAATTTGATGTAACTGATTACCTCAAATTTTTTTAGTTTTGCCAACTTATTCGGGTTTACAGTGCATTTGATAGAAGTAAAAACACCTTAAATAACATTATTTGCGCTAAAAACTAGGGGCCTTAACCCCCTTTAGCCGATGTGCCCACCATAAAACTACATTTGCCAGGATTCCCACCCATGCAGACTACTCTACGTACTGCACCTCCAAACGTAACAAAAATAACCCATTAAAGGGTCATGAAATGAATAGTATGTAGTAGAGCTGTAAAAAACTGGCAGATTGTCAATTCGATTCAGTTCGATTTTGGAGCAATTTGATAGCATTAGGCATGTTTATTGTCTGATTTGTCTCAAAAAGCTATATTTCTCACAGATTTTGAAGTATTTTGGACAACTATTTTAAATGCCCTGTCTGATACAAAGCATACAATCTTCTTTTCCTTCTGTGCTATGATTAGTGCGATTGTGTTTCGTTTACGGCTAACGCATCCTATGAGGGATCCTACCCTGCACCCTAGATAACGTACTAGTACGTAATAGCTTTCCATTTGACGCTATTTTGGATTCAACCACTGGAGTTGGCTAATATCCTTAAGTGGAATAAGTGTAAATCTCGTGAGTTTCTTAGCACTGTCCAATAACTCCATGGTTTATTCCCTCACCGTTTGGCTACCGCTACTGGTACCGCTTAGAATTTAAAACTACTTTTCACCTTCACTTTCACTTTAATGCTGTCTGGGTGAATATTATCACGGTTGTGACATCTTTGGCTCATGTCTACTGTATGACCACAACAGTTCTCCGTCTTCTGGGATATTGCATAAATCTCACACACATACCAACATGTCATCTAGAAATAAGAATGGTGAAAAGACTGGTAAAGGGACATATTGGGCACAATTGCACTGTTTTCTATAATTCTGACTAAACTTGTGAATTATTTCGTCAATACTTTTCGTTTTTTCTCATTTGTATAATTGGGTGTCTAAATCACAAAACACAACACAAAATGTAACTTCAATTTCAATTCTATATCAAATATATGAAAATTGAACAGTCCTGTCACTTACTATGAATTACAGTATAAACCTTTCTCTCAATTGTTTAATTTTTTGTCCTGTATGGAAAAAATAAGTGACAATAGACCAACCGTTACGATTTTGGCTGCTATCTTGCTTTGTGTTTCTTGTGTACTTCAGTGTGAGTTAGTGTTAGAAACTGTCAGGCTCTGCTTTACCGCTTTGTAAGTCTTTTTCTGGCCTGCGTGTTTGGGTGCTCTTCCTGGATCCGCTCCCATCTCCACATGCATGGCATAGATGATGTCGAAGAAATCCTCCACCACTGCCACGCGCTTCAGAGAACTGTCCTGTGACTGTCCGCTGTCAGAGCACTGCAGGCCAAAGATGAAGACAGAAGACAAATGAGGACATTAGCTTCTTTATAAGGATGAACTGATGCTGCTAATACCTGCTATGCAGAATGAAAATACCCTGTAGGCTACTTATTTCCTTACTCAATACACATGTAACTGCAATAGAAGCACTGAATATTGCAGTAGACGTTAGAGTGTTAGAGTACAAACTTCCTTGGATGAAAACATAATCTTACAATAATATGTAAATATTCCACATTAATTATATGCCACATAATTGCATAATTGTTTAGCAGACTCAAGCAAAACACTATTATGTCTGTATATTATTGTGTTTACAGATCATCATGACTTTGGAATTCCACCCTAACAGCAGAAGATTTTGATAAACTGAGCAATGCAAGGTGGCATATTTTGCGGCACAAAAATAAATCTCTATGCAGAAATGCCAGTATGACTTTGGAGTTGTTTATGGTCTTCGTCACGAGAGACTGTAAATTTGAGAGGCCATGTCTGAGATACTGAACTAATATCACAATTAGAGTTGTTTTATGTATCTGAGAATAAAAATGACTGGGTACTGCATCACGGAGTGAGTGATGAAATCCCTGAACATGTCCCTGTGTCAAACCTAATGCCTCCTCTATCACAAAGGCCTTGACAACCAGAGGAGCTGAACTATTCAATCCACTCAGACAGAGACAAAGAGAGAGAGTGAAAGGAGTGTGGTTTGGATTGCTTTTTTATTGCATTTTAAAAATAACACTGTTGTATGCCACACTCACCCACTGCCCCACCTCCTGCCACAGGCCCCCTTTAAATACCTGCTTTCCATCCTCCTGACCCCGTTGTTATGGCAACTGTCGGCACTCTTTCAGGCAGGTGTGTGGGGCAGGGGGTCATGTGATGCCTGCTGAAACTCTGATTGCTACAACAAACGCCTGGCACCTCTGTCCCACATGGGCCACATTGTCACCTGCTTGTTCTTTGGCTTTTTGTTTTTTTCTCCCTCCATGTTTGTACTTTCTTTGTTTTTGTCCTTTGTTTCTTCAGCTCACATTTTTTTTGTCCTCTACCCTACTATAGTATAATTTGTTGCTCTGTATTTACTTTAAGGCTGCAAATTAGGCCGACATTTGGCCCACATCTGTCTAGTTTATGCTTTTATGTCAGTTGTGCGCTGTCCTTTTAACCCATATTGTACTGTGCACAGGATGATGTACTGTATCTCAGACACAATAAATAAATAGCTTCAGTGCTTAATTTGTGATAATGCTTGAATACTAAATGCTTACTTAGAGGAAAGATACCTATGCACCTGTGTGTTACATTTCTTTGTTTTGTGAGACTTGCAGCAGGTGTGTGTGTGTGTGTGTGTAGTGTGTGATTATCTGGTGTAAGAGGAACCACAAAGAGCAGTGTACTTCTTCCTTTATTTCGTCCTTCCTTCAATACTTCCCTCATCCCACTAGATATCTATATTCTTTCTCACTCCTCCTTCTTCATTCCTCTTTACCCAATATTTTCTTTTGCTCTTTGCTCACTCCTCTCTATCCATTTCTTTCTTTATCTGTCCCAGTACCTCTTCTTTCTTTTTCTTTCGCTCGCTCCTCTCTCCCAAGTGCCAGGTAATGAACGTTCCTATGGCAACTAAAACCAGTGCGCAGAGTGGGTTCGCTTTAATCCGGCCTTCTCTAGTCGTCCTCCCGTGCATGTGCTTTTATTCCGAATAATAATTATCACCCTTATTATGTTCCCATCAGTGAAAATATGTGTGACTGGCCATGGCTTTAACACAGTGTTCAGCCCAGCAGGACAAAATGTGATGTACATATGTCATGGGTTTATGGGGTCCTGTCCTGGTTTAGTGCTCATTTGCTTTCTTTCACTCGCTTTCACGCTCATCCTTTCTCTCTCTTTCTCTTTCTCTCTATCTCTCTCTCTCTCTTAGCTACAAGAGACTATTTCAGAAATAACCCCTCTAGGACATGATGCGATGCAGACTTCTGCTCCTTTGAGAAGAAAACCATAGCTTTAGCTACAGGCAAGGTGTGTGTGTGTGTGTCTGTGTGTGTGTGTGTGTGTGTGTGTGTGTGTGTGTGTGTGTGTGCGTGTGTGTGTAGCCCTAAGCTCTGGCTCCTTGTGTCCTACAAACATCCCCAACTCAACTTAATTTCTCCATTCCATTTGCCTAAACATAAACAAACACACACACACCTGTTTCCTTAATCTGAGGGTGGAGGGCACACCACTATGAGAGTGCGGTTGATGAAACTAGGCCAGGGAGGTTGATACCTCAGGTCCATGCCTGACAAAACCAATGCATACCTCATCTTAAACTAACGCCTGCTACAGTACACAAACACACACCGCCTAAACCAAGACACTATATGTGCTGATTTTAGTACAAGATTTTCGAATAATTTTAGATTACTACTATAATATGCACCATTAGGAACTGCATTTTGAACTGTACTGAATATTTCCAAAGCTAAAGTATGTGTTTTAAAAGAAATTCCCAAATCTCAAAGAAAGCGCCATGCAAAAGTTATTCATCCTCCGGCATAAATATTACCTCCTTCTTCAGAATCCAGGTGCCATCTTTTTCTCTCCCATGGTAAATAACCCACTGCTGCTGCATGTGTCCCAGGGCATATCGTGGAGTTTCTAATAATCTCGCTATGAGCACAAGCTCTCAGGATATGGACTAGCTGAACTGGCTGTATCACCAGGAATGATCTACAAATTGTATTTACACTCAAAGGTTATTATATTCACTTTCTTATAAGTGCATGTTTGTATGAATTCGTAATCATTAACCTGCAGCATAGTGGCACATGCTACACGTGTGAGTGCGTATGTGTCTCACAGGATAAGCAGCTGCTTTATTGGGCCAGTGAGTGTGTGGCTTCATTATTGTCACATCATTTTAAAGAAGCCCCATGAAATGTCAGCAGCAGCAAACAGCAATTCTGTGTTAGCGCTCTTTAGCTTGTTCCCACCTCTCCCTCTCTCTTAAATCCTCCTTTTTCCAGATGTGCCATATTATTCATCCTTTCAATCCCCTATCCTGTTCTCTAAACCTCATATTCTTTTTCTACATCTCTCTCTCTCTCTCTCTCATTCTCCCTGTCCTGCTCCAAACAGCTCTGTTGCTAGGATACTGGTGGAGCTGATTGGGCAAGCGGCCGCCTCCGACCCCCCGCACCTCCCTCTGGCAGTCTCACACATGTACACACACAGTGCACTGACTTGCTGAACAGTCCTACACACAGGGGTAATAGAGACAGAGACCACAGTGAGGAAGCAGCTGGGTCACACACACACAAACACACACACACTTTTGTCTTGCTAACTATGCTTATATGCTTATGAGAACCATCCATTGATATAATTCTTCATGCAGCTAACTAAAGTTATGTTACATTATGTAACCTACACTAAACATAACCCTGACCTTAACCTCAGTAACTGAAAGGAAGCCTTTTAGCTCTTTCAATTTTTCAAATAAAGCCTGCTGTATATATAAAAAAATAACTTTTTCTTGTGGGGACTAGCCAAGGATATTCCTTCCCTATTCTAAAATAGGATATTTCTATGCTAAGATACAATGCACACACACACACACATACACACACACACACACACATACACACAGGGCACGGAAAGAAGATGCCTGGCTAATATTTAAGGCAAAAAGGGCAAAATGTTTCATGCTGGGAGGACATGAAAGCAACCAATCATCCCAGCATGGAACAGTCCTCAGCTTCAGCAACTGTCCTGACAGTAATAGAAACCTTACGCAAAAATGTTCTCAACACACAACACAACACATAAAAGCACCTAACAATCCTGGGATTATTAATGAAACGTGCACTGCAGCTATGTACAAAACAAATCCAACGGCTAATAACAGGCTACATAACAGGCTACATAACACTCAATAAAACCTAATAGACATTAAAATTTTAACCTCCATTTTCTGCATCTGCAGTGAATGTGGAATTACCACGAACAGTATTTTCACGGTATGTAGAAAAGAAAAGTGTTTACTAAAAATAATGCAAGTCTAAAAGTTGTTGAATCTTGTGAAAATGTTTTTCTTTGTACAACACTTTTATAAATTCCTCCATTAAAGGTATCTGTAAATCTGTAGAATTTTTTTTCTTTCAGAGTTTCAGAAGACAGAATAGATTTTTATGACTTTTTGGGTTTTTTTATGGGTTTTGTGCAGCTTTAATATATTCTCTCTCTTTATGGATAGAGTGTAATGCTTGCGGTTTTGACTCTACATTCTGTACTTGTGTATTTGTAACCTATATTGTTTCACCAAACAAATGCTTGTAGACTTCCATTATACAGTAAGTGTGCTAATCAGAAAAATGCTGGAGTTTTCCTTGAACTATGCTGTCCTATAATAATTGAGCGAGAGGGAGTGCTATTGTGATAATTATCAGCACGGTTGTGATGCGGTTGTTGGCACGAAGGCTCCATTAATTCCGTTACAATTCCGTTAAATAGCGGTACATGGAAGGCTAATGCGTTAGTGTGTACAATCCCATGGTCCACACACTGAGTAGGGTCCTTGATCAGGGTTTAGGGAGCAATTTGGCTTCAGGATGGTGTTTCTTGCTGAAAGTTTTTGCTCTCTCCGTAGTACAGAGGATGTACTGGGATGCGGCGTGGTACATATACAGTACAGTAGTTAAACGACCGTGCTGTTACTGTCTATTATCACCATTTATGGAATGCCTCTCATCCAATCAGATTGCTCAGTCTCAAACACAAACATTTACAACTAAATGTGCCCTTGCCAAGGATTTTTTTTTTTTCTGAAAAGATTTTGCTGATCCAAAACTGTATAGAAATAGAAATTTTGTGGTAATTACTGCTACAGTATAAGATTTGCCAGGAATGATCATATAAACTAACACATAATATGAGACATATACATTTTTACCAGCTGCAGTCACAATGGAGTTTGTAGTCTTTTTTATTAACTTCAAAAAGTAATGCCCATATCATGAATCATTGTATACCTAGACATCAGTTATTCAATTTGTTTTCGCTTATGTGAGTCATAACATACAACATCCAACCGCAGGCGCTTGTTTGGAGCAGCTGCGAATGAATCAGAAAGGGAGCTGACAGGTATGTAATGTATGCTTGCAGAAGGTGCTGGGTTATGACGTGTGAAGCAGATGTGTTGGGGAGTGGGACTGAATTCAGCGCTGCATTCTGATTAGCTCACTGCAAATATAGCAACAGGTCACCTCCTAAAGTCCAATCTTCCGTAGTCAGCCCGTCAGGAAGGAAATGGAGCAAAATTGAAAAGCCCTCCTGTCCACAGTGGGGAGCAGAGAAACCGAGAGGCAAGGAAAGATGAGTGTAAGCTGTTTTTTTTTCTGTTCCCCCTATCCTTTCCTATCCTTGGGTCTCCCTCCTCCTCCTTTTCCCTCTTAGTTCATAAAGCCCCTTCATTAAATCCACATTACGCCTCTGTCTCTCTCACTCACTGTCTCTGTTGTCCCTCCCATTTCCATGTCTCTCTACAGCCCTCGTTCATTATTTCCTTACTCTGTCTCTCTGCTTCCTCTATCCCTGCGTGAAATGTTTAGATAATGCGTATATCACAAACCTACAGGACCCTCAACTCAGTTTATAAGGGACATATTTCCCATGTCACATATTACTGGCTTCATTTCATTTTAGTTAAGATTATCATTATCAAAGCCATGCTCACACAGTTTCAGTTCCCAACTATCGCTTTGTTCTGTACTGTCATTATCATCTTATTGTAACGCTTTCTTTCTGGGGCAATTATGTTTTTTTAACCCCTTCAGCACAAGTGACCCACTCATGGATCTACGCTTATATAAAAACTACATTAGCTTCCATGTAGTTAAATGAACAATAAGCCCTGATTATAGTACTATATTGTTACACGTGTTATGTATACTGTCTTATTATATGTAAGAGATAAGAACAGACAAACCAAAGGTGGAAAAACATCAGAAATCATGTGATATTCCTAGATATCAGGACTCTTCAGTTGACTTTATCTTGCTTATAGTGGATAAATCTACACAAACCTGTGAGAATTGTAAAAAAAACAAAAGAACATGTCTAATCATGTCATATCTTTTTCCACATAGAATGAGACATAAAAGTAAACTAGATTTAAAAGGAAAGCATTTAATATAATTTTTTTAGGAAAAATAGAATAAAAAGAACACCTGATTGCACATTTTGCACATCGATCATGTGCATAGAAGTGTAAATCATGTGACCATTTTCAGAATTAACTGATCACATTCAAACACATTCAAATTACTAAAGTAATCGTCATACGTGATCATAACCTAAAACAAAGATCAGGTGCTTCTGTAGCCGTGGTTTTTAGCAAAGAGCTAACAGAACAGTAGGATATCATCAACGGAAGTTATTATTCCGGAGATGGGTACAAAGAGTTTTCAAAACATTAGACGTTCTATGGAATGCCATGTAGGCCATTATGAGCAAGTGGAGAAAATAGATCACCACAGTGACATTACCAAGAACAGAAAGTCTCTCCAAAATTGAGAGAATGACAAGGAGAAAACCTATCACAGGGGGGCTCACGAGGCCTTCAGTACAGTTACAAGAGCAGAAAAGAGGAACCTCTGTTAGGAACTGGTCCCCCCCTGCATGTGACACCAATCGGCTGTATCGCTCACATACTGTATACTATATCAGGAAGGTGGCTATTAGGGTGGCAAGACAACAAAAAAAACTTTTTCCTCACAAAAAAACAAACAAAAAAAAATGCTTGCCTAATTTTTGCGAAAGCACACAAGCAAAAAACTAGCTGCTAGATGTGTAGCTAGATGTGTTATGTTCTGATAAGACCAAGGCAGAACTTTTTGGGCTTCTAGTCAAGATAGTGGATATAGTGCCAAATGTCTATTTTGGCTCAAGCCTGCAGGTATCTGTTAGATAGCTAAAGATGAAAAAAAAAATCATCAGCATGATAATTACTCAAACCACAAATCCAAGTCAACACAGGAATGTCTTCAGAAGAAGATGATCAACATTTAAGAACAGATCAAACAAAACCCTTATCTCAAGCCTATCCAAAACCTGTGGAGCAACTTGAAGAAAGCCCTTACAATTTGATAGCTCTGAAGCATTTTTACAAGGATAAATGGAATACAGTTACCAAATCAAGATGTGCTTGATCTTACCCAAATACGACTGAATGTGGTATTACAAGCAAATGTGCTTTAACAAAGAATTAGATAGAGGGTGAGCAACCGTATATAACCAGATTATTGTATGTTTTTTTTTTCTTTTCCCTAAAAAGTTTTTTCTTATTTTTTATTTTTCAATCGAAATTTGCTGGAAGCTATGGAACAAAACTTCTGACATGGCTTATCTTTTCTGTATGTTTTTTACACCACAAAACCCTGCAGTTTTAACAGGGGTATGTATCCTGTATATCCATTGTATACCAGCATAAAAAAAAAATTCATTCATCTTCAGGAACTTTTTTTTTTATCCTGGTCAGGGTTGCTGTGGATCCACACCCTATGCCTGCTCCAAAGCAGGAATTAACCCTGGATGGGATACGGTATATTGCAGGGTATCACACATACAGTACATTAGTGGCCAAAAGTGTTAAGACAGCATATGCCTTGTATTAGAGCTCTCCTTGTGCATAAAACAGGATACTTGATATATAATAATGGTATTCAGCATCTGTAGCAATGGCGTGGGTCATTCCCAGACGTAAACCCCATAGAAAGCAGTTAAGGAACCATCTTCTGTACATGATCTTTAGGAAGCATTCAAGCAGGCATGGATAGAGCGAGTGACACTCGAGTACTACAGACGGATTGAGAAGGTTTAAAGAATAAATTACTTCATACTAAGTACTGTGCAGACCCCCGCGACCCTAAAGACATTTATTCTATTATCTTGCTGGTCATTATTTAAAAAAATTGAGAATGTCATTAAAACATTGAACGTCATTGACGGACAGTATGCTGAAGTAGGAGTCTGCAAACCTACTCTCACCTTAACCACTGAGCTACCCCTAATGGAAGCAATTACAAATAACTTTTCTCTTCAATACACTTCAGCTGCCACCCATAGCAAAGTGCTTTCTGAATTATTAAATATAAATTAAATCACATTGTATATTTTTCTCTATAATGGTGAAAGCAAACCTATCGTTCTCGAACAAGTCATTATGGCTGACTGTCATGGCCCAAGTTACATTGTAGAATTGATCTACATTTTATAGTTAACTCCAAATCTACTTAGAGGTATCCCAATATAAGAAGCCTATAGCAATGTTATAAGGTGCATGCCAATGCATAAATATCTAAATGAAACCTCTATCAGCTTTAAAGGAATTATCACCAGAATAGTTCCTACATCCAAGGAAAATGCAAAACAAATTAATTTTAGTGAATCATAAAAGAGGTGGGGTATTTTTGCATTTACTGTAATTTGTCTCTGTCTTTGTAATGTTAACGGCACGTGCTGAGATGTTAGCGTTGTGGCCCTGGTGTCATGGAATAATTGCAGGGGGAACGGACAATCAGAGAGACAGACAGGTCCACAACGCTAATGAGAGACTGCAGAGGCTAATTATACACAGAGGACGATGAGGGAGAGATGGAGGGATGGGAGAGAGAGAGAAAGAGAGCCATGGGGGTAGGAAGGGTAGCAAGGGAGTGAGACACTCTTTTGTCCCGCTGCAGCACGCTCCCAGAATAGCGAAGAAGACATGGAGAAGGTTTTTATTTCCTCTCGGTCTTTGTCTGGCACGCAAACATACTGAGCAGCTGATCTGCTCAGAATGACCAAACACTGGCAAGCAGCTCGAACTGGGCCTGTGTATTGGATAATCGGTGTAGGTGCACATATTAAAGCAAGCTTTGGTGTATGGGTTTTTGGTGTGTGTGTGTGTCCTCATGTGTGCATGTGTGTGTGGGGTTGTGTATGTGGAGCAGAGCGCCTTCTCTCTCTGGCAGGGGGGAGGCCCTGGAGCCAGTTAAAAATGGTGTTAATTTCTCCTCCTATGGGAGACAAGAACTGTCTCTCCATGGCAACAGAGATAGGGTGCTGAAGGAAGGAAAACCAGAGCAGCGACCCTCTCACAGTACCTCTCTCTCTCTCTCTCTCTCTCTCTCCCTCACACACACACACACACACACACAAATCTAAGGACTTAAAGAAAGAAATGTATCCAGCAGCTATATCCATAGGAAAGATGTCCCATGGTATAGTAATTCATAAATATTAAATAACATTCATAATAATGAGTCATCCAAAACAAAAGCAATACAAATATTGTATATATATATATATATATATATATATATATATATATAATACACAAACATACAATAAGCTGGCTGTATTCAAGGACAGACATGCACCTCTCTAATTCGTCCACCCACATCAACACAGCTTCCTCTTTCATTCTGTAAGTATACCCATTGAATGGACCCTCGCTTGGCGCTGCTGATTCAGTTTGACCAAATTGAAGAGAGGAGAGGACAGGAAAGGAGAGGAGAGGAGAGAGGAGGAGAGGAGAGAGGAGAAGAGCAGAGAAGAGAAGAAGAAAGGAGAGAAGAGGAGAGGAGAGGAGAGGAGAGGAGAGAAGAGATGACCTATGATCAGATCACCTACTCTAAACCTCTAACCAGCTTCTTAAGCAGGAAGCAGCTCACTTACAAAAGATGAGACTGAAGTGGGTCAATCAAGCTGTGTGTGTGTGTGTGTGTGTGTGTGTGTGTACCAAATGTCCACCACAGGAACAGGAATAACTGATGGTCCCCATGTGAAGACCCCAGTCTTTACCTGCACAGTAATTTCCACTAACATATTTTTGGTAAAAATATGCAATGGATAATACCTGTTTAATTCTCTTATCTCAGAGCAGGTAATAAATTCTACATCAATGTGTCTACAAACTCTATGATCAGAGCTATACACCAATGCAACAGGTGCTTCTACTGTTTATGCTAAACAACATTTGTTCTAGGTCTTTCTGGTCTTTCTAAGGAATCCCTTGTCGCAAAACAGAACACTAGCACTGAGCTTCCCAAACAGAGCAGTTTGCTGAATCAATATTTGGGAGGTACTAATGAAGTCACTGCCCATTATTTATAAGGACCCATTTACACACTGAAATTGCAAAAAAATTAAATAAATAAATATATATATATATATATATAAAATGAAATAAACTCTTACAGAACATAATGGGAAATATTTAGCTAATACAATGTTCATGGTTTAATATGTCAGTACAGTCCTGCCTTTGGAAAAGCAACATGCAAAACTGCTAGCTTTAATGCAAATGATGAGTAAATAAATGGACACCTACTGCAACAAGAAGTATTCTGTTTTTTTTTTCCATCATGGCTTTTTCCACATTCATCCACACTTTAATACATTGTAAATTCATTCATTCATTCATTCATCTTCAATGCTGCTTATCCTGGTTGCAGGGAGCCTGGAGCCTATCGCATGAGACACAAGGAGTGGTACACCATGGACAGGGTGCCAATCCATCACATGGCACATACACACTACAGGCGATTTGGGAACGCCAATTAACCTGACATGGATGTCTTTGGACTGCGGGAGAAAACCGGAGAACGTGGAGAAAACTCATCAAGCATGGGAAGAACATGAGAGAAAACTCCATGTACACAGGCCTGAGGCAAGAATCAAACCAAGCAAACTAAAGAGCAAACCAAAATCCATAGTCTGTGACATCACCAATGATCTCCACAGGGCAGGGGTGAAGGTGTTACTTTGGGAGCTGAAGTATGGAGGCCATATCACAAGATGCAAACCAGTCATCAGCAATGAGAATCACAAGGAATCAGAAGGCAAGCAAAAGGTGCTGTTATTTCACAGATATCGATGTAAATATCAGGAAATTAAAGCTGAGATACTGATCTTTTGCTCTTAAACCCAAATCTTGTCACTCTATTGGCTTTGCTTGCTGTTTTAATATGTTTAATATAAGCACACCTCGCCTGCCATGTGGAAGGCCCGGGTTCGATTCCCAGACAATGCCCAAATCCTGGACGCACTAGATGCAGTGCCGATCCCAAGCCCGGATAAAATGGGAGGGTTGTGTCAGGAAGGGCAGCCGGCATAAAACCTGTGCTCAGCTTGTATGCGGATCGGATAGTCCGCCGTGGCGACCCCTTGACAAGAGCAGCCGAAAGACCAACATATATCACCGTAAAGATTGGCCTTTGGCCACCACACTGATTTTGAAATGAAACACTCAAAATGTGAGACTCCCATCTTTAAGGTGAGGCAATTTAAGGTGTTTCAGGTATTTCTTCCTGTCATTTTGATACATGCACACCCATTTTTGGAGCTCATAAATAATAGACTAAATGGTTGACAAGCAGTTGCATGGCCGGGTGTGGCCTGTTGCCGCATTAATCCATGACTAAACAAGCCGATAAATAGCCTGGAGGTGGTGCTGAGCGTTACATTTACATCTGGTAACTGTTCACGTGAACTTTCATTAGGAGGACAAAAGAGGTGTCTATACATTGAGGGTGGTCATCATTGAGCTAAGAAAACATCAAAATAAACCCATCAGAGAGATAGCAAAAACATGGACGTGTTGGGTAATACAACCGTTTGGATCATACAAGGGCCTAGAAGACTACATCAGATAACTAAAGTGGATAAATGCAGAATTCTATTCATGGTAAATAAGAACCCTTTCACAACATCTAGTCAAATCAAGAACACTCTTGTGAATGTACACATGTCATTGTTAAAGTCTAAACTGAAGATATGGCTTCATGAACAAAATACAGATGCTTGCCAGTTTTTGTTACCTGATGAAACTAAAATCAATTTATACAAAAATGATGGCAAGAAAAAAGTATGGAGAAGGACAGGAACAGCTCATGATCCAAAGCATACCACACCATCTGTCAAACAATGTGGACATGGTAGAGGCAGTGATGTAGTATAAATGTGAATGGCTACCAGTGGTCCTGGGTCACTGGTGTTTATTGATGACCTGACTGCTGATAAAGTGTACAGGCTTACACTATCTGCTCAGATTCGGCCAAATGGTGTAAAATTGATAGAACAATGACCCAAAACATACAGCGAAAGCTACCCAAGGACAAAAAAATTTAAGATTCTTCATTTGCCAAGTCAGTCACCTGCCCCTACACCCAATAGAGGATACTTTTCACTAAGTGAAGGTAAGATTAAGGCAGAGAGATCCACAAACAAGCAGCAGATGAAGAAAGCTGCAGTAAAGAGCTGGCAAAACATCTCGAGCGAGGTAAGTCAGCATTTGGTCATGTTCGTGGGTTACAGACTTCAGTCATTGACTGCAAAAGGTTTTTATCCAAGTATTTAAGGCAATCCTTATGTTTGTAACTTTTACTTTGTTCCATTGTTTATGAGCCCTAAAATGGAGGTGTTTCTATGAAAATCACTAAAATTCCTTAATGGTAAAAGCCACACTTTTGCAAATCCCCTTAAATTAAAGCTGAAAATCTTGACTTCATCAATATTTTGAGTGTTTCAATTCAAATTCAATGTGGTGGACAATTATACACACTTCAGGAAAAGAAAAATAGTATGATGTATATTATATGAATATAATATTAATAATATTAACATCAGATATATCAATATATAACATATAGCAATAAATTATTTTATTGCCAGTATTTAGTTACTAGTATATATGGCTGACTCTGTAAGGAGAAAGAGAATGAAAGGTAAACAACGATAAAAAAAAGAATAAAAGAGAGATTGGAGAGGTCTGAGTAATGTATGGTATTATGTTATTTTTTTCTGTCTGTACTCTGAGCCCTGGAGGCACAACATTGCTCTTTGGCTTGACAATGCTATTCCTACTAACCATCTGTTCAAACTGCTTGACAAAGTTTAATCCACCAGGGTATAAGAAACATTAGTTAACTAACATTGACCTTTTTTAATAACACCCTCTAATAATCGTCACTCAGTCAGCTTCTTCTAAACGCTTCTTCTTCTTCTTGCAAGAGGAGTTTTATTTGTTGTCAATTTCACCTCTTGACTTTAGATTAATTTGAAAAACTTGTATTCAATATTAGATATTTTTATAGAGCTGCTTTTTGACAATGACTATTGTTAAAATTTGCTACAGTATATACATTAAATTGAATTGAACTGAATTACATCACAGGCCTTGATAACAAACACCCAAGCATGTTTCTCACCTGCATCATTTGTTGGGGATGTAGCAAATACACTTCAGGTTGCATTTACACATGCCGGAGGGCTAATCACAACACAAGTCAAACTACTGCCAGAGATGCTGTAGCTTGTCAGATCACATTTTTTAACACGATACATGCTTACAGTACATCAGTTTTTTTTTAACAGTCTGACTAACTAAAAAACACCTTGGTCTTGGTACAAGGTATATAGTTATTATGGGCACCAACAGCACTACCTGATAATATGTTGAAAGTTATATAAATGAACGTTAGTATAAAACTGGACTGTCACAGTTAATGGTTAGATTTTAGGGTTGCCATCATGGCCAGGCAGATCACAAAACTGTGTCCTCTAAGATGACTAGGCCATGTGACTTGTTCAATGAGCATGATTTGACTGCCTGGTAAAATCATCCAACTTTAATTCCATATAAAATTTCAGGGATTATTTGGAACAGCAGGTGAAACGCCACAATTATAAACTGAATGGTACACTGTCAGTGGAAGAGTGAGGTTAAATGTTTAATATACTGGATGAGGTTTAACCAAGAAAGAGTACTGCTTTCCAGTATGTACTCCATTTAAAAGGAACAGAAGTAAGGTGGATGAAAGGTAGCTTGAGTAAGTGGATGGGTGATTTAGTGTTAAGAGTGGTGCTAGCAGGAAGCTTGAGTGCACTCTTCTCATCTGTAACTCCCTCATGATGAACAATGCAGTAGGGAAATCACATATCATAAATGAATAGTGGTGGCAATTATGATTAAACATCTGTTGAACTGTATACAGATGTATCAAAGGGTGGGAATTGGGCTGTGCATATGTGTTTGCATCACCACATACAGTACGTGTGTGTCCACAGTCCTCTCTCTCTCTGTTCTAATCAGGCCATAATGAGAGATAAATGAGGTTGCACCCCCTCACTGGAAACAGAAAGCTCCATCCTAATAGTCCCAATAGCAGAGACAGTGACTGAGAGAGAGACACAGAGAAACAAAAGGATACAAATAAAAAGACTAAAGGAAAGGGTAAAGATAGTGTTCAAAGAAGAAGACAAAGGATCTGAGGATGATTAACATTCTTAGCAATAAAGTAAGTAAATCTAGAACGTAAACTTGTAACATCATGTATCAGACTGATTATAAATAGGTATTTTATCATTTTGTGACTAATCTGAAATTCATCCACTGTGAATGATACACAAAGAGGTGCCAGAATATCACATCCGCTGCCATCGACTTCTCTGCTAATTTCTTCGTTTGTCACTCTGTTTCTCTAACTCTGGCCCATTTCTCTTCTTCAGCTTCTCAACAAGCTTTCACTTCACATGAAAGGACATAAATAACTTCAGTGGTTAAATTTAAATTGGGCAATTTTATTACTTTATTTATTTCATTCTTTTCATTTTCATTTTTTAAATAATTTTCTATAGCACTTCCTATGAACCCTGTGCCATACCAAGCCCTTTCTCTTTTTATTCCCTTTCATTTACAAAAAGACACACATACACACACACACACACACACAGATGCCCTTTTTGCCCCCTTCCACCCTCATTACCCATCCTCCACTCTGGCCTTAGCAGTACCCCGTGCTGTCAGTACTGCCCCCTCCCCTTTCAGTGAAACTTGGCACACCCAGGGAGCAGCTGCATAAGAGATCACACTCCACCATTTCGCTGTGTGCCACACAGCACTGAAGCTTCATCTGAAACCATGGCAGCCTGTAGGCCTCGCACCCATAGCAGAGGGAAGTGGATAAGGCTGGCCTCACATGGGGGCAGGTGTCAGGGGAAATAAAAAGGCAGGGGGGATGGGGGGTTGTGGTAATGTCTGAGTGAGCGGGGGCAGATAGGAATTAGTGCTACCTATGAAAAGTCAGTTTGGTATTTCACTTTGATGTGAAGATGTTATGTAGATAAAGATGGAATAGTGTGTGGTAGAAAGAGAGATAGAAAGAGAGATCTGAAAGGCGATCTGACACTGCATCTATACAAAGTGTCGTTTTGCCACTAGCTGACAGCAGAAACAGGAAACACACATTCTCACACCCATCTGGTCAGATAGCAAATAGAAACCTGACACGCATTACTTAAGTGTAAATAAAGAATTCATCAAAAATACAAGATCAGTTTTGTGAAAAGTTGAATAAATTCACATGGGAACCACTGAGTTGACGCACAGGGGTGTTTCATGACCAAAACACTGCCTGTCTCTTTTCTATTGTAACATCTAGTTCCCTGTAGTTTTCGAATTATTTGGTTCTGTCTCTCGGCTTGTAATTTAATTTGCACAAACAGGGATTGTTGGGGGGATCGCCAACTGGTTTAGTCATTAATGAAATAATAAAACTGCACAAATTCTCTTGCTTCATGGACAGTTTTACTTCCTCCAGAAATGTCTTCATACATTGACAGTCATGCTGATTGGTAGGGAAAGCTGATATGCCCACAAACCTATGAAAGAGGAAGTTAGCATACTGGACTCCCCTTTTTCACTGCCAGTGGGAGTCTGTGGACTTTTTGAGGAACAATTCTGCTGGGCTAACCATTCACTTCCTTGTCATGAGATATTACAGGAAGTAGACTGAATCATGTGTTTTCTGATCTATGCTTTCATTGGCACACTTTTATTTTTTATCATAATGGTGATCATATTTAGCGTAATTTCCAATCTTGTTCATACAGTCTTTCTATTTGACTGGATTGACATTACTATTGGTATTGTTTCTGTCAGTAGTCCTTGTGCTTTTTCCCCAGCTGACTAACTTACTCGTCTGTGATTGACGGTGCTTTTTCATGGCTCAGATGTAGCTTATGCATCATTCACTGACAGGAAGCTGTATTAGACTGTGTCACACGGAGGCTCCACACAGGGACAGAATGATTGATGAAGTGTTAAACAAATTGGGGCATTAAGGGGGTCTCAATGGTGCTAAATAATAACAGTCAATTGCAATAGTCTACACAGCAGTATGTTCGCCATATTCTGCACTGATCAGATTGTGCTCAGGGAGTAACATTTTTAGCAGACAGACAAAAGGTGTGTGTATGGTTGCATGGATGGTTCACACTTGTTAAAAAGGGAGAGGGGGTTCCCTCTAATCCCTTAATGGGTTCTTCAAGATGTTAATCTTTTGAATCCTTTGAGATTTACTGTATGAAGAAATAGGCACCAAGTAGAAAGCTAGATCTGTTAACCAGCTAAACAACTACTGAAATCCCCTTGTTCTAGGAATGTAGAGATGGAAAGTACATGAGTTCAAAGTAGCAGATATAAAAAAACGTGTGATTTTTTTAAACAGCATAGTGATTTCTGTGGTTATTTAAGAAATATGAAGTGAAGCACAAAACAAACCACAAGCAAGAAAATTCATTTTCTCCTCCATCATTATCCAGTCAGGCTAAGTGGCTAAAGAAGGTTGGGATCAAATGTTTTTTGTGGTTTGGGAATAATTTGCGGTTCGGGGGCCTGTGGTGCACGGTCAATCATTGTTACCAAACATTGCCTCTTCAGATCTGTGCAGATGCCCCACCTGTGTGCAAGGATAAATACTGTAAATGTTACTATGTTCGGAGTTATGCCTCATTTCTCCTTAAGAGTCTTTTATAAATTAAAATCACGTCTGGAGCCACCTCTCTGAGGAGCTGTTAAAGGGTCGCATAGCAATTATCTGCTAACAAGGCTTTATCTACGCTAATGTACTTTTGCTTATTTTCCAAAAGAGGGAATGACAGATGGAGGCCTGTAACACAAAGTGAACAAAAGGACTTTTCTCACACACATGTAGGCAGCCTGTATTTAAAAAGCCATTTGAACTGCACCTATCAGAATGAGCTAGAAACATTAGATCTACTGTATGATCTCTGTAAAAACTATATTGTTACCATTTTCCCTCACTCAAGCATTCACACTTAAGGTTGTTCTTTACCAGAATTTGTCTTTGGGTTTTCTTTTCCCAATCTGTTTGTCTCTGACGCTGAACTATTACCTGGATCAGGCAAGTTAGTCTCAGCAGGCTGAGAGTTCTGTTACTAACTCGCCCTCTGGCCAACACAAAATGGAGCTTCTTTCCAACACATGCATGGTGAACATGGAGACTGGGACACACTGGAGGTCACTTCAGGTGTCAAGGGATGGTGATAAGCCACTAATGAGTAACTTACCTGTTTACTAAAGTACACTATTTTTAGATTGTGGGATTTGCAAAGAAAAGCATGTTTGGTGACAAAAAAAAAGCTTTTTTTGGCTTTGCTGGCACTTATTGTTATTATTATGATTATTATGATTATGATTTTTATTATTGCTGCTGTTATTGCTGTTATCATCATCACCACCATCATAATCATCATCATACCAAAACACCCAAAACAAACTCAACCACTCACCTACATTTTAATCTACAGATATATACTTATAGATTTCACCCCTCATAATCAAGAATAAAAATTGAATAATAATAATCGGATCTCTCATTAGTGTTTATTAGTGTTTCCCTCAGGAAGTCTTGTCTTTGTTGCCTTCATGTGCTAATTATTGTAAATACGACTCTCTTCAAGTCCTAATTACAGGTGAGAAGAGCTTTAAAAATAGCTAATAGACCTGAGTTTACTGACTTTTAATCACAACACGATTTCGCGGCAGTCGTTCTTTATTTCCGTAAATGCAAATGAGATTTTCGCCATCACCCCTTAAGCAACAGACACGATGGGTACACGCCGTAACAGCTGCATTATGTAGCGCTACAGTTTATAGTAGAAATGATCAGGCTAGATAACATGCCACCGTTAGCGTAGAGTTAAACGAACATTGTAGCCTGATTATGGGAGCGCAAGAGAGAAAAGGAACATCCTGGGTGCATGTGAATGGAGCACCAGTAGTCCTGGGATGGTGAGAAAGAAAAACCTCCCCGAGAGACATGGAAAGCGGAACAGGTAGGTTACCAGAGCAACGGGTGCCAACCGTCCGCTCCGCCCATCCCTCCACCAGGACAATGCGCGCGCTGTGCGTGCTGTTCAGGGTTTCTTTTTGTGGAAGCACACACACAGCGTCAACGAACAGACGTTCTAACGAACAATGTGTGAAACACACGTGTGAGAAAGCAGTGAGTGTATCTTCATAGGGGTGAATCGGGTGAACAGGCGGGTGACCTGCCCGCACTCGCGACCCGCACACGGCTGCACCGTTGTTAAGTCTTTTCCTTTTTTCTCTGATCATGTGCATAGACTACAATAGTCTAGGCTATATAAACTATAATTAGTCTATTAATTAATTTTCTCAAAATAAATTTTATTTCTCGCAAGCACACGTCCAGCTTTTGACACCACGAACCTCTAAACACAGCCTAAATTTAGGCTCTAGTGCGAGATGCGACGGCGTTTTCGATTTCCTTTCCGTCCCGTTGGCAGGACGAACGTGATGCTAATCCGTCAAGAGGCAGTACGAGCGTGCGTGCGTGCGTGCATGTGGAGAGATACCGCTACTACACAAGCAGCCGAGTAGTGCTCCGGCGTTGCTATGGTAGCGAGGGTCTCGGCTTAGGGTCTCTGTCGACGTGTTCACGGCCAGATGATGGAGATGGACAGGTAACCGAGCGCAAAGTTACGGCGAAGATGTTCCTAAGATGCTCGACTGACAGTATAGGCTTATCACAAAGCACAAGTGTCCCAAAACAAGTGTCAAATTAGTCAAAAGAAAGAAAGAAGAAAAAAAACACATTACCGTTGATTTGACCGGGACGTAGAGCACGGGCTTCCCCGGGGCGCCTTTCTGGTTGTGCTCGCCCAGGACATTGCTTCCGACCTGAAAACCTTTGGATCTCACCCAGAACTTGAATTTGGCGTTGATGTGACTGTTGTCCACGTACACACCGTCCGTATCTTCGTTCTGCAACAGCGTTTGCATGATTTTGTTGTATTTCCTGCGCGTGACTGTCTTGGTTTTACCCGAGTCGCCGTAAGTCCGGAGGCACCACTCCTGAAATTCACTAAACATCTCGGCCTCGAGCACGACCGGACTTCGACTCCTTTTGGTTAAATCCGAGCACGGCTTCTTGGTGGCCATGAGCTTCCTCTTCCTTTTCACGAGCGAGCCGGCCGGGCTCCCCCTTGTTCCAAAAAAAAAAAAAAAAAAAACCTTGCTAAAAACGCAGCCGAAACTATAATGAAACGAAGTGACAAACCGTCTCCCTCCTCCCTCCTCTCCCTGTCCCGCTAAGAGGATGACTGAGAGCGAATTTTCACCTAGGCGAGCGAACCGTGGAGAAAAGAAGAAAAAAGGAAAGGCGTGCGCGCGCTCGTTTCGGGAAGCCGCACACCTGTTTCTCTCTACCGTCCCAGACCGCAACGGCAAATGTCACCCGCGCTCACCATACCGCTCAGACAGAGAGAGAGAGAGAGAGTGGAGAGAGAGAAAGAGAGAGAGAGGAGGGGCTGTCCTAACAGACGGGTAAGGTTATCTCCCACCTGTGCGTAAACGGTCTTCTGACCAAGCACCGAGAGAAACAGAACACAGAACAAACGAAGCGCGATTTCGCAAAAAGCCCCAACAACAAAGAAACGCAGAGCAAGTCTGTCAAGCTGCAAGGGGAAACGTCCGCTTAACCGCATTTAACGCTCCGCTTTTCCACAAAAAACGGCCCAGGACGGTATTTCCTCACTGACATACATCACGCTCCGGGGTTCCTGGTGATTACAAAGTGGCTATTGTTTGTTGTATAGTGTCGAAAATAGAACCTTTATTCTTTATAAAGCGTCATGCGTTAGACGGGATAGCAGCTTCATCCACCTGTTTGAATCAGGACTGCGCGCGCGCACTGTAAAGAGGGCATCAAAACACCCAGCACACACACACACACACATCACATATGCAGACATGACATAATGACATAGTGCGCGGTGGGATTAAGAGGACCATTGGGCAAAACCGTAAACATGTCACCGAAGATGTGGTTGTCGCTTCTGTTTTGACGTTGCAATGCGGTTTAGGACACAGCCCTGGCTAGGCACCCTGACTCAGGGCGGGTTGTTTTTGAACAAGTCCAGTTGATTTGAAATTGCGCTGTGTTTAAATGTGCAAGGACCAACTTTTTTTTTTTATAGTTTCAACAGAAACATGCCTACAACGGTAATCTGGACTATGAAAATATGAAAATGCATTTAGCTAAAGAGTATTTTCAGCATGTGTTCATTTGTCATTTCTCAGTGTCCTTCTCCATCCACTTAGGCAGCAGGAAGGGAACACAGTGACTAGATTGGTTTAATTATAATTCCCAGCATTACTGTTATCTTAGGATAATAGTGTATTCAGTAATAAACACTGCAATGTTTTTCATTTGCATGTCACACTGAGAATCACATAGTTTATTATTAACATTGCTGAACGATTGATTTCTTACCCTATTTCCAGCAACAAAGAAGCTGTTTGAAGTGGTTATTCTGGATGAAATATTGTATTTGCAGGCTTGTCCATTTGTTTATTCTGTCCTTTGTGAAAAATATCAACGAACAACACTTTTTCAATTTCATGCACACAGACAAATGTGCTCCACTTATGTTTATTTTGGTGTTTTCTATTGAATTTTCTTCACTTTGTGTGCTTGTGCTCCACTCATTGGCAGGATGTGTGTATCTTGGGTTCTTCGGTAGTATAGTGTGTGTGCCTGGCTAGTGTGGTGTTATGTACTTTGTGTACTGTATGTGTGTATGTGTGTGTGTGTGTGTTCTGGTATGTGCTCTGTGCAGTGTTAGCGCTCCGGGGCTGTGTCGAAGACCATGCTGGGACTGCTGGTGATGTCGGCTGCTGTTGCTATGACAGCAGCTCGGCTCAGGCTCCGACTCCGGCTATAACAGTAGGAAATGCAGAACAGGACAATCCGGATCAACTTCAATGATACGCCTCCTCCCTCCTTACAGATCTGTTGGCCTTAGCACCTAAAATACATGGTATCCAGTATGGTACTATGCATAAATTAAAGAATAAAGGATGTACTCTTATAAAAATGGGTTCATTGGATAATTAAGGGTTACATCCCACAAGAGGGACAGCTGAAGAACCCTAAGGGCATAAACAGGAAGTTGCAGCTCTGCACTATGAGCAAAAAGCTGATTTTATTCACTTTAACAGGGCTGTCTGTTCTGCCCCTGTATTTCAGGCGAGCCTTGCTCACAAATTACAAGAAAATGATTGGCAGGTGTGGTTGTCCAATATGTAGACTTGATTTTTATTGGTTTCTGATGCATGAGTGGATCATTTTGTTCTATTCAGGTGAGCTTGGATGTGTTTTCCTTTTCTTAAAGTCAGAGTGTTTCTTGGCATTTCATCATTTTTGAGGGAAGGCAGATTAGCAGAACCGCCATTGTTTGTAAGGGTTTTTTGATTTATATATTTTTTGATGGTGGATGTGAGGCACAGTTTAAGACCTTGTGCTGTTGCTTAGTGGCCTTGGTACACGGCTTATCCCAGTCCATTCACATCACACCCTCGAGGCATGATTAAAATTGTGCACAGAGAAATAAAAAGATGCTTGTTTTGTAGCTTTTGTGTGTGTTTTCAGTTATTTATAAGTGTCTCACAATTTTCATTTTACATATTCACCTACATGAACAACCTTGGGATCATGGATTCTACACCTCTATTGAAAAGCTGCATATGCAGTAGTGAATGGTAGATGGTCGCTGTAGGTTAGTGCAGAGCTTGCAGCTCCTCTTCTGGCATTTGTTTCATGTTGTGCAGTTGTGCTGATGCACTGCTGTTTATTTTTTGCCAGTGGAACCAAAGCAGAGCATAAGCCCAAAACCTGTCCAGATTAAAAAACAGACATTCACATCATGCTGGATTCTTTTTCTAAGACCCTTTATCTCAATTTCTCTCTCTCTCTCTCTCTCTCTCTCGCTCTCGCTCTCGCTCTCTCTGAATCTTCAGTTTCTTCTTTCTGCTGCTGTTCCACCTTCTTTTATACTTTTTGCCTCTTAGTCTTGCTTTTACCTTTGTGAACATATCACTAAAATAACATGACATTATAACCCCCGGTGTTGTCTATCAATTCCCTTTCTTTCTTGAGGGTCCACGCAAACATGGATACACACAAGGATGCATCAACATCAGTCATTTACCTATTGAATGACCTATTTCATTCAAAACCAACATCATGATCAGCTGCTAGCAGGAAAAGGGTTGTAAAGGATGAAGAGTCGCTCAAAGCGAGAGGGTTGTCACACTTCCCTACAGTTAATAAGCATCCCACTTCCTAATTAAATGCCCCTCCCCCAGCTCCGGAACAGCCGTTTAAAACCTCATGCCATCATCTCCGTGGAACACCCACTGTTTTTACGGGAGGGAGAGCCATCTTCATCCTCCCCCTCAGCTCAGCGCTCTAGTGGCAGGCACGATACTACACCATAACCAAGGTGATTAGTGTCAAAAAGGAGAATTTTGACTCACATCCCAAGCTAATCTTAGAGTCAGAAGTTCCACTGGTTATGCAATGAGAGTGGATTCATGTGGCAGATGCTCTTGGTCAAGTTTTGAACTGGACAGGGTTAATCAGATTGTGTCTCATAGTCACAGATTGAGAGCAGGAAGAAAGACTGTGTATAACGATGACTCAGATGAAGTTTGAATCTTGATGCATGGACAGTGATGTTTGCTGGTTGACGGATGGACTGAAGATGAGAATGATGCTCTATTGCCTGCTGCCACCTATAGTTCCAGTCACAGAACTGCACCAGAGGTCTGTCCCATCACAATGTGGGCTGTTTCTTGTTGACTCGCAGAAAAAGAAAATACTGGTGGAACAAAATTGTTACGTTGATCATGCATGGTTTGTGTTTTTCCAAAGCTGATGAATATTGAACAAGATTTCAAAGTAAATATTTTTGACCTATAATGAGTACATTGGACATAAACATAAAACAGAATCGCAGGGACCATAGCATTAGATGTTGTTAATATAAATGAAAGAAAACAGAAAAGTTACCTGAATGTATGGCCAAAGGTTTATGGACACCTAACCATCACCATATGTGTTTCTTCCATAAACCTTTGACAGCAAGTTGGAAACGCACTAGTATAGGATGTCTCCATGATTTCCCTTCAATTTTATTTGTATAGCGCTTTTAACAATTGTCATTGTCGCAAATCAAAAGAAAATTATGGAAATTTGTATGAAATGTGAAAAATATGTACGAATCAAAATGAAGAGGATGATGAGCAAGGTGAGGACGACAGTGGCAAGGAAAAACTCCCTGAGATGGCAATAGGAAATAACCTTGAGAGGAACCAGATTCAACAGACTTAAATCTTCTGTATCTTTATTCATACATATACCTGTGATGTCCTTTAAAAACAATGATTTCAAACGTCAACTGGTTCCAGCTCCTATGGACCAAATCATCCTGATTCTCTGAAAATGTAAATACTCATATATGTCAAATATGTGTTTATTGTGTATGTGGAAGAATGTAGTTTATTTGTTGCTTAAATCTGAATGTGAACTGATTTGTCCTTGCCTTTCTGTATCTGAGTAAAGATGAAATGCTTCAGCAGGTGTTAAATTCCTGGTCTGGGGTGGTCGGTCAGCCATAGGAAAGGGAAAAAAAGCATGGGGGAGGAAGAGGGTATGTAGAAACAAATACACACATACAGAAGCACATAGACAAACATACAAAACTACACACATACATCAACTTGTTCACACACACACATGCAGCCTCACGGGACACCAGTGGGGTGGGTGGCTGTGTGATGGGGGGATGTCAGGACAGGAAAGCCAAGAGGCAGCCGGGAGACGACAGAATGGGCACGGTAGCCATGGCAACGTGGCCGGCCCAAGCAGTTCTCAGCAACTGGTAACCAAGTAACAGGAAACGACCGGTGAAAGGGGGAGAGGGGAGGCTGGTGGGTCTGGTTAATCATAAAACAAGAGAAAGAAGGATGAGAAGAGAGTTGCATTCAATCAGCAGAGGCTTGTGCTCACACTGTAGGAACCACTGTTTAACCTGTACTGCTTTACTGGATAGGGGGTTAGATTATGCCTAAGATAAAGGCGTGCCATGTATTCCGTCACGCGTATGACAAAGCCAGCTTCAGTGGGTGGTGTGATAACAGGTCAGTGAGAAAAGCTACACGAAAAACAGATTCTGGACTGTGTGCCATGTTCCCTCTCCTGCCATATGTGATATGACCACTCTCTTCACACTGTCTCCATAATGGCAGACTCAATCCATACAATGCTTCTTCTGTCTGAGAACTGTGCCTATAAACCCTTACAATTTTGTGTGTGGAGGGGTAGGTTGTGAAAGCAGTCAGATTTGTAGCATATATGACATATATCCATCTATTGTTTGCATTGCTTATCCTGTCAAAGGTTGTGGGGGGGCCTGGAGCCTATCCCAGGGAACAAGGTAGGAACACCCTGGATGGGGCAAACACACACACACACTCACACATCCATTCACATACTACGGGCAATTTGGAACTCAGCCTACACCACATGTCATTGGACTATGGGGGGAAACTGGAGTTCCTGGAGGAAATCCATGCAAATGTGACGCACACAGACTGAACGCTTTAAACCCCCAACCCTGTAGGTATACTACTGTATGTATAAGCATTTTTAGGAGATTTCAGGTATGAATGCCTTTTTAATGAGAGAAAAAAAAGAACAATACTATTCAGTTTTCATATGATATTCTTAATATATCTCGCAAATGGCACGCATAGGTTTTTAATTTTTATTTTCTGTCAAACGAGCTTATTATAAATATTAAAATAACTGAATAATAAACTGGAAATAGCTATTGATACAAGAACATACCCAGGACAAAGAAAACTTCTGTGATATTCACTGCTTCAAAGAAAAATCGAATCAACCAAAAATCTAATCAAAATACCGCTGTACCAAATAAGTGCACTTATATTAATGTGAGAAGAAAAAAAAACAAAGTATGTGTGATGTGAGTGCCTAACAAAAAGTAAGCTCAATAAATCTAATGACCAGAAAGACAAACTATGCATTAGCACAATTGCTAGACACAATCAGATCAACAGAAACCATCATGTAACACACACACACGCACACAAATCATGTGTGCAAGACATGTATCAAAATTTTTTAAAAGGATTCGATGTGCTTTATATATTAAAAACATAAAACCAGTTTCTTTATTTCTTTAACAGGGCAAGTCAAGAGAGTAAACCGTAGTTTATTGTTTCTGTATATAGACTGTAGAAACCATAGCAACAGGTCTGTCATCATCCATCCTCATGAAGTCAAACTACTTTAGTAACAAATTAAAAGATAAACTGTCAAAAACACTGACAATTAAATTGATCTATTTATATCCCTCTTTCACAGTTCTACACACAATCCTCTTACATTTGTCTCAAATTTCACTTTGTTATATCTAATCTCTGCAGTATAGTGATACACTCTACTGTGGTCCTCTGCACTTTGTGTCCACAACCAAAATACAATTCAAGTCGTGAGCTAATAAATAAGGCACAGTATGTAGATCAAGTATGTTAGGAATAGAGAAACCCTGACACTGTGCAGGATCTTCACGACTGAGATCCTCCAGTCTATCACATAAGCAGTTGTTTATACAGGGTTTTTTTGGGGGAAAAAAATTATGTTATAATAGTGTTGAAGATGATGGAGTCAGTGGGCCAGGCAACCAAACTGTACATGGAAAAATTATAATAAGCTATATAGCCTTTATTCGTCAAATATAAATTACTGCACAGTGAATTCTTTATTCATCGCATATCTCAGCTTTGTTAGTATACTGAGGTCAGAGGGCAGGATCAGACATTTTTTATGACACCCCTTGAGCAGACAGGGTTCAGGGCATTGCTTAAGGGCCCAATAGCAGCAACCTATCGGAGCTGGGGCTTATATAATATATAATATAATATATTATATTATATTCTCACTCACTCGTCGTCTATACCGCTTTATCCTGTATTAAGGAGGCTATCCCAGGAGACTTAGGGCACGAGGCGGGGTACACCCTGGACGAGATGCCAATCCATCTCAAGGCACATACACATACACACACTCACACACTTATTTACACACTATGGGCAATTTGGGAACACCAATTAGCCTAATCTACATGTCTTTGGACTGTGGGAGGAAACCGGAGTACCCGGAGGAAACCCACCAAGCACAGGGAGAACATGCAAACTCCATGCACACAGAGACGGGAATTGAGCCTGGCCAGGAATCGAACCGGGACCCTGGAGGTGAAAGGCGACAGTGCTAACCACTACACTTATATAATATTATATAATATAATATTTTATATTATTTGCTGCATACATTCATCCATATTACTTGTAGTTTAATAGTCTGGACTTCAAAAGTCCCTGCTGACCTCGATAACGTGTTCAGTGATGCATAATAGCTAAAATATAATTATCACAGACAGTATTTACAGGTTTAAAAGTGATTTCTTTTTTGTGATTAAAGTTATTTACATTATTTGCTCTGAATGAACTTTAAAGTCAGACAGATGTTAATTACCATAAGAAAGTGTCTTTCCCGTCAAAAATATTTTTAATGTACAGAAATAAATTTCTTCTGGTTTAATTATGGTCAAATCAATCTGCCTCATCTCCAAGCGTTTTCTCCTCAAGATGTGAGGTATTTATGTTAACAGGTACTTCATTAGCTATATGCTTTTCTGGCCTAGTTGTCTTGGAAACAGTTATACACAAAAAAATCTATTGTGATGAAAGAATCTTATGGGTTAAGAGAGAGAAGCTTTAATTAAACCCATGATTGGGTATGTTTGTGTCAAAAATATGAACAATATAACTGTATGACAACAAGCAAGGCAATAAAAAAAATGAAAGACACTGGAGGTGTCATATGTAAGCATGTATGTAACCACAAAACACTGTGATATGGACTAATATATATTTCTGGTTGCAGTATGATATATGTCTGTATGTGTACAGACACGTACATGTGTACAGCCATGCATGTTTTCTAATGTGAAGTCTCATGCGAAGCACCCCGGTTACCACAGCAACTCAAGGTTAGCACGTTGTGTGTGTGTGTGTGTGTGTGTGTGTGTGTGTGTGTAGTATGGGAATATATGACTACAGGTGGTGGCCTGAGTATCAAAAAGATGTGTAACCTACAGTGATTGGTGAATGGTGGGAAGGTTTAATCAGGGAATATTCATTTCAAATATACCATACTGCAGGGAGTAGTACTGTCTCTGTAGACTTTCCCCATGTAAGCCTAGTTTTACTCCAGGTTCTCCTGTTTTGTCCCATCTCACAACAACTGGTAAGTGGATTGGATTGGCATTGTGACTGGTGTCCCAGGAAGGGTTCCCTTTTCCTTTTGTGTGTCCAGTGGTCCCATGGTAGATTCAACAACCTTGACCAGCATGCAGTGATTACTGAAAATAAATGAAAGTTTTTTTTTTATATAATTATGTGTCAAACTGTAGAGAATCCAGCTCACAATGCTAAATATACATTGCTAAAAAGATCTTGAGCTACTCCTCATTTCATCATATTTTTCTTCCAAAGTGACAGACGATGTAGTCTTGAGGGCTAATTCTCCAGGCTTCCTAAATGACTTTGTTTCTCATTCTTGTA
This sequence comes from Clarias laeviceps, assembly GCA_030014305.1. NCBI lineage: Eukaryota > Metazoa > Chordata > Actinopteri > Siluriformes > Clariidae > Clarias > Clarias laeviceps. The sequence continues at coordinate 14,884,914 of JAQMYJ010000040.1, read as the reverse complement.
GCTGACCAGTTTCAGAGGAATATTTTTGTTTGTTAAGACACACAGTAACCTATGAATCATTCAAGCATAAAAACCATTTAACTTAAGGCACAACCTAGTGAGAAACAGGAGCAGATAAAGACAGATGATCAGGCTGGCGATTAGTTTACTAATCATGCTGAATGCTGAGTGGTTAGAACAGACAAGAGGGAAAATGAGGTTGCTGTTGAGGTTTATATATGAACAACTCAATTCTAAATTATATCTTTAGTTTGCAGTGTGTCATAGTAAAACATTTGTTCCCATTTATTTACTTTAATTTAATTTTATATGAAGAAATTAATGACTTTTGCACAGTTCTGCATTGAGATTGACAAGTAGCAGGGGCACAACAAACAATGATATTACTTACGGCCCCAAGGGTTCAGATCCCATCTTTGTCCAAAAACTTAATTCCCGGTTAGTGAAGGCTTTGTTTAAGGCACTTGGATGCTGATCAGAAGATTAGCAGTTGTAGTGTATATGTGACAAACAATGTTCAAGCTCTAGTTTTCTTCATTTCCAACAATAAACATCCCTGTAGCTGAAATAGCTACACTAAATTGCCCCTAGGTGTGAATGAGAGTTCCTCAGTGGCCTGGTGTATTCCCACCTTATGCCCGGTGTATTTTGGGTTGACTCTGAAGCCACCTCAACCCTAATAAAGGGGATATTGAAGACAAATGAGATAACATTCATCAAGTGGAACAAGTTGTAATAGCTGTTCATGGCCAATAGATGACAGTAGATTTAAAGGTTCATTCATTAAGCAGCTCAGATACTACACCTTGAAACTGAAGTTGGTTTTCAGGCATGCTTCAAGTCACTTAGCAATACTCATTATGCATCCTTGTGTGTAGTCTTTAAAACGCAGATCATTTTCGCCATTATTTGTTTGCTTAGGATTGTCCAGTATAGAGTGGACCTCACAATGCTAAATGTTTTTAATGCACAAAATAGGCAATATGATGATGAACTTACAGTGTGGCACCACTGTTGTATGTTCAAGTGGGACCCCAAATAAGACACAGATGTTGGGGGGACGTGAAGAAATGTACAGTGGACATTATTGGGGGTTGAAGCGTATATAGGGGGAAACGGGTGAGAATGAACACTAGCTTTGGAGCCTGTAATCAGCAGAATTGAAAAAGCCGTGGCTGATTAACGTGGGCTTTCTTGGTGAGCAGCACAAACTGGCCACCTACAAAGGTACAGTAAGCAGCTTTTGCTTACATACTTAGTTTGTGTTGTTTGCCGAGGATGACCCGTGGTGGTAAGGACGCCTACTAAAGACCCCTCCAATTTGAACAAGTTTTGCTTCCAGAGGTAATGACTGCATGCACTAGACTACTGTAGGGTTAAGTGGGCTTTGAGAGATAGCAAGACATAAAAAGTAGCTGGTAAAATAAGCATTTCATTGGTCTGTATTTGCTGCTAAGAGGGCAGCAAAAAATAAAAAGAGATGAGTATGAGAAAGCGTGTATGAGTATCTACTGTATCGTCAAGAGGGCCTAGAGGATGGCAATACATAAAGGGTATACAGCTTTGAATTAGTCTGTAGTTGTTGTTAACCGGGCAGCACAGTGGTTATTATAGATATCGTTTTTATGAGGAACATACTGCTTGTATGTCAATTAATTGTATCGCTGTTGAGTAACAGACCTCCAAAATACTCCCCAGACTTTGTTGAAGAGTTCACAGAACTGCTATCCATGATTTCCTCAGAGTTTGACTGTTTTGCTGTAACAGGGGGCTTTAATATTCACATTGATAATGCAGAAATCAATACTACAGTACATAAGAAATGATGAGTGTTTTAAACACTTTTGACCTGATTCATCATGTGCACAGGCCCACACATAATTGTGGACACCACTCTAAATTTATTCATATGTAAGGGTCTAAACATCTCATCCATTGTTATTAAGGATGTAGCACTATCTGATTACTTCTGTATTTTCTTTGATATATTGATCTCTGTTACCACTGAATCTAGATTTGTCTCTGTCAGAAAGAGATGCATTAATGAGAACACAAGTGCACTTTTTTTGAAGGCTATATCTTTGCCAAGGATTTCTGCGAACTCTGTTGAAGAAGAAGGTCTGTCTAGCTGTAGCTAATTTATAGATGCTATAATAAAAAGTTTAATTTTCTGTCACATCCGCTCAGCTTTTCTTGCATTGTCTTTTCATACTCTGAACTGCTGTTGATCTTCTCCTTGATTCCTTTAACCCAAAAGTTAAGAATGTTATTGATGATATTGCTCCGGTAAAAGTCCGAAAGACGAGCAGACAGAAATTACCATGGAGAAAAGCAAGAGCAGTTCAGAGTATGAAAAGGCAATGCAGAAAAGCTGAGCAGATATGGCAGAAGACTTGAAATTTACTATAGCATCTGCAGTATAAAGACACCCTTGATGCTTTCAATGTGGAACTAACTACAGCTAGACAGACCTTCTTCCAACATCATAATTAGTAACTTAAACAACATTCACTCTCTTTTTGCTATGGTTGAGAGACTGTTAAACCCACCAAGTCAGATTCCCATTGAAATGCTCTCCGACAGTAAATGCAACGAGTTTGTTTCTTCTGAGAAAGTCAGTAATATTAAAAGGGGCTATTAACACATCCTCAAGTTAAAAAAAAGAAAAACTCAACCACAACCTGAAAAAACAGTTACTATGTCTGTTTTTAAAGCAATTGATAGCAAAATCTTAATTGAAAGAAATAGTGCAGCACCTCAAATCGTCAACCTGCGACCTTGACCCACTTCCCACATCTTTTTTCAAAAGTGTGTTTAACTATTTAGAAGCAGATCTCTTAGAAGTGTTAAACTCTGACTTTTCCGAACTTTCTGAAAACTGCAGTTGTTGAGCCACTACTGAAAAAGAGCAATCTTGAAAATACCATATTGAATAACTTCAGACCAATATCAAAAGCTGTGCATTTATTGAATAAGCACTGTGCTACTTCCAAACTGACTGCACTGTATTTTATTTATAACATTTTGTTTGTTATGTCACTGTGTTGTGGAAAGTATAGCATTTTTTAAAAGTTACAGAGGTCGAGTCTTTTACTCCCTTCTAGTCAAGTGTGAAAGGAGAGTTTTGGCCAATTCTCAGCTAGAGTTCGGAAACATAAGTTGCTCATTGATAGAAGCTCAGGAATTAAATTTAATCACTAGATAATGTAAAGTAGACTAAAGCATGGATCTGCACTCTAGGTAGAATAAATTGGTATGAGACTTATAAGTCCCAGAGTGGGAAACTGTATAATGATTTAGTTAATCGAGCTATCAAGAACCAACTATACCCAACATGGATATAAACTATATTAGCTGGGGTGCTTGATGTGTGTGTCCACAGGAATGTGCTATATGGTATACATGTATTTGTATGTCTGACATGTGTGTAGTGGAATGTGACTTTTTATGGTAAAGTAAGCTTTGCATAACCAACTGAATTGATAATAAAAACTAAACCTGAGATTCTGAGTGTTCTCTACAGCACTACCCAAACATGACTGAGCAAAAAATAAAAAAAATGGGTCACTTAGGCAAAGAAATAGCACAGCTACACATGATCATTTTTTTTATGAACAAACAATTATAATGATTTGCTCATTTTGAGAGTTCATATTTTTTCTTCTGACTGTAAATATAGTTAAAATGTAAGCATAACATACAGTATACTTTTGGAAAAGCATTACATTTGAATAGATATTGCTTCTACTTTATATATGAGTGATTTAGACAAGAACAACCCTAGACAATATTTTGTCAAATTCTCTTATTCCTCACAAACTTTTTTTGTGTTTGAGATTTTAAAGATGCATGTACTTTTTTTAACAAGCAACAAGTGGGTGCCAATTGACCTTTAAACGTGATTATTTATTTTAAATGTTTCATTAAAAATTAAATATTAATTATATCACCCAAATGAGGATGGGGTTCCCTGTTGAGTCTGGCTCCTCTCAGGGAGTTTTTCCTTGGCACCGTCACTGTCGCTCTTGGCTTGCTCTTCAGGGACAATCTGATCATTATGATCTATACACATTTTCCTCGCTCATACACATTTCCATAATTCTCTGTTCTCAATTTTGTGAAACAGCTTTGAGACAATAAACATTGTTAAAAGCAGTATATAAATAAAATAAAAATTAAATTGAATTGAATTGAATATACAGTACAACTGTAAACTTTTCCCCCTTGGTGTTACCTCCTCTTGTGCTAGAACCACATGGGCCCCTTTAGAGAGGAAACACAAAGACACTACACAAAGCCAAAGTGTGTGTGCCCCTGATGACCTTAAAATTTCCTTCTCGCCCAAATACACACACCCTGTGACTCACAGCTTCTCACAAATTTGGAACATACCTAGACAAAGGTAAAAAACAGCAAGGAAGAAATGTATAGCTATGATGGGATCACCTGTAGAAGCAATTTTTTCAAGGTATTATAATAATAATAATAATAATAATAATAATAATAATAATAATCATCATCATCATCATAAAATAAAACGTATGAAAGTGAGAAAAAACTGATTTTCTCCTTAGAATGTACACACCTGCATCTGTAACTTGTGAAGACAAATGGTGCTAACTCATATTTATCTCCTCATGATATTAATTAAGTTTCATTTAATTTGTCCATAATCATAAAACATTCATTTATTTATTCCATGATATTCCAGTGGTTCTCATTTAGCCTTCACATCAGCGTGTCTTCCCAATTATTCACTCAGCTGCTAGGTCGCTTCCCTGCCTGTCAGATTGCTCATCAGTTTGCCTGACTGGCTGCAACAGTGTCCTGGTAAAGAGACATAAACACAGACCCCATGTTTGCTGAGTAAAGCTGATTGGCTGTGACATTTGCAAACTGACCCCCTGCAGGGGCTGTTAGTTGTGCTACACTTGCTGTATAATGAGCCTGATCATGTCAAGAACTCATCCAAAAGTACTGTATCCAATCTGTGTCTTCCTGGGTTTATACTAAAGACAGCACAATTTTTTTTATTGTACAGTTGTGTTAGCAATATTCAGGCATACTGAAAATATATATTTATGTGAAAATTCAAAATCCAACAAAATCGCCTGCGTCCTGTAATATGAATTAAATATAATGTAATATATTTAATTAAATATAATGTAATATTTTTGATCTAAAGTTTTTTTCATATTTATTAATGTATTTTAGAGGATCAATTAAGATTCATAGGCAGGTTTTGTGCGCTTTGTATATTATACATAAATTAAGCATCAATTTGATGTTCTGGTTATAATGTATGTAAAAAGTACTTTTAATTATTAACCAGAAAAAAATATTAGAGATTTGCAACACATGTCACATTATGTAAGAATATAAGTATTCATTTTCAGCATTACCTGAGACTATACTTATAGACTTTATCTTGGTCAAGTTCAAGTTCAAATGAATGCCAGTTCATTGCAGTGCACTATACACACAGACCTTCATTCACTCATTTAACCTAGAGGCAATTTGCCATAACCAGCTGCTGTGAGGACGAAACCAATGAACCACCCGAGAATATGCAAAACTCCACACAGACAGTAACCTGAGCTCAGGAATGGATCTATGAGACAGCAATGCCACCTGCTGCTCCACAATGCACTTTTTCTTTTCCACCTGTGCCTAACACCATACTATTATTACAATGACTACAATAAACTCAAAATATCAGTTGGGTTTACTCTTGCTAATTACAAAACTTTTTAGTAGTTTCATTGTACTCACTGTTTAATAAGCTGAGTTTTAAGTGATAAACATTATGCACAACTTTTATAAAATAAAATAAAATGACATGGCTCACTGACTTGAAAATTAGGCTTTTTGTCATGCTTTCAGCTAACAGTAATCATTAACCAAAAACCACTGATAACTGTGACTCTTGGGTCCAACTACAGCTCAGTAATAGGCTTTTCGACAGCCATGCGGAAAGCCAGAAGGATGTCTGGTATAAAATCTGTGCCAAGTTGTATTTGGATCAAAGGGCCCAGTGTGGCGACCCTCTTGACCGAAGCAGCAAAAAAAAGCAAAACCTGAAGATTTTCTCTTCTGTGCATTTAACAGGGATTTATTACTATAATATTCATTTGAATATAAATTAATTTAGGCTTGAGTTATGGCATCTAATGGGTCACTAATGAGAAGTGAATCCTGGGCTTGTTCCTTTAACCATGTTTTTGTTTAGTTAGGAGTCTTACTGCATGATTATTCAGCCCCTGGGAAAAACATTTTCTTATACCCTATGTTCATCTACTTTTTTTCTCCTTGTTTTGGTGATGTTTTTAATTTCTGTAATTTAGGAACAGGAATGTACAATGGTTTAACAGACATTCAACATTGTCAATGAACAATTGTAAGCTTTTAAATATGTACTGTATTTTATTGTTTGTTTATTTGCTTGTTTTTGTCTTGACCAACTAAATATCAGCTAAATATGATGCATATGCATATCAAATCCATTGTCATTTATTGATTGTTTATTTTGGAAAAGACCAAATCATCCCTTGAAAATGAAAATCCCTTTCAGCACAATAGATACAGACTGTTGTTGTCTTGCAGAAACAGCTAATATTACTATATTCAAGAATTTATAGATATTATTTTGCAATAAAGTCATAATACAAACTTACAACACTATGCCAAATGACCTTACACCCTAAACTACAAGGAGGAATGTGTTGGAATTGTTGTTTTGTTGATTCTTAAGTGACATGTATCATTTACCTAGGTTATTTTATATTGTATTAATTACATAATGGCTTGGTTGCCATGCAAAATCAAAATTTGTATGAGTGAAATGAAAATATAGTATGGCATATGATGGTTGGAATAAAAATAAGGAATATTGTTCGCTTAGCTTATACAGCTAATCTGAATGGGTTATCTAATGTTAGCTATCTAGCATCAGTCCTTAGCAGTAATCAGCTACAGACGAGGCTGGTAAGATCAGGTAAAAACACAAAAAACTCACTAAACAAGCAGCCGTAAGCTCGCATCTTTCTTTAAAAAACAAAGCACATCTGCTTATCTGCTAATCTGCTTATCTGGCATCACTGGATATTACTGGGCCCTGATGTCATGTCAGTCTCATGACACTACTATACATGTTCGTGTCCCCAGGTAGAACTGAGGAAACATCAAAGGTGTTCGTGAATGAATACCAAGTCCCGACAACTAGAATACATACAGAGAGAATTAATGCCTTGTTCGTTGCTTAATTGATTACATATTTATTTTTCAATGGGTTATACTCTGTGATATTTAGCTAATAATAATAATTGTTAGTTAAAACTGGATGATGTTTTAAAGTTAATTATACCATGATTATTAATTCTATTTTTTGTTTTATATTGTTCTTATTTATATTTCACATAAGCTAATCCAACCAAAAGTGTGGGTTCTCTATTTAATTCGCGCTATCTATGCAAATGTTGGGTTAACATACAGAATTTAATTTGCATTCCTTAATTAATGTTCAGTAGCAACCTCATCCTCATGAGTGTCCCAGTGAATATGGAACTTGGCACAGGAACACTGATGGCAAAATTCATTCTTGCTGGTATGCCAGTCAGTCTCTGGGAGTAGTAGTCAACCCATGACCTGCATGATTCTGGACAATAGAAGGGAACCAGGAACCTGCGGGGAAACTTGCCTGATAAGGGGGGAAATGTACAAAAAACAGTGGATACAGTAACCCAAATTAAGGATCAAACCGCGGTTTCTGGAGTTATATGGCAGCAACACTACCCACTCACTGAGCGATTCATCATTTAATACTTTAGATTATATTTTACGATGCATAGTGTAGTTGTTTTTAAATACCATACAGTAAGTACAATTACATATGTGGTGAGACCAGGTTAGGTGATAAATGAGTCTACTTACAACTTCTTAAAATTCACTCAGAGCCAGAGATGTACATAGATTGCAAACTTTTCTGTCTTTTAAAAATATAGCCAACAGTATAAAATAAAAACAAACTGAATCAACAACCCGTAAGGACTTGCAATACAAAGAATAAGAAACATCCTTGTATAGAGGCTTGCTGCAGGAAAGTGCAACCTTCCAGTCAAGTTAAGCAATGCCACACGTGTTCATGGTCATTAAAACACCACAAATTTACATTTACATTACATTTACATTATCACTCAAGAGCTCAAAAATGCAGTGAAGAAGGGTGAAGCTGGCCATCTCCTGCAAAAAACTCCACATAATTATACACAAAGAAATTCAGTTTTCATTCATGCATGAAAAAAAAAAACAGACAAAAAAACACAAAAACACTCTACCAACTGGAACCCAGCCAGCAACTGAATGTAAACAAATAAAATAGCTGATTCAATAAGAGTAGAAAACTAGATGGTTCCAAAATTTAAATAGGCGCAGAACAGCAGACTGACATCAAATCCTCCTGACAGGTTTCATTTCGGCCTAAGCCCTGGGGGCAGGAGTTGTCTGTTGTACAATGTTAGAAAATTCAAAGGATCAATAGCATAAAATGGTTCACAACAACCCCTCATAACACAGAGGTAAATGATGAACAAACTGATCCAAAATGCACCCAGAAAACAGCAGCTATACTCTAAAAACGATATGTTTTTACATCACTCTCCAAAAAGAGAGAAAATTGCTATATGAATAACAACGTTAAAGTTTACCTGCACAAGGCCAACACCAAACACCAACCAGTCTTTCCAGCTTCAAACAAAATGACTGTTGCCTGTCACACCTGTCTTAAAAGCTTTGCCTGACTAACCGCACCATGCCAAACAAAAGGAGCTCATATACAGCTCGACAGTATATGATATACAGAGAGAGAAAAGTTTATGTTTCTGTTCTGCCCCAGGACTCAGTTACAGAAATTATTAAAACCTAGTCAACCCAGTAGTTTCTAGTAGTAGTGTGAAATTGTCTAACTGAAAAAATTGCATTAATCTTCAGCTCTATAACAAAGGGCTTTTTAAACTTTTTTAATTTAAACTTTTAAAAAAAAAAAACTAAACATTAGTCACTGCATGTGCTGCATAATGCTGAGATACATATTACACGCATGCGTACTGCACTATTATTTTTTCACAGGGTTAGTCAGGATTAAAAATAAAGTATGGCTTGGAGTTCAGTGGTGAAGTCAGTGAAATCTTAGTCTGATATATTTGCACACATGTTTTGAGAGGGTTTAGGGCTGTACAGTATCTGACCATAAAAACTAAAACAATTGTGAAACTAGTAAGGTAGGGTGGTGGAAGCAGATTGCGGTCAGTAAGCCGTTATCTTCAGTTACATATATCAAGTGGGAGAGGAAATGAGGAGGAAGAGCCCAAAGCCCCTTTGCTTTTCAGGGGTGAGAAGCATTATAAACCTTAGATCCCACAATGAACCTTGAGGTTTGACTCATTCAGTTAAATGTGATCAAGTACTAGTATTTTTTTTTCAGTAAAGTCAGCACGCACTCTACATCCTTTCATCCCATCACATTCTCTCCTCCTTCACTCACTTCTTTTTACTCTTTATCACACCTGTTTAACAGCAGTCCCACTATTTACCCTCTAAGATCAACATGCACACACCTTCTCTACTATTGTTACTTCCTTCAGGGTGGTGTGACTGAATACATAGATCACTTTTATTTATAAGGGACGGAAACAAAACCATTCAGGAGTTTTTAAGTCCTTGCTTTATTGCTTTATTGACCACCTCACATTACAATCTACATCTGGGCTGACTTTCTTTTCAGAAGTAGAACTAGGTGTAACTTTCACATTGTTGATCATTCAGAACTCTGTTTATAACAAGAAAAGTATTCAAGTATAGCAAGTCTGTATATAGTGTATGTTTTACCAGGAACAGTCTAAATCCATGTTCATAGTGTCACAGTCACAGTCATAGATCTGTAAGTAGAGAGGCATGAAAAAATGGAGGAACTGAAAACAGGAACAGAAAATAATGCATTAACACACTTCACAAGGTTTCACAAAGGAACAGACACAAGAGCAGGCCTCAAAAATAAACTAAACAAACAGTATCTGTAAATGATAAGTTATTTAAGCTATTTCTTTTCTCAATCAAGATGCATTACCTGACATTATTCAAACACTTATACTGTTACTTTTAAAACATTATACTTTTGTACACACAGTGACTGTATGTGGGCGAACAGGAGAGATAGATTAGTAAATAATCTATTGACTATTGAGAGAGAGATTAGTAAGAATCTATTGAGAATGTTGCCTAGGTAAATACTGTCTTGATTAATACTTCATCCATCAATGCTGGAGTTTCTCTCCAGCATTTTCACTTTCATTTTTGAGGGTTTTGTTTCTTGCATTTGAATAGCAAATTGAACTTGAGCACATAGTTTGGCCAATGACTGAGTCTCCCTCCAGTGTCATTCAATTCATGACATGAGGTCTGAGGTGGAAAAGCAAATGTTTGGTCTTCTCTGTCTGCTGAATGTAAGTCATTGTCTTTTTACTTTTAGGCTGCAATCTTTATTTTTGTATTGACTTTGTGCAAATTTTTATATTATTATTATTATTAGTATTAGTAGTAGTAGTAGTAGTAATAGTAGCAGCAGCAGCAGCAGCAGCACATAATACACATTAAATGAGGAGTACAATATAGGTGTGATCCTTATTGCTCTTGTGAAAAAATACAGATTTATAGTGTTAAGATATAATGTTATAATGTTTATAATTAAGATATTCAAGTCTATTGATTGGATTTTACTATATTTTTTGCATAGTGAAATTTTTTAGACCTTCTACTGATCTTTTTCTTATATCTAGTGGTTTATTTATAGTTTACTGCATGCATTAATCTAAGTAGGCTGAACGTATTTTAACACATAAGTTATGTAGTTTTGGCTGTTGGTGACAAACACTTTACAGATTATATAAAAAGGACAATATACAGTACATAACATCTAAATGTGCATGATGGAACCTAGTGTTAATTTAATATGTCTAGAGTTTCTTTTCGGTTCTGGCACCTCGTGGTTCCTCTAGATGTCCGTACAGCTGAGTCTCTGGCAATCTTTAAACAACGACTTTACAATATTTGGGTATCTCCTAATATTTGAATATCTCATAATCCCCCCACTTCCCAACAGCATTTGACTGATGGCACTTAGTTACAGTAGTATCCTAGTAACCCAGTGTAAGGATCTCTCCAAATGATGGAAACTTCAAAGCACTTTTGTAAGTCGCTCTGGATAAGAGCGTCTGTCAAATGCCTAAATGTAAATGTAATAACTGTTTGTACAATAGGAGATTTGTAGTTGTGAAGTAGAAATGTACACATGTACACATGTTTATAGCCTATAGCCACAGACTTTGGTCAGCTATTTATGAAGGTAAATGCATAGGGGAAAAAACTGCTGTCTGGCATCTGTTGTCTGAAAACAATACAAATGATATCATAAATAAATATTTTTCATCCATCAAGAGACTCCCAAGACATACCAATGGATCCAGGTTTTTTGAACTCCCGTAACTATGTAGGTGCCCTTTAGAAATTACTATATGGAATTATCCAGCCATAACAACCAACTGCCTTATATTGTGGAGGTCCCTCTTAAATGACAAAAAAATCTCTGACCCACTGAGGTTGGGACTGTGACAGCACCAAGACATGAACACATGCTTTCAGTCCTGTAAGTTGTGAATTGGGGCCTCCAGTACATCCCACACAGGCTTGAGCAGATTGAGACTTGAAAAAGATTTTGGATTTAGTCCAAGACAACACCTTGAACTCTTTGTCATGTTCCTCATACCATTCCTAAACAATTTTTGTGATGTGGCAGAGTGCAGTACCCTGCTGAAAGAGGCCATTGCCATTAGGCAATACTACTGCAACGAAGGGGTGTACTTGGTCTTCAGGCACTTAAGGCACAGAACGTCATCACTGAAAGGTATGGCTCTTCACAGAGTGCTGTATCGAAACATACACATGAAAAATTTACCAGAAGGAAAAAGTGAGATAAGAGAAGGAACACAAGCAACAGGGATGACCGCAGCCTTAAGAAGACTGCCAAGCAAACCTAATTCAAGAATTTGGGAGAGTTTCACAAGGAGTGGAGTGAGGCAGGAGTCAAAGCATAAAGAAAAGTATTAAAGTACATTTTGCATTTTGTTTGGAAATCAAGGTCTCAGAGTCTGGAGAAAGAGTGGAGAGGAACAGGATTCAGGTACTTGAAGTCCAGTATGAAGTTTCCACAGTCAGTGATGATATGGGGTGCCATGTCATCTGATGATGTTGATCAACTGTCCAATGTCAATGCACAAGTGTTAGAATGTTTCACACTTCTATCTGCTGACAAGCTTCATGGAGATGGCAAAACTACAACTATGTGGTTTGCTGACCATGATCTCAGCAAACAAAAAACAATCCCAAGAATATCCCCTAAAGGTCCCCCAAATTTTTTTTCTCATTGTGTAGGGTTTCCTTTATGTCCCCAGGATCTTATTAAAGATGTTCCTTGGACATCCATAAGACCTTTAGAGGACTGAATGTGAACGTTTGGAGAACACCGTCCCGACTTTTTATTAGAACCAAAATATATAGTTAAATAGATAGAGCTCCTCCTTCTGTCATAATAATTGTTTCTTTTTTATATCCATAAATCTATGTTTCCTGCAAATGGCTGCAGTACCACACAGGATTCAGATCTCAAGATGATAGAATGAATGTGTTGCCATTACACCGCTCGAGCTATATGGTTAATCACTTCAGAGTACTTAATAACTCATTCAGCTGGTCCAGATAATAAATCTAATGCACATCAGCAGGAATCGTGTTCAGGAAGGGACAATTCCTGACACTTGGAAAAAGGAAAAGGAAAGGGAAAAGTTATTTTTCCAGAATATCCCAATGTTTGTTATCTACCTAGGCTTTCTCACATATTTTATTTTTGTAAGATACAGTGTCTCAATTCATGGGCAATATTTTAGACGGTGCTCAGCATATTTACTAACAGATCCCCAGGGCAGCGGATTCATGGGGAAGTTATATACTAAATAAGCCAGATTGTTCCCTTATTTTTCTTTATTTCCTGTATTGTTTGGGTAGTACAAGCAATATTTCTCAGTTTTACATTATATATTGGACACTACACAGACTCTGCAGGTGTTTTGAAAGAGTTTACGTTTGCACTGATATAATTTTAATATTTTATAGCCCCCACATCGACCACATCAAAGATTATTTGAGCCGCCATTTCCCACTCTGCGTACAACCGTCGCAAATCAGCTGAACCACGGCTTAGCCAGTTTGGATATTTACGTAGACAGCGTTCTTCATTTTCAACTACGCTGTGTAGCTTAATTGTATATGACTAGACCACACGTATAATGAAATGCACACGTGCTTTTATTCAAAGTGTTTTTGGTAAGCAAATAGCTACACAATACAAAGCTGGAAACAGCTTAGCACCATGAGCAGCCAAACCCTCGATATTATATAATAATAAATTCCACCCGCGGAAAACGGTCATCTGCCAGATTTATACCTGTGTGGTAAAAATGAACTGAAGCAAATACGTGAATAGTGTTCAAAAAGGACAACAGTAACACGTTATACAATGCGAGTGTTTACCTAGGGGCTAACTTTTAAGGCCAAAGAGACTCGACATGACAAACATAAATTCATTTTTTTTTGCTGCACGTAAATGGATTTTTCTGTTATGCCAACATGAAAATGAACAGCTGTGCACATTTATTGTTTTTATGAAAATATAACATGAACTGAAAACTCATATTCATTCATATCCAACCCAAACGTGTGACTGTAGCCGTTTCGGGTCTGAACGTAACGCGTACGCCTCTTGTATCCTACATTACCATCGACGCGAACCCATCGCTTCAACATCATTGTAATACGAGTAGTCTGCGCCACGTGACCGCGTTTTTTTTTTTTTACTAAATAAAATCGAGCGCTACACAAATAACCGCCTACTTCGCCTTCCTGACCAATCACGTTCTGCAAAATGGTTAGGTTGATAGACGTCAGGGGTAAGGGCAAGAGCTAGTATGCATTGGGGATTAGGTCCTAGAGTAGAGACTAGTGGCCTCCGGCAGGAAAAGCAAGCAGAGGTAGGACTTGTTCAATTTTATTAAAGAAACGCGTGTTTAAACATTTTCCAGAGGACTTTTAGCCTGTTAAAGCAGTGAACACCGTACCATTCTGTATGACATTTCTGTTTGGACCAGCAGTTGGATAAAATGGGCATAGGAGACCCCCAGACACAAAGAAACACAAAAGGCTACCGAGCCGGCTTAAAATACAATAAAACACACCGTACTAACAGCTATATGTAGGAGTAATAACCTAGTATTTAGATTGTATCTAGTGTTTTATACGCTGGTCTTCTTTATGGAGAAGGCACCGAACAGCGCTGTAGAGATTTTAGACGGCAGTTTGATTTCTCATTGGAGGAAAACAAAGCGATTTTATTGTGCGGGAAAATCATGATAGGTAAAAAGGATAGAGCTTTCACACAGCTTGGTATTTGTTATGTATGCGTTCATTAAAAGGCTCTTCGGATTCATTCAAATCCTCGTGCACTATCATTGAACCCAAGTGTAAGAAAAAGACGTTGCTTTGGACCATAGAAGTGGAGCTGCAGAACTTCCTACCAGCATGGAAAGTTCGCGGCAAATTCTGTCCCGCGAGATTTTTTCCCTATGCATTGTGAAAGGGGAGGAGAGAGAGATTACAGATCTCCAAGCGTAGAACTGATGACTGACACGGAAGCCCTATTCTAGCACTGTATATTTTCATCCAAACCACATATTAAAAGTGCCAGTGACGTTCCACTAAGTACATTAATGTCTAGATGTATTAAATAGTGCAGTAGTCACATGTTAGCCAAGATTAGACGTACACTGTTTTGCATTAATGTACATGAGCATATATTACGTTATTAATATATTATGGAAAATTGCCTGGCAATGAATAGTGCATGAATACGTGGATTTATTGAATAAATACCCATAATAGAAATATACAAAACAAAACACATTAAGCTCGTTCATATAAAACATACATATATCATTTTTAAAAGGTCACGTGTTTATTTTATAGTCTCAAACATGCAGCAGTACACTGTTAGTGACTGCAGAACCGGTTAGTAAACAGATCAATCAAATATGGCCGGTTTTGTATGGACAAAAATTTGTGTGCACAAAAATGATTCAAAATAAAGTACATTTAAAACATTACTAAGCAGGGAGGCTAATAGTTTCATTTTAATTCTATTTGAATAAATGCAGCCTGGAACACAATATACAGTAAAACCCTTACATACGAACATTCGAGTTATGAAGTTTTGAAGATACGAACAAGCATTTGCGGCATGTTTAATTGTGTAAATTTTCTATGTACGTTGTCATATTGACAGCGCACATCCCTGGATGTCCAAAACAAGCGTAAAAGCAGTGGCCACGAAGCTGGTCATGCTAAGAAGCGCCAAGCAATAATGATGGAGACAAAAGTGAAAATAATTGAGAGAATGGAGCAAGGTGAAAAGTTGCCAGACATTGCTCATTCTTTTACTATGAAACGTTCAACCATCGTCATTATAAAGAACAGGGACAAGATCATGCAACATGAATGAGCTCTCGGAACGGAACTCGTTCTTATGTCAGCCACTTTGATTTTTTGGTATTTTGGTTGGTCCACGTGCACATCGGTGATGGATACTCCCCTTCCTGAAGATATATCTATTGTTAGTATGGCAGTTACATAAGGGGTTGGCGTCCGATTGTCATTCACACTACAATCAAGTTGGGAACACCAGTTTGGCTAATCTGCATGTCTTCGGACTGTGGGAGGAACCCAGAGTAATCAGAGGACACCCACCAAGCACAGGATAGGATAGTTTCCACAGAATATGCAAACTTCACACATACAGGCAAGACTCGAACCCCTAACCTGGAGGTGCAAGGCGACAATGCTAACCACTAAACCATCCTTCCAATATATGTGTTAAACATGTATTAATATATAAAAAATTTTAATGACACAATAATTAAAGAGTATCACACAGACAGGATTGCAACAGCATGGTTGCAAGTGGGGTCTTGCTTCTTAACAACAGTTCTATAAACTACTGAGTAGCTAACACATGAGACACAAATGTTTTATGTTTATGGCCAATATGGCCAATTTGCTTTTACTGTCAAAGTAAAAATATTTCTGTGCAGTGGGCAGAATGAATGACAGCCTGTACTAAGTATAGTAACAGTTTTTAAAAAACTGTTTTATGTGCTTGAAATGCTTTAGTGCTAAATATCAGCACTCTTGCAAATTTGACAGGAAAAGTGCTACTGTAATGAATGTCAATATGGCTGTGATGCGGTTGTATCACAGCCGAGCTGATATTTAGTACAGAAGCACGAAATGGATTGGTTTTATATTGCTTTCATACAGTTCCACCAACACCATTTATTCCCAAGAGGATATGATTTGCATGCTCAGCAGATTAATGTTGTAATAGTGACAGTGTAGCCAAATTTGCCTTAATCATCTATTGCTTGCAGATCTGATAGAAGAATGAAATAGTGACACAACACAAACTTATATACGTGCCAAAAAATAAATATATAAATATGGACATGTAATTCCTCACACACCCAAGATCAAGAATGTCCCGAATGTACTGCTCCTACGAGGAAGATATTAATCTTGATTTGAATAAGAATTTGAATCAGTTGATGCTGCATGCACACGAAAGACCAAGAACATCTGCATATAGTGTCTTGGGCCTTTTGCCTTGGGTGCATGACCAAGTTTCATAGTATGTAAATTTGATAAACCGATATGAGAGCCACTTTGACTGAAGATATATTGCTGAGTTTTATCCGAAAAGTAGTATTTGTAGTCTTTTCATTTCTTGTTGATGAAAACCGATTTTGCAAGAGTACATTCTACACACATCCACAGTGTTGGTTATTCGATAGTCCGTAACAGTATAAAAATGTTACAATATGTTAAAATGTTTGTTAAAGTTTTGTTAAACATTACTAAACCCAATATATTGCCATACGTTTTACATAATACACATTTCATTTGATTAGACTACGAATACACATTCCTTTTGGTTAAATTCTCAAACTATAAGATCTTAAAAATGCAGATTTTTTAAAAATTCACAATTAAATTTTTTTGCATGTCATGAGAAGAATAAAAACAAAATGCTGAGACAGGATGTCATAATTCATGCATGTAATGATTAAGATGACATACTGTCATCAAATGTGTTTTATTGCTGAAAATGCTTCTGTGGCTGGTTTTGAATGTGGTTTTCGACAGGCAGCTGTTCTCTCATCAGTAATGTGGACCGCACCAAAATACTTTCACCCATGCTTCAGTCAAAAGTTTATAAAATTAACAATCATGGGAATACATAGGATGCATAATTAAATGTCCCACTCTGCACCAAGCAGTGGAGGAGAGCTCCAGAGGTGTCCCAACTGGTTAGGCGTAGCGACGAAATGGCGTTCAGGCAGAGACGCACGCGGAGGAGAAATCATTTTGATCAGTTTATGACAGTCCTACACAGCTCTATTATAGGGGCTTTATACAGGTGTGATGGAGCAGTCTAATTAGAATAAGGTCATGCTGCCGAGTCACATATGTATAAGTTTTGTCTGTGTGCATAAAGCTTTCACACAACTGCAGCTGATTTAACCATTTCACTTTTCCACTAATAAAAAAAAAAGTGATGTCACATTCTTTCCTTGGCGCAGTCCTGCTCCTCGCCAAAAGTAAAAATAGGAACCTTTACAAATAACTTTTATGTCCTACACTGTGGTAGGACTATTTTCAGTCCTATATGAAATTTGAGCATGATTCCTATGAGTGATTCTGAGATGTTTAATAAATGCCACCATGAGTTTTGATGGTCTATATGTGGGTTTTGGCAGGCAGCTGCTCTCCCTGTTTCCAGGAATGCAGACTGCATCGATCTACTGTCTCCAAAGTGTCTCCCAGTGACTGACAGTTAGTGTAAACAACAATTGTTAGAACACCTGTGACGCAGAGTGATACATATAGTTAAATGTCCCAGTGCTGTTGTGCTCTGTGATCACCACTTGGGGAATGCCTCTCATCCAATCAGATTATTAAGTTAAATGTAACTGTTGTATAATGTCCTATATTAAAAAAGGTTAGATTAGATCATTGTGAAAACATTGGAATTAAATTTTGTGTTTTGCTATGATTAACTGATTATAAGACCAAATACATTTACCCTGTTGCAGGAAACCGGAAAATGGCGAAAGTTGTGAACTTGGAACTAGATGACGTTCAGGACAGTTCAAGCCGCTATGATGTCCTGACCTGGCTTAATAATAAACTACAAACTAAGTTTACTAAAATCGAAGAGATATGCTCAGGTATGTTTTTATTTACCGTGAAGTCCTCCGTAAAAATGAACAGCATTGGCACATTTGAATGCAGCAAAGTCCTTAATGTACATATTTGCTCTGCATTTTCCTTGTTATATTTTTAAATGCAGGGGCGTGTTTTTGCCAGCTGATGGACTGGCTCTTCCCAGGGTCCATCGACATGAACAAAGTGATGTATCGGTGTCAGGCTGAAGCAGACTTTCGCCACAACTATAGTCTTCTGCAGACAGGATTCAAAAAAATGGGTGTCAAAAAAGTAAGGCTTCCCAACATATGGTCTAACCATACCTTTATTTACTATGTATCCAAATATAAACCAGAACTGAAAGATATTGATTTGCATAATGATTTAAATGTTGTCTGTTGTTGTTGTCTGCCCCTTTTTACAGTCTATCCCAGTGGAAGAGCTTATTAAAGGGAAATTCAGGTCTAATTTTACTTTTCTGAAGTGGTTCCGGTGCTTTTTTAAAGCTAACTTGACTAGGCAGGAGTATGACCCACTGGAGGCACGTAATGGGCAGGAGATTCAAAATTCACCACCCAATCTTCGGTCTCCAAGGAGACCAAACTCATCAACAAACCTCAATACCTCCGGTACAACAATATTTTATTACAAAAATATAGTATCCAGTTTGATGGTGGTTAGATAATACACACACACATACAGACTTATACGCATATAAATCTGTGCATTTTAATAGGTTATGAAATGTAAAAGTTTAAATCAATAATGATCGTAATTAATCATCTATTTAGGAAAAGAAAAGGAAGATTCTGACTCAGATGTGGATGTCCCCGATAAAAGGTCTATCACTTATGACCCCCAGTGGCAGGAAACCTTCAACTGGATCAAGCCAAGCACTCTGGGGAATGTCTATGCATACTGTACAATCTGTGACATAAATTTTACTGTGTTAAACTCAGGCTTGCATGATTTAAAACACCACCAGCAGTGTAAAAAACACAAAATGCAACTTAAGACATTCAGAAAAGGTAACCAGGTCAATGATTTAGCTTGTAGTGAACTCATGCTGCGCTTCATTCAAACCTACTGTCTGCCTTCTCACAGTAAGAAGGTCTCACAGCATACAGCCAGGCATGTTCTTGGATTACAGTACCCAAAAGACATTTCTTCTGCTGCTAAGCAGGTCCCTTACTGCATCTACCTTTATGGAAAAGTGCCACTAGGTGATAAGAGTGAGGAAGAGAACTACAGCTGTGTAGTACTTCTGGGGTTCTTTGATGAAAAGGCTGCAAAACATCGCATAAGGATTCTAGACATTTTTCAGCATGTAGACAAGGATGATGCTATTGTTGAGTCTTTAACGGATATCTTGAAAAGATTTGAGTTACCTCTGAGCCACATGGCAGCTTTCTATGTTGATGACCTAGATGAGATGTCTGGAAAGATATCCCTGAAATTGAAGAATCTCAATCCAAAAGCAGTGGCTCTTAGTGGTCTTTATATCTTGGCAGACTCAGCCTGCAATGCTGGAGTAAAGGCCTTTTCTGACAAGGTTCAAAAGCTTATTGTTAATGTTTATGAGCACTTTTCTACTTGCTGCACTAAAAATGACAATCTTAAAGGATTGTTTGCTGGTGTTTGTGGCCTTGATGGCTCTGTCAACTCTCTCTTCCAGAACAGCAAAAACTTTTGTATGCTCATTAACAAGATGCTTGAAATGTGGACAAACTTGACCTCGTATTTTAGTTCCTGCAGTGAAAATGATGACAAGGCTAAACACATCTGCTCTCAACTGAAGGATCCAAAACTCAGGATCGCCTTTATTTTCCTGGACCATGCTCTTGGACCACTTAAAAATTTTAATGATCGTCTGGAAAGACGTGAGGGTTGTGCTCGTGCAGACCTTGTTCAGATCCTACGAGAAGCAAGTGGTCTGCTTCGCTCCTATGCCGCGACATTTCTCTATCCTCAGGCTGTGGTACGTTTTCTGAAAGAGCGAGACCCAGCAATCTTCGAAGACCCAAAACTGCACCTACCTAGCAATGAAATGAGCTTTGGTGGGGATTCAGTGGAGAAGTTTCTATCTGAGAGAGAAGCAGAGCTGACTGACTTCCTGAATGCCTTTCAGGATGATTGTAGGGCTTTTTATAAGGCACTTACAGCTTTCATTGCTAAGGAGCTACCTTTGAGTGACGGTATCCTGAGGAGTATGTCTCAACTTCTAAGCCCAGAGGGACGGTTAAAGGTCACAAGCAAAAGTATTTTAGACCTTGGTGAACAGTTTGGGCTTATAGCCAACCCATCCCAGCTCAAAGATGAGTTTCTAGAATACCAGCTTAATGAGGAAGTACATGGTGAGGACAGTGAGAATAAACATGTCGAAGGTCTGTCAGATTGTCCTTCCTTGGAACATCATTGGAGTTCTTTCCTCAAGACCACTGCAAAAACATCTGTCTTCCGGAAACTGGTTCTTAGTCTTTTAGCTTTGCCCTGTCCACCTCTTGAAGCTGAGAAAGTCTTTGCTCAGGTATGCATAAATATGCTGTTGAAATAGAAACTTATCTATGCTTTGCTTTGTACATATTTGTCACAAATGTCTTTTAGTGCATGATGCATGTATAACACAAATATTAATATGTATCTGAAATTAATGGAGCCTTAACAAATTCATCTTAACAATGCATTCTTACATTGAAGTAATTTTTAACATTATGTTACATATTAATTTAACATATGTCACAGGCAGTGGAGAATGGGGACATTGGCCAGTTAGATGACCATTTTGGAGACAGTGATTCTGATACCCTTAAAGAAATTGATTCGACCAATGATGATTCATCCTCTGAAGTCTCCAGCAGTAGGACGACACCTGACCGAAATGGAAGGAAAAAGAAACCATCAAGTAAGCAGTGAATTAAGTTTAAATTTTGCGGTTTTAAGAGACAAATTAGACAGGGTAGGTTGATCTATGAGAAGAGGAAACCCTAAATACACATATTAGTTGCAGTTGATCTCTGTAGAAAGGTTTAACACACTGCCATAGGGCTTCTCACACAGTGCATTCATTGGTGTGTTCTTAAATGTTTTTTTATGGCTTATTGTGGTGTGACAATGATTAATTCAGCAAATAACAGAATTGGTATTTCAGTCAGCTTTTCACTGCAGTAGACAATCTTTATAGTTCAAGGATCAAACAGCACAAAAACCTCAATCAAAAACCTGCAGGTCTCCAGCATTCAGCCTTCTGTTAAGGTATTTTCACCTGGTACCCTGTGATTGTAGTTTTAAGGAACTTGCAACTGTGCAATTTCTAGATTTTGGAACATGGTGTTAGAATACTTGTTATTATTGTGCCTGCATGGTGTGTCCAACAGGGAAGTTAAGCATTAATGGGTTAAATGATTTTGGTGCAGTAATATTTGCTTTAGCACTGTCATTGATTTGAGAGATTAGCAGCTAGCAGTTGTTTTTCTGCAACCACTTAAAACAGTGTGTCCTTAAGATCACACGGGTCCTTAAAAATCTTCATTTGTATTCTATTAGAGTATAGAATTAACACTTCCAATCACATCTAGTTATTTTGATCATAGAAGTCAGATGGATTGATAGAAACAATATGCTGTTTTCCAGAAATGAGTGACCTTTCAGTCTCATTGAAGCCATGCACGGTGCGACTGCAGAAGATTACCAATAAGACAGGTGTGAGCAGGACACAGTAAATAAGTGCTTTATAGTCAGAGCATGCATTCTTAATGGCAAAGCACCTTATTGTCTACTACTGTACAGGTGTTTCTCATTTGTTCTGATCAAATATTTGATCTGTTCAAGTGCAATGACAATCAGTGGTTAAAAGAGTGGTTAAAGGAGTATTAACTTACTGTTCTCATTGATAAATAGATGTTTATGGATGGAGGCAATATACTGTATGTTCAAAGCAGTTGGTATTAAGTTTTTGTATCCCAAATTTCTTTGCTGCAGTGATGAAAATAAACAAAGATGGTGGCCATGTTTTTACTGAAGATGACGTTGTCTGGACTAATGAGGTAATTGTTTTTTAGATCAGATATAAAGTTCATCTCTAAACTATTAACCCTTCTTCCTATCTTACCTACTAGCACCTTTCCTTTCTTACCCATTTTTGGGTATACTTCAGTCTCTGGTGCTTCTACTGGAGGTGCCTGGCCTGAGTGAGGGTGTGTATGTTTGTTTGTTATCCCTCAGGACTCCATTAGGGGGATTTATGGTTGGGAAAGCAGTTTGCGACAGAAGCCGCAGGCACGCACTCTCTTTCAGGCTGGGTCAGGGACCTGGGTCAAACCACAGAGCCTCCAAACAGTCGAGAAAGAAGAGGTGGTATGTAGCTACCCAAGCTGAAGCCAGGATTCTGTGCTGTGTCCTGATTTGGGGTTTGGTTAAGGGTGCTTTATTATAGTCTGGGCTCTAGCAGTTACAAGCAAATCAAGAAAAACATTGGATCCATGTTCTTCTTGATCCCACTTTTCATTTATGAACTTACATAAAATTCCTTGCTTCCCAGAATCTGTCCATTGAACATATTTTGATAAAGACCTGCTCATTGGTTCTCTTGGGCTGCCACCTGACACACGTCAGGGATACGTTTCTGACAGATCATGTTTTATTAGCCAGTGTGCCCAACTAGGTCATAATCAATATTTAATCTCTTTCTGCTTGGTCACAAACTGATTGGTGCTGTGATGTTTATTCAAACATTTTATCAGTTTATCTTGGAAAAGCTGTTTTACTTTCTTGGGGATCATTGCACTTTATTGCAGAAGATGGTTTTGTTTTTACTCCACAACAACAGTTAGTGAAAAGATTGGAAATTCAGCAGTGTACGCCACCATATTTGCATTCCTGAACAAATGGAAGCAAGTAAAAGACCTTTGGAGAAAAATGCTTCACTTTATGGACAGAATGGATGTCAAACACAGTTGAGCTGTTCTTTTGTCTTTTGTTAATCAAACTGTTCAACAGTTATATTTCATTATTTATTTTCCCATTCTAAAATGAAAAAGAACTTTCAAGAATAACTTTATTGGTCTTTTAATCGGTCTGCTGATTAAGTGGCCCATTGGATGACATTTTTCTTGCTGCTGTCTTGTGAGCTGGACACATATTTGGCTTTGAACACTTGTTTCTTATGACTCTCTCCCTTCACTTGGATATCTGTATTTCATTCAGCTCTTTGTTTCTTCTTTGTTTCATCCTTTCAATTTCTGCTCATGTGCTTCTTTAATTTATGTTCCTTCTGATTAACACACTTAAATGTATAAATGGGTCTACCCACTTCGGCTTTCTTGGTGCAACAGTAAAACAGGCATAGTGAGGTTAACATAATGCTTCTATCTGGCTGATGTGATTTTTTTTTTTCTGCAAACGCATCCCTGATGTACATATTGTATAGGAAGTTAGCTTCCCTTTTGTTGCATATGTTGATTCTCTATTGGTTCCAGACAAGAAGTGATGAAAGCCAAACTGTATCAAGCATCACTACACCAAGTCCCAGACCTGGAAAAAGAGGTCAAGTGTACCAGGTAATTTTTCCATTATTCCATTAGACTTTGTGGAAGTGCGAGAGGAATTAGTCACCGATTTGCTCCTGAGCGCAGATTGGCTTTAGGAAGGAACTAAGTTATACTTTAGCAGGCCAGAGAACATGTGGAAAAGGTTTGGGGACTCAACATTATATTATAAATATTAGTTTTTAATGTTTTGTCTGAAAGTTTCAAATAACCTGCCAGTTTCGTTATAAAACTATGTGTCAATATAAATATGAACACATTGGTTTCTTCTATTTTCAGCAGTTAATGTAAATGAATGCATAACCCAGTCTTAAACAATGGAGTGTGTTGTTGTATCCAAGTACTTACTATTATTGTAGCTCTTGATGATAGGGTTGCTAGCAGATCTGCATGTCCTTAATGTGACGCAGGGCACATCTCAATTGAATTTATTTATGTTAAATCATTTAAAGTAGATCATGTCTATGGTTTCTGAATTCTGAGTCTCCTTGCTGCAGGATGGAAAGGGTTTTGGTGTTGGAGAGCTGGTATGGGGGAAAATGAAAGGATTCTCATGGTGGCCGGGTATTGTGGTGACCTGGAAGACAAAGACGTCTCCCCAACTTATAAGACGTGTGGAATGGTTTGGGGATGGCATGTACTCAGAGGTGAGGATCTTACTGTACATTCCAATCAAAGTCAGTCTTGACGTCACTTACCATTTCTCTCCAGCGTCAATTTTAGCTGCTACGTTCAGGTAGGGCGGGGCAAGGCCATGTAAACATGGTGACCGAATAATGATTATATAAACTGAATCAATAAAGCAAGGACAGTAGCATTTAGATAAGCATTTTGGCATTTGTGAGAGTCCCTTTATGCTAATTAAGGAATGAAAAATTTTTTGCTCCTTATTATAGGCTATTAGAACATTTTTGCCCTTTAGTATAGACTATTCTTTTGGCTTCAGTTTCTTTCTGATCTACATGAAATAATAAGAGAATGGAATATGTTGCCTTCCAATAATTAAAAGTTTTAAATTTATGATACTTTCCCCGATTTTTCCCGATTCCCTTAATTATATTTGTTTTTTTACTGCTATAAATAGTAAATAACTTAACAATACTACACAATAAATTGAATACTTGGCGGATCCGAATTACCTCCACACACATAATTGGTTATCTGTATTGTTATCAGCCAATTCTGATATCAATATCTGATACCCCTACATTTTTATACTGCTTATCAGTGGGTATTTGTGCAATATATTGATAATGACTATGGGGTGGATAAACAGTTCTGAAACTATTGCTCATTCACCATTAGCACCTTTTCTCATTTTCCACCTCTAAGAGTCGGTATGGTTAGCAGTGACTCCTCTCTCTTTATCTCTGCAGATTTACACAGAGAGGCTTTTACCTTTTGCAGCATTTGCAAAGTGCTTCTGCAACAAATCATTTGCCAGTCTTCCCACTTACCAAGATGCAATTTACCACGTTCTTGAGGTAAACTTCAATAAAGGTCACATTACATATGTGTACTTGGAGTGTACAAAACAGAGTGTTCTTATATACCTTGTGTGTAGTTGGCAGGTGAGCGTTGCTCAAAAACATTTGCATCTTCGGGCAACAAACAGGAAGAAACAAAGGCCATGATGGACTGGGCTTTTGGGGGCTTTCAACCCACGGGCCCTGAGGGTTTTGCACCTCCAAACACATGTGGTAAGACTACACAGTACTCTGATTTTCTTTTATTTCTACGATTTCTTATACAATAGTTAGTTCCCACTGAGTAATCTGATTAGACAAGAGTCATTCCACAAATGGAGGTAATAGAGCATAACAGAACTGGGACATTTAACTATATGTATCGTCCACAGTTACACAGATACATCCATGGTTACAGGATGGTTGGTTATCCAAGGTTCTCGGTAAACTGAAGCAAGAACTTAAAAAATTAAGTAGTAAAGAAGATATGGAACTAACAGACCTTCTTTAGCAGATCCTCTGTTCAAGCTTATCCGATAGAAAATATTTCTGTAAAGTTTTTAGCTGAAGGCAGTTCATTAGGACAGAGAAATGGAGAAAAAAAGCATGCATGTATTATTAATGCTATTATCAATGCATCAGTTTTATAATAAATGTGTTTCATTTATTCATGGTGCTAATTAAAAGCAGAAATGTGAATCTCCACTACTAAACAATACATTTACAATGACAAAATGTCATATTTATAAAAATGTCAATCTGTCATATCAGTTTTAATCTATGATGAACAATCTGAAGTGTTTTAGCAGTTTATCACTTAATTTGCATCTTAACAAACACTGCACATCAATTTTCACCACACAGCTTCAGCTGTCAACCATAAGGCTGAGTCTTCAGACTCCTCCGTGTCTGATTATCAACCTCCAGCCAAAAGAAAATATGTTCATAAAGGCAGACCATCTGCAACTCAGGAGTACACAAAAGGTAGATGCCAAGACGTTTATACATCATTGATTTAACAATGCATTTAAAATCATTTACAAGGACAACTGTATATTTGAATAGTCTGACAGCACAATGTGATAAACGCCTTTTTTGGTAAATTATTGTTAACAGACGCATATGTTTGTATAACATTTGCTAAAAAATCTCTTTATATTTTTGTTTTAGAATCTTATGAACTATAATTCTAGTTTTGCTGCATTTGTGAATCATGAACACTTAAATATTTATTGTATTATAAATGGGTATTATAAGTAATATTTCCAAAGAAATTTAAGCAGAGAGAGAGTGCTACAACACTCAAGAGACACTCTTAGTAAGAGACAAGAGAGAGATGCATGTGTTGTGTAAAGGAAGCTTTTGGTTATGTCTACAGTACCAGTCAAAAGTCTGGATACAAGTTTTAAGGTTAGCTGTTCTGGAATAGTTCTTGCAAGAACAGTATTGTCAAGTGCATTTGCAAAACCCATCAAGCACCATTATGAAACTGGCTCTCATGAAGACCTTCCCAAGAAAAAAAATACCTCTACTGCAGAGGAGAAGTTAATTAAGTGTTACCAGCCTCACATTTACAGCACCTCGGATTACATCTGTTATGAAGGCTTTACAGGACATAAGTCTCAATATCAACTATTTAAAGGAGATCATTGCATATTTTGGATGCCTTTAGCATAGAATTAGATGAAGTGTCCAAACCTTTGAATGGTAATGTATATTCAGTTGTTGATACCTGATCAGGCTTAGTGGTCACCTTGCACCTCCAGGGTACATGTTTGATTTCTGGCCAGGTTCGATTCACGTCTCTGTATGCATGTAGTTTGCATGTTCTTCCCATGCTTAGTGACTTTCCTCCTGGTACTCCGGTTTCCTCCAAAAGACATGCAGATTAGGCCATTTGGCGTTACCATATTGCCTATAGTGTGTGAATGAATGTGTGTGTGTGTGGGCGCCCTGCAAAGGATTGTCACCCCATCCAGGGTATACCCTGTCTTGTACCCTAAGTCTCCTGGAATAGACTCCAGGCCCCCTGCGACACTGTATAGCGTGGTCCTTGTGATACAGTATGATAAGGTGTTGTTGTCACAAACCAAAATGACAATAACACTGGTAGGGGAAAAGGCTAAGGATGAGAGGCAAACTAAAGTTTCTGTATTGTTTTTAATGTTTCATGAAAAAAGTTGTGTGTTTAACAAAAACTTGGCCACAAAAACAATGGCAGGCAGAATTGTTCATTGAAAACGGCAGCATGTGAAGTTCCAAAATTTACATTCACAATGATTTTTACATAGAACGCTGTGCTTTCCAACACCCTTTGATTCAAAGAAGTAATGCACAAAATATTCTGAAGCAGATTGTTAAAATAGAGATCTCATTTTGCAGTCAAACTGTTGCATTCATTTGCAAAAGAATGCTACAGCATGTTTGTGACATGATATTTACATTATTAAATCTGTATCTTCATCAGATCAAATGGTCCATGACGTTTCAGTAAAAGGAAAAAACATCGAAGGTCAGTTGGTATAATGTTTGTGTTTTGCAATATACTGTACATAATTGACATGTAAATTTAAAAACCTGTTTCTTACACACATTCTCTAGATTACTGCCTCTCATGCGGCTCTGCAAACATTGAGATTTTCCATCCACTCTTTGAAGGGAGCCTCTGTTTGAAATGCAAGGTAAAGCACTGTGATTTTTTTTCTACTGAAATAAGTACAACTGTGCTCCGTTGTTAGTGTGTGATGTATTTATTTATTTATTTAAACCATTATAGGAGAATTTTACAGAGACTCTATACAGATATGATGAAGATGGTTATCAGTCTTATTGCACTATCTGCTGTGCTGGACAGGAAGTCATTCTGTGTGGCAATGCCAGCTGCTGCAGGTTAGAATTGCATAAACATGCACACACATTCTCTCTCTCTGTTTGAAATGCGACCAAGCTGATGAACTGCTTTTATCTGTGCTCTCATCATATCTCTTTCTTTCAGGTGTTACTGTAAGGACTGTATTAATATACTGGTTGGACCAGGGACATTTGAAAAGTTGAAAGATGTAGATCCATGGAGCTGCTACATTTGCCTGCCCCCTAAGAAATATGGTGTGCTGAAGCTCAGACCAGACTGGAGTGTGCGTGTTCAGGAGTTCTTTGCCAATAACAGTGCCCTTGAATTTGTAAGTAGCAAAAAAGATTATTGCTATCATTCTGTTTATTGTTGTTATGATCACATTGAGCGATAGACAGATGGAGGTGTAAAGGCACACTTTTATTTCTAAAGATAATATTTTCAGTCTCAATGAAGCTTCATTTACTGTTTTGGCTATTAATACTAAAATTCCATGTTTTGTGTGATTATCATAAGTGGCATTTTACTCTGGTACAGGAACCACACAGAGTTTACCCCTCAATTCCTGCTCAGCAGCGCCGTCCTATCAGGGTTTTGTCCCTCTTTGATGGAATTGCTACAGGTCAGTCTCTAGGTTTTGCTTTGATGCTGTATAAACCAGAAATAGAGATAAAACTAAACAGAAAGATAATTATAATATGTCTTTTTCGATAGGCTACCTTGTTTTGAAAGATTTAGGCTTCAAGGTAGAACGTTACATTGCTTCTGAGATCTGTGAGGACTCCATCGCTGTAGGAATGGTCAAACATGAAGGAAAGATCGAATATGTCAATGATGTACGCACCATCACCAGGAAACATGTAAGTACATTGTTGTAAGTGATTCTGTGGGTTTCATATGAGTTAAAGTACAGTTTGCATTACACGTTCTGATAACTACGCTGTAAGAACACAAATTATTTCTGCTTCTCTGTACAACAGTTGGCAGAATGGGGACCATTTGACCTTCTGATTGGTGGCAGTCCCTGTAACGATCTATCCATGGTGAACCCTGCCAGAAAAGGTCTTTTTGGTATGGTGCTTTTTTCTGTATTGTTTTACAGCAAAATAGAGCACTAATCTCTATTTTGGCAGTAAAGAGATTTGATTTATTTAATTTTTTTTATTGAACAAGAAATATTAGAACCTGGTTTTGTGCAAAATATTTTGTGTATTGTTTCTTTGAGTCACAGGGGTGTTAAAAAGCACAAATGCCAGTTTAACACCATTAATAGTGTTGGTTGAAGACTGTCCAAAGCTTAAAGCTTCTAAAAGAATATATAGCAAATTTTTAGCAAACATTTTGTTGTAGACAACCATGGTTGCCTGCAGACAATAATTTGCCTAAATGGGTGACAGTCAGAAAAATAGTATTTATCTAATTTTGCTGTCAAATCTTGTAATTCATTGCTACTAAGGTTATGTTTACATTACAAGCCACGTTGTATGTTTAGCATGTCATTATGGTTCACATTCATAATTACAAGTAACTTTTATCTGACTCTTATGTGGATGCGTCTGTCCTCTGAAATGCACACATCGTATGCACACATCGATTCGTCTGCTCACGCCGTCTTTGGAAGAAAACTAGACGCCTCGCTTTAGCTGTTTTAGCAGCTATTGCTAGAACTGACATAAAATCCCCTGCTACTGCGGATTCAAAAAAATCACATGAATTCCTGTCTGCCTGTTCATATTCAAGTTGCATATCAGATATTTGATCTAGGATCACATATAAATGTGACGATGTGTCACATTTGGGTAAAAAAAAAATCGGAATCGAGTCACTTGGGGCTGGTAATGTGATGGTAGCCTAAAAGTTGCCATTTGCAAGTGTTAAACTTTTCCTTCTATTCCACTACTAGAGGGCACGGGCCGACTGTTCTTTGAGTACTACCGCATGCTAACCATGATGAGGCCAAAAGAAGATGACAATCGACCGTTCTTCTGGCTTTTTGAGAACGTTGTGGCCATGAGTGCGCATGATAAAGCTGACATTTGTCGATTTTTGGAGGTAGGCTTTTTATAGGAATCTCAAAAAAATGTAGCACCTATCATCTAAAGACTATCACATTAGCAAATAGTGTGCTTAAGGGCCAAATCCTGGCACTGTAAACTTTGTGCTTCATTTTTGCTTAATTTGACCTGTTTATTTATTATTTATCAGTATATTTTTGTTAGTGTGGAAAAATAGAACAGTGTGTATTAAAATATGTATATTTTTATTTTAGTGTAATCCTATCCTGATCGATGCTGTGAAAGTGAGTCCGGCCCACAGAGCGCGCTACTTCTGGGGCAACCTACCTGGAATGAACAGGTACTTAGACCTGAAGCTTAGATAATACTGTTCCACTTAATACAAAATCACCATTTTTCGATTGATTGATGTTAATTAAGATCAAATAATATAACAAAATATGATGACAATATGGATTTACAGACCAGTGGCGATATCATCTAGCGACAAAGTAGATCTGCAGGACTGCCTGGAATCCGGTCGGGTCGCCCAGGTCAGAATGATAAAGGGATGCATTGATTCTAACCGTTTTTTAGTCACATGTCACATTGTCTTCACGTTATACTCCTCTGTTTCTACAGTTTAATAAAGTTCGCACCATCACAACAAAATCAAATTCCATTAAGCAAGGGAAAATGGGGCCTCTTCCTGTTACGATGAATGGGAAAGAGGATTACCTGTGGTGTACAGAGATGGAAAGGTGAGCATGAATAATAAAAGAGAATCATGAGACAGCTCCAGATGCGCATCTATTCAGATACGTTAGCATGGTGTTTGACTGCAGAACATTTCAATGCTTTGAGTATGCAACATGTTATATATTGAGTTCTTCCAGCTAACTGTAGTCTTTATTGCAGGGTGTTTGGCTTCCCTAAACATTACACTGATGTAAACAATATGTGTCGAGGCCAGCGGCAGAAGGTTCTTGGGCGTTCCTGGAGTGTTCCTGTGATTCGTCACTTATTTGCACCACTGAAGGATTACTTTGCATGCGAGTCGTAGTTATCCTTTAACTACTATCATCTTAACGACCTTGGGATTTAAAAGAATAAGAAGAGTAACGTTGCAGCATTTTCTACCTACAACCCTAAAGTCTATGTTTCTTAACATTTTTTAATTAATGGATTTATTAGTGTTTTGCAAACTTTGACCTCAAGGAAAATCTGTTTTATGACACTTTTATCATTTTAAAGTCACCTGATCACTTTTTCAGCTTGATCGTGGTCAGAATGCACAGACACTTTTTGGTTCGATTTTATACATCTTTTGTACTGTTGATCTAGTTTTGTTTAGACTGCCTTTTTAGACTGTCATAATTACAATGATGTGCTAGAGAGCCACTGAAACCCCACTCCACTACCTCAGTTATAATCTGTGACTGGTGCATTGTCTGGAGAAATACTGTTTACCTATTTATCTGTTAATGCATGACAGAGAGTTGGGCTTAGGCACTCTTAATGTTACACAGGCTTATCGGGTCAGACATTTTTATAACTAATCATCAGAATGGTAATTTTAACTCATGTAATCATGTACAGTCATTTTCAAAAGTTAGTACCCTTCTTTTAATTCTGCGTTTTTCTGTGAAAATCATCGGATTGTAGTGGGCCTTAGTATTAGACAGAAACATTGTGCCATAATTTATTTAACAAAAATGCAAAAAGAAAAAAAAAACTTGCCGGCAATACTTACTGCTTCCACAGGATTTAAGACGGCAAGGTTCATATGGGGTTGTATTTTTCTAATACTAAGACCCACTATGATCAGATGATTTGTATTTGTTTTTTAACACAAAAACACATAAAATTTAAAGACGGGGTACTAACTTTTGAGCATGTCCATATCTTCTCGAAACTGCAATTATTTTTCTTCCTCAGTTTACATATTACTTTTACACTACCCGTACTGGTTCTCTTGACAATGTTTAATGTAATCATGTGATATATTTTTATAGTACAAATCCATGAGGAGATTGGATTACAAAAGAAATCTAACTGGAAAGTGAATAAGCATCAACTCGCTCATGTTGACAGCTTTACTTTTGAGCTTCTGGTGCTGATATAATTTTTATTGAGACTTCTTAGAATATAAAGCTGAAGAAAAGGCAACTTCCTTTTATAACATAAGTGCCTACAAGAGGACTGTTAGTTAGTGACTGTATTTTGAACATGACTACTCCTATTCCTCAATATATTTTAACACAACTACCATTACCGTTGTATTTTAAATATCAAATTAGGTCACATCAACATTTTGTGCTTTGTTCACATTAAAAATTGACGGAATAAAAAATATAGCTCTGTAGCTCTAATTGACCTTTGAGAAATAAGGTTCTAGAAATATAGGTAGATAAATTTATCCAGGACAGATCAAGGTGCTAACAATGCAGCATTTGCTTGGTGCATGGTGCTTATACTGTAGAAGTTGTAAAATTAGTATTTATTCTGTATACACAAATTTGCTAATCAGTTGCCGTTTCCTAGACTTTTCATTAAATCAGAGCAATGCTTTATAATGCAGTGGTCACATCTGTTGTGAAATCTGAATTGGTGATGAAGTGCATGTATATGGAAGCATTTTAGGATGCATAAGGTTTGACTGGCTGAATGCTTTAAAATTTCAAGTACAACATCATTCATGTAAGGTATGTGAAATTGTTGCTTTTTGTAGCATAGTAAATGTTAGCATATCAGGAGAATTTACCTAAGCTAAACATTTTACACCAGCAGGTTTCTCATCCATGGAGAAGACTTTAGAAAACAACTTTATAATTTTTTTTATTTTATTATTATTGACCAAACATTGGTGCTATAGTCTTTGATTAATTCTCTTCTTTATGTTTTGAGAGTGATTTTAGTTTTGTCCTCTTGAACTTTTCTGTGGAGTCATTATCTTAACAAGTTTTATTTCTGTGTTCAGTGATCCCTGGTGTACAAGCTAAGAATTGTCTCCTAAGTGTCGAACATGAAAGCCATGTAAGATAAGTCACAACTTATAAACAGGGCCAAGTAAAAAGATTTTTTATCTTGTAACCCGGTGCTACACTAAGCTTGGACAACATGTGATGTAACTGACAAACATACTGTTTAATGTGATCCTGTTCTGTTTTTTTTTTTTTAACATTGTAGAAATAAAGACCTTGTTTTCTTTTGGATTTGGTACACTTAAGTAAATCAATGGTGCTTATTGAGTAGTAATTAGTTAGCATGAAAGTGGTGCAATCCTTTGACCAGAAAGGTGTCTTATGCAAACAGTTTTGTTATTTAACCAGTATTTATTACATCATTTTTAGATACTCTAAATTATTTAAGCACACAATTGATTAACAAAAGCTCTATCCTTATCATTAATTCTGTGGAGATATCACAATCTCACCTCCCTGTTTATTCTATCTCAGTGTTAACCCCACATGGCATGGTTGCTTGAACTAAACATGCTATTTTGGATGGGTAGCCCCTATTTAAATCTTCCACAGGAATCTTTTGGAGGCATTTGCTTGCCTTGTAAAAGGTATAACCTGACATCAGGTATGGAATAATAGTTTCTACATCTTATGTGAACATTGCCCAGTTCTAGTGCTAGATGGTCAGCATCCAGAACAGTTTGGAATTTCCTGTGTTTAACACAATTCTACTAAACCTGGGTGTGGGTATCTGAATAATGTAAATTGGAAAGGAACAGTAACAACAATGTTGGTCTCTAACTCTCCCAGACTGAAACTATAGGAATCGTCCCATTTGAGATTTAGTCAATCGTTGTACAGTGAAACCTTGGATTGCGAGTAATGCGATTTGCGAGTGTTCCGCAAGACGAGCAAAGATTTTTAATAAATTTTGACTTGAAAAACGAGCAAGTCTTGGTTTACGAGCACTGAGTATCATATATCACGCATGCGCTTTTTGTTTTGACGCCAAGCGTCACGTGATCACAACTGAGCCAAACGTTTTTTCTCTCTCTTGCGCTGCAGAATTGTGGGTAATCGTCCCCCCTGATAAACATCAGTGCACGTGTGTACTGTTTACTATAACACTGTGACCATGTGTGTGTGTGTAAAACATATTTTATTTTGTGTTTGAAAGCGCATGTACAGCACGCATGTACTGTTTCTTATCACACGTGTATGCGCGCGTGTAAAGCAAAAGAAAGTCTCATTAGAAGGTTAAAAATCCATTTTCTCTCTCTCTTGTTATGTGTGCGCGTGCGTAATTTGACACTGTGCCAGTTCACATACTCTCTCTCTCGCCTTTACTGTGTGCACGTGTGTGTTTCTCTCTTTTGCGCTGTGGAGTGTGTGCGTGAAGCACCCCCTCTCTGCTTCACACACACATACACACACACACACACACACACACACACACTCACTCACCTGGACACTAGAAAGGGGAATTATGTTAAAATGCTCTTTGTCGACTACAGCTCCCCGTTTAACACT
>JAQMYJ010000040.1:14777572-14813302 GCA_030014305.1 Clarias laeviceps | reverse complement strand
GTTTATGTTCACATACAGCTACATGACACACTGCATGAAAGATCATATTTGAAAAAGCATAATAGGACCTCTTTAATATAAAGTCCATTTTCATTTTTGGAGGCGCAGATACAAAACTGCTTGTGGTAATTTTAGTCCTGAATTGTTGAACAACTGTAGTTACAAGCTATCAGAGAAAAAACTGCCAAGACCATCTTCATGGTCAAGTGGAACTGTCTCCTCAGTCATCACACACACATCCCATCCACACAGGGAGAGCCAGAGACCTCCATGTGACAAGAACTCCAACCAGAAGCAGGGCACCAGAAGGGTTCAGGATCTCAGGCAACTCAAGAGTGCAATTTGTGGATATTTTTTTGATAAGGGAATATTTTAATATTTTAAGATACTGAATTTTCATGAGCTGTAAGCCATTATAATTTTTTTTTAAAGAAATTAAATATTAAAATTATTAAAATATTTCACTTCATGTGTAATAAACCTTGAATATATGAGTTTCACTTGAATCAATGAAATTACAATTAATAATAATAATTATTATTATTATTATTATTATTATTATTATAATAACCTTTTCTAGGATATTTACTTTTTTTCCCATGCAGTTATATTTGTGTGTGTGTGTGTGTCAGTTTTTTTTTTCTGGTGGGAATAACAACAGTATCTGTTATTGTTTATTGTTTTATTTTAGACAAAAACTTTATTTCAAAATATAGTATTGCTTACTAGGCCTATATGCTTTATAAAATAAAAACCTTGAGTATAATACGTGGAACACTTAGTCCCGGTTTGACTTGAACCCCCTCGTTCAAGTCAAACCGGGACTAAGCGGTCCATGTATTATACTCATGGTCTTTATTTTCTCATGGAACGTATATATCCGATGTATACAGACATACGATTTGCGTCCTAGTCTAACCAAGCCTAAATGTTCCCTTAAATTTTTATTTTTTTTGCGCAGTATATGTTAAAAAAAAAAATCGCTAATCGCAATCCAGTCAGAAAAGGAGTAATTGACCAATGAGAATCGAGTAGCTTCCTCTTGGCAACGGCTCAACCAATCACTGCAGTGAAATGTGTACCGCTTACTTCCTGTGTATTTGAACCACGTTTCAGGAGAGCTGTGGAATGAGGAATGGCGCTGTATTTCAAAGGTAGGAGACAGCGCTGTAGTCTAATCATTACTGTACACACGTCGTTCCAAACCACTGGCTGTGTGTGATCATGCTTAAAAAACAAAGTGACAAAACCCACTGGTTCTTCATGTTATAGACAAACAAACACATTGTCAATACGCAGATCTTTTCAAGGCAATGTATTGTTTCCTATAAGACAGGCATCAGTTATTTCCTAATATATTTTCGCATAATTTTGCCTTCGTGCTCTGCAGACTGCAATGTGTCTTGCAAATACTCATGGGATGAGCTGCAGGCTCTTTGTAGGAGATACAAATTAGTGTGCAAGCAGCTGGCTGTGACCGAGGACGACTTCAATGACTATGTGGTGGATTATCTGTGTAATTATAGAAAAATTAAGGTAAGCAAAAAATAAAGCACTGTAATATACAATTCTTATTATTGATAAATGCATTTCTGCACATTAGAGTTGAGATTCGGTCATTTATATATTGCATTTTCTCCTTCTTCTTCTCCTTCTATATGCACCATGCACTACTCAGGGCCAGGAATTTTTCTTGGTAAAATGGAAAGGTTACTCGGAATCAGGAAACACATGGGAACCATCCAAAAATCTCAAATGCCCCAAACTCCTCCAGCAGTTCCGCCATGACATGCGTTTAGCACTGCTTTGGTCCAATAGGCCTCTGGACTCAAGTTCGCTGAATGCCTCTGCAGTTTCCTTCATCCTCCAGAGATCCAAGCAGCATGTCAAGCTACGGCGCTGGGAGGAAGAACTCAACCGAGCCTGTCAGCACAGAGGACGCATCTTCGTCAGGAATGATGTGGACCTGGACGGCCCTCCTACAAACTTCACGTACATCAACAGTAATAAGATTGGGGAAGGTGTAGAGTCCAGCAAATCAGCAATAGGCTGTGAATGCACAGACTGTATTAAAGCCCCTGTAAATGGCTGCTGTGCTGGTGCATCAGATATTTCCACAGCATATAATGACAAAATGCAGGTGAAAATCAGGCCCGGGATGCCCATCTATGAATGTAACTCACAGTGCCAATGTGGGATCGACTGCAGGAACAGAGTGGTGCAGAGGGGTATCCAGTATGACTTGTGTATCTTTAAAACAGCTAATGGGAGAGGCTGGGGTGTGCGTACCCTCGAAAGAATTCCCAAGAACTCGTTTGTCATGGAGTACCTCGGTGAGGTAAGTGCTCTGAGTTTCACATGCTCACTGGGTAGACACTTTTTGCCTTACAGGTGACTTGTAACTTATAACATGTCCATCAGCTTGGCAGAAACCAAAGCTGTTAGAGGAACATAGAAAGCCAGGAACCTGAACTCAGGCTATTGTTCTCTCCTTGGCTTTCCTCACAGTTCTCACCTTTTTTCTCGCTTTCCAAAAATATGCCAGTAAGGACTGGCTAGACCAAATTGCATACACTGTTTTTCTTTGGAGCATGTTTGCAGACTCCTCATGTTCACTTAGTGAAACCTGTGTTGAGGGAGGGGATGTGAAACATGAAACTTTATCACTTTATAATTATATTTTACTTGCTCATGTGTGCATGGTTACATAGTCAGAAGTCAGTAAGTAAATGCATTTTGTCAGAAAAAACAGGGTTTTGGATTTTTAAATGTCTGGTTAATTGATTAATTGTACACAATATGCCAAGAAAGGTCAGTAAGGATTAAAAAAAAACACACACATTCTCACACTTATTCTATTTTTCTTGTTAGTCTTACATTGCCTTCTGTTGATATGCATATTGCATGTTTTTTAAGGTCATCACCTCCGAGGAAGCTGAGAGAAGGGGACAGATTTATGATCAGCAGGGTGTCACCTACTTGTTTGATCTGGATTATGTGATTGATGTCTTTACAGTGGATGCTGCCCACTATGGAAATATTTCCCACTTTGTTAACCACAGTGTGAGTGTGAACAAGTTTGTTGTAGCAGACTATGACAATGCTAAGTCATTTACAAATTATTTAACAAAGGTAATCTAATTTGTACAGATGGCAACCTTCTGTTATATGAAGTCATTATGCATTTGGTATTTTACATCAGTCATAATTAGGTTTTCTTTTTTAAATGACCCAGAATTACCATTAGCTTAGCACAGAGTAAGTGTAAAGTTTAATACAACTATGTCATGTTGCCCAGGTCTTCGCTTTTATTTTGGGAGCGTTATGTCTGAATTGTTGTATCCCAGCACCCCACATATAACTACAAAGATCTTAGTATGTTCCCTACCGTTTTGCAGTGTGACCCGAACTTGCAGGTGTATAACGTTTTCATAGATGTCTTGGACGAACGGCTTCCCAGGATTGCTTTCTTTGCTAGACGAGCAATACGAGCAGGAGAGGAGCTCAATTTCGACTACAAAATGACAAGTAGGCATGGAACCATTTCATAACACTGCACTTATTCAACATTTCAAAACAAACAATATCTAGAGAACTGTGACCTTGTGTCACTTTGTAAAATATCTTCTTTTAGTATTCCTTTTCTCGTGTTACAGTTGATGAGCTAGATGCAGAAAGCACCAAAATGGACGCTAATTTCAGCATGGCAGGACTTGTAGACACTCCTATCAATCCCATCCGCATGGAGTGCAAGTGTGGAGCAAAGAGCTGCAGGAAATACTTGTTTTAGTCCTGCCTTCAAAGGTTAAATCTACATGATACAATTTGTATATATTCACTTTATAAATGGTTCTTTGGTGTAGTTAGTTTATGTAAGGCTTACCTTTTCGATAAAATTTATAATGCATTATAATGAAGCCATAATGCATTTAACCAATTTCCAGTTATTGTAACCAAAACAGTGCAGGTCTGTTTTATAAAAAGCAATGTGCCTGCATTTGTAATATTTATTTGCCTATCACAGCTCTTATTTTAATTGATTTTACTGTTTGCATTTTTACACCCGTTTTTTATACTGTTGCTTATTTGATATTTTAATTAAAACGTTATATCTTAAAATGGATACATTTATTCCTTCATTCATTCTTAGTAACTGATTTGTCCTGGTGAGTGTTAAAGTAGCTTTAGAGCTGTTTCAGGGACAGAAATACACTCCAGATAAGATGATGGTCCAATTACATGACTATGAAATTGCTTTGAGCAATATACTAGAAAAAAGGAGGGAAAAACAACACTATGATACAGCAGGTACTCACAGTTGATGCCTCACGGTTTAAATGTTGACGGTTTAATCCTGATTAACTGTCTCCCCATATAGTTTCTCTGGGTTCTTTTTTTATTATTTCTACATTCTTTCAGGTAAATTCGCTACATTAAATTGCATGTGATGCTTTGTGATGGACTGTTTCATGTAGGGTGTACTCCTCCTTCCCGATCCATCACAGCCCTGACCAAGATAATAGTTACAAAAGGATAAATAAATATTTTAGATTAAATGTTTTGATTCCCTTTAGTAAAGTGATAAATATGTGTTGGACCTAGAAACCTTGTCAATGTAAATGTGTTTTCAAATGTTTGGCCCCTTTGTGTTCTGTAGCCTTTGTAAATGCTTTAAAACATAACTTCCAATAAAATATATAAACCAATATGGTGATTTTCAAGTGTATTTGTTATAAAAGAAGCCTGTTTTAGCCAGCAGAGGGTGCCACTGTCTTCCTGGCATGCTGTGTTTGTATGCAAATAAAGCCAAGCTACATTGTTTGTGAATCATTTTTACCTGCAAGCTTGCTTGCATTCACAAAAAAAAGCTTGCACAACAGATTTTAATGAAGATGAAATCTATCTGTGCTTTCTATAATGCTATAATGTCTTTTTTTTTTTTTTTTTTGGTTATTAAACATGAAGGTATTTGTATTATAATGCTTAACATGTAGGTGGTTATTTGTATATTGACAAATTACACCATGTATTTAGTTCAAGCACTTGAAACATCAAACAGTAGGCCTATGGCTAAATCCAGCCTGCAGACTTGTTTTATTTGGCCTGTGTGAACTTAAACAAAAGTTCTAATTTAAGACCCTGCAGTAGGCCAACACTACTGCTCAACATTTTTTTCCCACACTATCCAGAACATGTAGTAGAATGTAGTGACCACAATTGTGCTGCGTGTTCAAACACATCTTGTAATGTTTATAACTAAAACTGATAAGTAGCATTTTTTTTAAAGAACCCAAAGGTTCTTTAGCATCTTTTAGCATATACTTCTGGCTTGACTGCAGTTTGAATTGAAGTTTAAAGTCAAGAACTGTGTACTGTGCTTAATGTATCACACTTTAGCATTTTGCAGAGAAATTCAGAGAAAATGTACGAAATAATATGTATTGCTTTTTCTCATCCCTACTAATCAATTGCTAAGTATGATGTGCCATTATTTTTTTCTATAATTGTTAAAAATCAGACAATAAATAGCAATAAATGCATCTGAAAAAAAAACCAGAATATTTGTGACAATCTTGTTGATGAAATAACTTGGCAAATCTTCTGTAATAGGATAAAAAAATGTAATGGTTGTGTCATTCAAAAAAATTAAATAAAAATTATATATACATACAGTATACACCATATTTCCCATGACTGTATTATTTGGTGCTGTGCAATATACGGTTTAACATTTCTGGAGGTGGGCAAAGATGCATTGCCCTTGGAACAAGTTACACCACATTAACAGTCCAAAATGCAACAAAAGTAAACTTTTATTGTCATGTCAGGGGGAAAACCCTTTAATTTACAGAACAAGATATCTGAATCTGAAATCGCACTTGACATTCTCACTCATTTTTTCCCCCTCTCATTTCTTTTCATTTATCATACGCTTATGAAAAATGTGACTCCGGAGTTGATCAAAGGAAATATTTCAATCAGTGCAATTGTGTCATTGAGCATTCTCTTTCTTTCTTTGTCATGTCTCATTTGTTCATTCACATTTTTTGGCCTTTGTGGTATAGAAGCTGTTAAAATCTCTTTGAAGTTTATTTTTGTTATTCGAAAAGAAAATGTTTTTACAAGAGCTTGTGTGTTTGGCGCAATTGACAAATCAAAATCCTGTGAAAACACTAATGTAATAGACGTTTTGAAATAAAACAACCAAGACAGGCACTTAATTCATACTGATATGGAGATTTGCTGACTTTAGCTGAATTAGAAATCAAATTAGAGATATATAATTCCCAAAAATGCATGTCATATCTGAGTTTGAGCTTGTCAAGCTGTCGACGCCATGGTCGGCATTTGTTAGTTAGTTTGTTTTTTTGTTATTGGTGCTGAAAATGTTCATGTAAAAAAATCCAACATATTTTGGGCAAAAGACCAAGACTCGAAAGAGACACGCTGAACTCACTCCTAGACTGAAAGTGAATCATAATAGTGAGTCATTCTGGTAATTTACACCCAGAGTACGTTTAAACCGTTCACAAACTTTGCATTAACAGTATTTAATTTAAGCAGCTTTGAAGACTATAAATAATCTTTTGTGAAAAATAATCCTCTCTATTCATTTGCATTTCAATTAGTCTTTCGTTTATTTCCTCTAACCAGTATGAACATGAAATTGGCAGACAATTAGAGATAATAGGTGCGGGAAAAGTGCAGTTTAAAGCCGTGAAACAACTATAAATGTCACATCCTGGATTAAGCTTCATGCTTTAAGCAATTATTTCATATGATTCATATACACCGGCAAGTCACGAAACTACCACTTTTGATACCTTTCCTGGAGCATTGTGGTATTTTAAGAATCACTGCGTATTTAGCAGGAATATCACTTAATAATAGTCCTATTGTTTTATAAAAACCCTCTTCAAATGGAGAGCAGATGATTGTTTTAGGTTAGTGTTTGTTAATTGCAATTTGGCTTAATTTACTGAGTTAAGGTGTTGTGTCTAAAATGTTTAAAAATACATATTTTTTAATATCTTGAAATTGTTTTACTGTGCAGTTTTCTCTTGAACTTACTTGATACGTGAACAGTATAACGTACCCATGAGAAAGAAACATGTATTGGCAAGGGAACGTGAACTTGATCAACAGTAGGAGTGACATTTTTCATTAGGCTGTCCATCTCTGACCATACCATGCTTGATGTGGCTTTTCCCTAGCAGTCCCTCCCCCCCTTTTCCCAAGTCCTCTCCCACATTCATACTTGGCATAAACAATCACTCACACATGCGTGGTAAAAAGATGATAACCAAGAGTCAATCCCATTCCCTCCCCCCCAGTTTGACATTAGTCCATAGTCCATATAATACACAGGAAATCACACAGAGGTCACAGTTATTTTACAAAAGATAGAATGCCTGAAGCAACTAAAAATGTTCTACCAGGCATTTTTGCTTGTTACAAAAAAATCACTCCCTTTTCACCCACCCACATGCCCTCCCTTCCAAACACTAATATGAGCACTTGTTCTTTTTTTTCTCATCCTTTCAACATATGAATACACACAATACCGCCAACCTTCACCTGCATCCTTTTTCCACCCTCAAAGATAAGAAGAAGGAAACAAAAACAAAACAAAACCCAAAAATGTCTTAAAGAATTCCACAAGGATGAAGGAAGTTCCATTCCACTTGGAAATCAAGTTTTGGAATTCAAGTCTTTCCATTGAGCTGTGCAAAACTGTACACATTAGTGACACAATTTGGCAATTAGTTTCCAGCTAGTTTAGTGCCCTTTTGATGCATTTTTTCCTCTTGACCTCAGTTTGTATGGTTGTGACGGGGAGTGAAGAATGTCCTTCAATAGTCATCAAAGACACAGTGTTGTTATTTTTTTTGTTGTTGTTGCCCCCACATTACCCCCACCCTTCCAAAAAA
This sequence comes from Clarias laeviceps, assembly GCA_030014305.1. Classification (NCBI taxonomy): domain Eukaryota; kingdom Metazoa; phylum Chordata; class Actinopteri; order Siluriformes; family Clariidae; genus Clarias; species Clarias laeviceps. Next base: position 14,805,371 of record JAQMYJ010000040.1, on the reverse strand, counting down.
GTCTTTAGAGGCATAGAGCTGTCAGATCTTCCTTATATCAGTCATATTAAACCTTCATAATAGGCTAAGGCAATAGATGCAAATAACAATAAAAAAAAAAATCTCCCCACTTAAGTATTTGTGGGTAGGTGGATTTAGCTCTTGGTGTACAGCAGTGTGCCACAGTCTTGAGCCACCCATCCTTTCTTGATGTTAAATTAAATGATGTAGATTAAATTAAAGGAACAAGACCATATATTTTACTGTGACAAGCTGCAAAGTGCCTAAGGATACAAATTAAAAATGTGTTGTTTATTTTAACAACCTCAGCAGCAAACTCATTTCTTCTGTTTCAACCACTCAGCATTCGGCATCACCGGTTTACTAATCACCTGCCCGATCATATGCCTCTGTTTCTCACTGGGTCATGCCTTAAGTTTTCTGAAACAAATATAATAATAAAAATTCCTTAGAATCTGGTCAGGTAGAGGGACTGGACAATAAAAAGTCATTCATGAAGACTGTAGAACTATACCTCAATACGACATTAAAAAATTACAAGAAAGTCTGGCTCTCTGGAAGCAAAATATTAAGAAATTCTGGGTGGATCAAGACTTTTGCACAGTCCTGTATGTGTCATTCATTTTTCTGATATTCTGTATTTTTTTTTATTTGTTTATTTGATTTTTGCAAAAAATTTGAAGCAGGAAGGAATTAGGCAATCCCAAGCCAAACTTGACTACCTCATTGAAGTCAATTGTTCTGCCCTCAGAAACATTCAGCTAAATATTACAATCACCATGTCTCTGTCTACATCATTCCACCAGTCAGCATTCCACCACATGACTCCCCACCAAAAAATAAATATATAAATAAACCATTTCACTAATCAAAACTTTCTGAAGTTGTATACAAAATATTATTATTAGGCCAATTCACTGAAAAATCTTTCTGAATTCCTTAACTCTCCAAATACATACATTAGTTTCTAAAACCTTATTTAATATAAGGAACAATATAAAACCTGAATTTTCATTACAATGTTGCTGTTCATAAATATTATTTGAATACACCTGCTTCCTATTTTGCAGTGCGTGTTAATAACACATATGTTGTGTGCTGAATATTTTCTAACTTGTCAACTTCTTGGGTGTCACTCTTATTGTTTTATAATAGAACATTACAGAATTTAATAACATATTTTCTCATAATACCTACAGTATGTCTTTTAACCTGAATAAAACTGTTATGCACTCAGTGATATGACATTAAATTGGATTCAAGTACATGGCCATTTTGTACTCTTAAACATCATAAAGGCTAAAAATACAGTTCAATTCAGTAACATCTCAGTTTTCAGTACTTTTAGTACATTCATTAAATTAGGGGATTTTTTTCCAGAACATCAAAAGCAGACAAAATTTTTAAATGCTTTCAAAAATGGTAAGTAGTGTTAAATAGACTTTGCAGTTTTAAGGTTTCTGTTTTGATATCATCTTATGACTCACGGCGTGAGCAGCCACAGCATATGGGAACTCATTTTCACCCTTAAGCAACTTTCAACAGTGGAAAGTAATTTATAAAAATGGCATGGTAAATCATGAAAAATGAGAGCAAGTGCAAATGTGATTACAGTCTATTGGATAAAACTTCAAAGATTAATCTTTAACTTGTTCTCAGGTATAGTATCATTCTGTTCCATATGTCAAACCTCCAGAAGAAGTGTGAACAGGAAATATTTAAGCCTGTCATGTTCAAAATTTGCAACACACTAAATTTGCATTTCAACTCTCAAGAGTTTTTTGGCCCTTGGCACTTTAAAATTTAATACATGCTTCTTTTTTTTTTAACTATAGTATATGCACTTTTTGCACTGTAGTATAAGCAGTTATAATTTTAAATAGAAATGGCTGTGCCCAAGTTAAGCTTTGAAGCTTAAAGGTACATGATCACTGAATTGGTGAAGTAATGTTAATTTCATGTTTAATTATTTTCACAGATCATTCGCATTTCTGACAGTACACCTATACACTCATTACCAACAACTGGTTTGTTATGAAAACAGTTTTTGTCTGTAGAATGATAGCATCGTCAAAGGCTATAGTAAATAGCACGATTTCCTCAAAACATAATTGTATTTGATTTAGTGCCTCGAATTTTAGCCCTGAACCCTTTACCTTCACAGCAAGAAAAAGAAGACATAGCATTTAGATGATAGCAGAAGTTTTTCCCCATGACCTTCCTAACCTTACAACAAAAGATGCCTCCGTCTTCAAACACCTTTTAAACCATATGTACTGTCCAATTGCGACCCACCCAAAGATAAATAAAGAAAAGGATAACAGAAATAAATAAAACACTTGTCTTCACATGACACAGTAAGGCTCACGGGGTAGTTGAGGTTTAGTTCTACAACAGGGAGGCAAGTGGGCCAGCAGACCCTTTTTGAGGTCCTTGTTAAGGAAAAAGCAGATAATGGGGTTCACCCCTGCTTGGGCAAAACTCATCCACACCGTAGTGGAGAGGTACCGGTGTGGGATGGTACATGCTTTCACAAAAACCCGCCAGTAACAGGCCACAATATATGGTGACCAAAGCACCAGAAAAAACAGGGTGATTACGTAAAACATCCTGCCAAGCTGCTTCTCTGCCTTGAACTCCTCCATGCCTAGAAGCCGTCGATTCTGGTTGTGCAAGTTCTGCCTGATACCCAACAGGGTAGGTGGCATTGGGCCTCGGCCGAAACCTGCAATCCAATTGGCTGCTGCCTGGCCAGTGGCTCCAGGCCCATGAAAGGTCCAGTTTTGGCTGATGGCGGGTACCATCTGGACGGGCTTCATCTTGCGGTGCTTGTACTCGAAGAGCAAGAGCTTCATGTAGACCACGTGAGTGGCTAGGATAAGCACGGCCAGCATAAGCATGAATCCCAATGTGTCATTGGCCTTAAAGTAACGGTGCTCAAAAATGCACTGATCTTCTTCACGGATGAACTTATAGGTACCCACATCAAAAACAGGTGGAAAGGCCATAGCAACTGACAGTGTCCAGACCATACACACAACGGCAACACATGTCCAGAAGGTCATGCGCTTAGAGTAGAACCGATGGTGGGCAATGGCCATGTACCGTGTGACACTAATGCAGAACAGCATGAAGGCTGCATGGAAGCAGAACAATACAGCCATAAAAGCCACCACCTTGCAGCTGAGTACGCTGTAGGTCCAGGTTGAGCCATTCTTGATGGATACCAGTACAAAGGGGAAGCAGACTGCTGACCGAATTGTGTCAGCCAAGCAAAGATCCAACAAGAAATAGTATGGGGCCTTGTGTAGGGTTCTGTCCTTTAAGACTAGCAAAGATACCACCAGGTTGCCCACAAGGCTGATGCATATGATCAACCCTAGCAGGACAAGCTTGATGTAGGTAGACACAGCTGAGGAAGGCTCGCCATTCACTGTGCCACCTGTAGTAGCCACAACTGCTGCCAGTGGGTTGTGGGACCCATCGCCACTATCGTTTCCGTTGGCCATACCTCTTGCTGCTCTGATTGTAGAGCGTAGTCCACTCCTTTAGAACCAACACCTCCTTTACTGTCACCTCCTCCACCACCTCCTCCTCCTCCTCCACCTCCTCCGGTTAGCCTGTCTTTCGTCCACGTGGTGGCCTCTATTTGTTGTCTCACAAGGAACAGGAGAAGCTGGTTCTGCATTGCCTCATTTTGCAGTTCTCTTTGGCGCTCCCTTTCAAAAATGTCTCTCCTCCTGACCACTCAGGACACCTATGAGCAAAGTAAAATTATTAATGTTAAACTATAAATCTGTTATAATTACATAGTCTCCTAGTAATCTATTCAACATTCAAAGAACCATTTTCAATGACTGTATAAATACTGCATAAATACATGTTTGACAACATTATACTTATGGGTTGAAAGCCTCATTTTTCTTTCAAAAATGTGACTAATTACCAGCACGATGGCCACTATTATTTCTTTCTTTTGTGCCATGCTACATGTGGTAAAATGTGCCAAGATTATTTTGATGACTACATTGACAATATGCTAAGGTAATTACGTCGTTATTATTTTAATAGAAAAAATGCTCGATGGATGACATACAATTTGTATGACGAATGAGCAAAATAAGCATACTGGTACATTTACCTGACTGCTAGATGTGTACCCTGCCCTCTCAGGCTGTTATCCTTCATTATATAAGGTAATAGTTCTTAATGACTTTCTACATTTTTTACCAAACATTTTCTACTTCAAATCAGCACAAATCGGGTCTACGCTGCATCCCTGGGGCCCATACCTTGCCTTAACTCCTTACTGCTAGCCTTTTAGTGATTTGGACCATTCTCTCATATAAGTGATTGGTGTGTATTGTAATGTATTACTCTGGAGCACAGTCTAACCCCTAAGCTTTATTCATCTCCTCTAGACCTATTCCAGTACTACAAAACTGGATAATTAATTTAAAAAAAGGAAAATTCACTTAAATGCTAATTCTTACATGTAAAAACAGAGCATACATATTTAATTGTGTTTTATTTGCTCATCTCTAAATTATTTGTTTATATTTATGCCATACAGCACTCTTCTCAATCTGGGATTTTGTCTTGTTTCAGCTCTAAATACACCTAAATCAGGTAAGCCTGTTGACCGTTTTTACTGTTTCTTTGATGCACAGCCAATATTAGCCAGAATTAATTCCTGCCAAACAAAAAGGAGGTCAGGAAGAAGAACAAGAAAAATATGGATGACAAATAGCACTGCCAGACTTCAAGCACAGTGTACTTAAAATAGTATTTGGACTCTCAAATATTTTGTAAACTTTATTTTAGGGGTATACCCAAAACAGAAAGGTTAAAACCAGAATTTGATGTCTGTGCAAAATATAGGGGATCATGAGCTACACATTTGATTTGTACATGTCAGTTGTAAACACGAGTCAATCAATAGGTTCCTAAAAGGGAGAAGCAGGACTCCACTAAGCAGCTGCTGTACCATGCTGAGGAACATCATCTGCCTTGCTCTCTGCACAGAGCAGATCAGCTGTTCCCACCACATGCAACATGGCATGCCAGCAACTAGTCTGTCACAGTGATTACCTCACTTGTTGCTAGGCTACAACACCTAACATCAAGTTTTGTGTGCTGCATGTGGGTATCTCTGTGGAGAGAGAGAGGCAGAGGGATGGGGAACAGGAAAGAGAGATAGTGATGGTGGGGATGCAGAGCTAATCACTCATGATCTACACTGAGACTGGGAAACCGTCAAGTTGTAGCTAGATGTCAAGATCTAACAGGGAAGAAGAGGACCAGTAAAATGCATCTAGAATAGATAGGTTGCTATTGTATACTGATTCTGATGTTTACTGATATTGCTTTTTGCCTACACTGTCCATTTCCATTGATGTCTACCAGATTTTACCTCATGTGATTATTATGTGATTATAAGAGTGTCATACACCAAAAGGACAGAGAATAACCTATTGTTTTAGAGCAGTCATATTAATGTACTTCTGTTACAGCAATTACAGCAGCTTGTTGCTAAGCTACAGGGTCCTTCTGCCTCGTGCAGTGTGTGTGTGTGTGTGTGTGTGTGTGGTGTGGTGTGTCTTCATACAACTTAATGCTTTCGAATTTGTATGTGCTGAAGCAAGGTGGGAGGGATTGCTCATCAGAGGCAATCAGTTACCATAGGAAAAAACAGTGATGTTTTGTTTTTCTGTAGTGGCAGATTAGTCATTTAGCATTACCTGAAATTATCAGTTATGTTAAAGAAAACAATATTAGTCTGAAATAGACAGGTGATGAATATTCACCCCTGTTTTTTAGCTAATGCAAGATGAAAATAGGCTAATGTAAACAGTATTGATCAAACTTGTATCGTAATTGAACGCTCTAAATGTTCATTATATCTTTAACAAAATATTTCAAATAAAACATATAATGTTATGGGTTCCATACCGCATACTGATAAAAGTATGTTTTCAGATCAAATCTGAAACAGATATTAAAGGAATCATACAATTGTGAATGTGAATGACAATCTGTTACATGGAATTACTATGTCATGATGCATGACCACATTTGTGATCTTACTTGTGATAAAAACCTACATCCCTTGCAAAAAAGGTTCTTAGTGTACTCTTTGGACAGTTAAGCGTTCTTGGCTTGCTAAATGAGTTCAATTTATAATCTAACAGTTAGAGCTCTTCTGGGAACCTTTCAATGTTCTCCCAAAGGAACTTTTAAGGGTTCTATGTCTGGCCTTTTGTCTGCCCTTCTAAGAGTGTATGATGATACCTAGGGTGTGGATGCCATCCCTCAAATTTGGACAGAAACAAGTCTCTTGTTCTTTAAAGTAAGTTCTTCCTCTGTTTCTGTTTCTTCCTTACAGATCTTTTCTTTTCAATGTATATCTGGAGGTATAAGAAACAAATTACATTTTGGACTTAAGGTTAATCCAACTTAATAAAAAAAAAACTAGACTCCAGTTTTGACAGTAAAGCATTTTGTCACATGGTTATGTAGACTTCAGTTTATCTATCAATAAATAACATGCAAATGTTCAAATATACACCAAATATGAAACTCCCTTCAGTTCATAACAAATAAGAATAGCCTTATGTATATGGTTCAATTGAGGAATTAGCGTATTATTTTTCAACAATCATGTGAAAAATTCAATATACGTATTACTTTACTGGAAAGGTTTTTGGGTTTTTGTTTCAACCTCAAAACACGTCTAGGTACGTTAAGATTCCGTTTAATTCTACGATAAATAAGAGTAAGAGGAAACAGACACGTTACTAATTGTAATAATATGTAATATCCGAACCATTAGCAAAACATGCAGTTTATAAATGGGCATCAGGTTCTTGCTCGTAGCCGCGCCATAACGCATCATCCCCGCAAACACACGGGTTCTTGTGACAATGTGGCTGTGTAGTCTGGTTAGACTGTAATTTCTAGTAGTTATACCACATAAAAGCGTGTGTCGCTTCAGGGAGGAGTCGGATGGACCGGTGTTAAGTCGATATGGAGGCAGGAGGCCGCGCTACAGTTAAAGGCTGGATAGCAACAGCAGAAAGAGTGCGGCTAACAGCTCTCACTATGGGAGGAGCAGGCGACACGGAATTCACCAACCAAAAGCAGACACAATCACTCCCACTGTCCCATACCTACCTACCGATGGGCTACAAAATGGTGAAAAAAAACTCATTAGGCCATTTTGCTGTATCTTGGTGTATGTGTGTGGGCATTGCGCTTGATGCGCCATTTACACATTTACGCCGAGTTTCTATAGTGCGTCCAACCTGCGGCTGCTGCCGCTCGAATTTATTCCGAGCTGAATGTGATTATAATGATTCATTTCTGAGAGCTGGCTATGAAAAAAAAGCAGGCAGCGCTAATGCGTCCAAATGCCTACGCAAAAGTGCAAACGACCTGTATACGCGTCTAAAGTGTAATTCAGATTTGTGGAGCTCAATGGGCCTCCTTTATCCAGGTGCACAATACAGTAACCGTGTGCGTATCAGGCTGAAATAACAATCCCACTTATTCGCAGTTACCTTCTATCACAACACAGGCTATGCGACAAGACATGAGGCTACTGTGTCTATCCTTGAAGGGTTAAGACCATCCCCCAAATGTAACATAATAATGTACAGGTTAAAAGGTTATCCTAATTAGCCTCGATCTATTTATTTATTTATTTATTTCATGTCAATTTTCAAAAAGCACTGATGAATGTGAGGCCGAGATGGAGATTCTACCTGGAAATCTCCAGTTTGTCCTCAACACAATGGCTTTGGCTTGGACAGCAGGCCTGAACGGGAGCTTGTTGCAGTTGTCAAGAACCAAAAACACACAAAAGATGCAAAAATTGTTCTTTTCCAAACGGCACACCTTGCTCCGAGAATCAAACGTGAATCCAAATCTGCCATCCAGCATCGACTGTCAACTCGTTTACCAGTAACAGAACCGGAAAATTTTATGATGGATGGGGAAAAACGAATTAATAAACAAAATGATTACGTCTGGGGGAAAATAACGCAAAAACCTGTTTCGTGTCGAACAGCCAGCCCCGTTGTTTAGCCAGCGGCTCGTTAGCTTATGTAAACACGGGATTTAAAAAGCAAAAAATGTCGTTTCCTTTTTTTTCGTGTGCATGTCATGTCTTCAGGTTTTCCATAAACGCTAGCCTAAGCCTCAGCCGTATATTCCCATCGCACTGTTGTAGAATTAAATAAATACATGGGCACTGCCAGACTGTTAGTCTATATTTCGCTTTTATGGTAGTCTAATGTAAAATCCCGTGACAGGCGGCAGTGTCATGTTGAGGTACGCAGCACTGGCTTCATAACGCCTTGGCGCTCGCTAATAGCATTCCAGCTCGAGATGATGCTTCCCCACAGGCTTCATTTTCATCCCGAAATTTCAACTGAAGCTGAAGCCGTTTTCCTCCGCAATCCAAAGCGACATCCACATAGTTCGTCTTGTAACGGGTTTAATCTGTCTGGTGAGTTCAGCATCCCCGCGTCTCGAGCGCTGTGGTCGTTGTCCTTTCGCCCAATGCACTCATCCTCCTCCTCCTGTGTGTGGATGTGGAGGCTACACCGCGCATGCAGGCGCCCTATTTAAAACACATACACGCCACATATTGTCTTGGATTTTAAAAAATACATATATAATGTTGTAGGTCGCAATATGTTGTAGAGAAATGCGTCATGGTCCTCAACAGCAAAATATTATCAGAAAATGTGCAAAAGATGGACATTGACGAAAGGCTCTTCTCTTTCCTCAACAGTGAATTAGAAAACGAGCTTCGGCATTAGTTCGGCTCTCGTTCGGCTTTTTTACGGAAAATGCCGAAAGTAACTCGGGAAGGTTCGGCAATATCGCCTCGAGTTGAGTTTATTATAACAGCAAAGAACAGACCAAAACTGGACCTGAGTGTTCAAAACATATAATGGTCTAATAGTCTTGTGTCAAAAAAAAAAAAAAAAAAACATCTGGACGTAGTGTGTAACATTGGTTGGCTCTTAGAACTTCAGAAGCATTCTTCATTCTTCAACAGCTCGATAAGAGCCATCCTGATTCTTAAAGAAAATATGTATGCTATATTTCGAATGGATTGAGTACACACTTAAAAAAAAAGTTCACCACATAGTTCACCAGTTACTAGCAAAAGGCATAATAATTTTTTCAATACGTTTAACTTAAGAGTCACAATTGATTATGTCAACTTTTTATTCAATCAAGACCAAATTCCAAAAGGCTAAAGAATGGAGTCAGCATGCAGAGTTGCATTTTTTCTCACTAAGACATTTGCTCAAGCTACAATGTCCAGCACCACTGTAGCCAAAAAAAAATCTTATTACAGTCAAATCTAATTAATGAATATGAATAAATGAATAAATGAAACCAATTTTAAAAAATGAAAATTTGTCTTTATAGTATGGTCTTTAACAATAATGTGAAATAGAAGAATACAGTCAATCCAAGAAAGTTATGCAAACTAATATAACTAAATAAAACCTAAAATATAATCTAAAAGAACACTAAAATTAATTTCTCATCTATTTAGTATTTACTCCTGTCAGTCAAACCTCAAATCCACACCTGATAGACTATTTTGTTTTAAAATGCAAAGTGGATAATTTATTTGGTTCATTTTTACATATGAATTGATCACCACAGAGTCCTGACCTTAACCCCAGTCTTTGGGATGTGCAGGAGAAATCTTTATAGAGTGGTTTAATTCTCTTGCCATCAGAACAAGATTTCAGCCAAAAATGAATCCAGCTCTGGGCAGAAATAAAGGTAGTGATGTTGCATAAGGTTGTTGAAACAATGCCATGGTGTATGCACAACATAATTAAAGCTAAATGTAGTCAACCAATATATTAGAGTGTGTGAAATATGAAATATATGAAATAATATAATAAAAATGTGTGAAATACATATATATTTATTAATTATGTTAGTAATTAACTGGTTTGAAAAATAATGAAAAAATAAAACTACAAATAAGTACCACTGTTTATTTTGGATCGGAACATTTAAAAATTGCATACTTGTGTATATTTATATAGTCATGAGTTTAAGAGTAATACAATTTATATGTGTAAGCAATTTGGGCTTTTTTTGTGGGGGAGGGGGGTATTAATAATGTTGTAAAAGATGTTATAATTAATTTAATATAAACATAGATAGACTGCGCCTTGTAGTGCACTATCAGCATCTTCTTCTATACAAACCACTGTAAGGTAAAGTTGAAAGCTATCAATGTATGTATGTTCCCATTTATTTAAAAATATATATATATGTTGCCTCAAAATTTCTTCACTGTGTTGACTGTTTACAGTGACATATGTAAAAACCAACTAACAAGGTACTAGATCTACTTTGTTAAACATTAATCCTTTGCCATTTCTTGCAGTGTGTTTAATGAAAATGAGTGTGTTTGGTAAGCCAGCTTACTCAGTAGGCCCTTGTTGCCAGAGCATTAAGTCTATCTGTAAGTTGCTGGTAAAAAGGTGTTTTGTCTCTGCATGACACTGTGCCCTTATGGCTGCCAGAACAGCTGTTTGAACTGCTGGAAGCCCTGAGAACAGATGGCCGCATTGCACAAAAGGAAAAAGAGCTTATACAAGCAGCCACTCGATAGCATTAAACATTGATGATGCAGTGGCCAGCTACTTTAGGAGATAAATACACTGCCTTGACAAAAAAAAAAAAAAAAGTTTACAAACATCAAATTAATGGGCTGCATCATGCAAGGAAAACAACTAAGGAGATTTGAAATTACTTTAACTTGGTAAAGAATACATCAGCAAATTATCAAAACCTGGAAGGATGAACCAAGTTCCAATCATTTGGTTAAAATGTGGTCGGAAAAAAATCATGAATGGAAATCATTTAAACACATGGTGGAGTTGCGTAATGAAAAAGAAACTATAGCTGTGTTTAATAGTGAAAATTAGAGCGCTGACACGCACACAATGTGGCCATAAGAAAACCACTTGTTAGTGACACTAATCAGAAAAATGCTTGAATTTGCTAGTGAGCATAAAGATGATGACCTGAACGTACTGAATGACCAAGGTATCACATTAATGGAATTTTTCTTCCCTGATGACATATTCCAGGACTCAAATTATGAAAGAGTGATTCTGGGAGCAGGAGCAATCATTTTCATTTTCACACATTAACTGGCCATCACACTGTGTGAATGACCAACAACCCATTTGTTCTCTTTTATTGAAAAATCTCCACATATGATTCTGAACAATCAATGATCAACCAATCAACTAATAATGCCTTATATTAAGCTATAATCATTATGCTATCATTAAATTAATCAATCTTAACAGATAGGCTGCGATATCACCAGCTAACAAGAAAGCTGTTGTTAGCCGAAAAGAGGTTTATGTCCATGTTAATTTGTGAAATGAAGCAAGTTAACCTTGGAGCTGCTAGCTTTATTCTTGACTATGCCGTATTCAGGTTGTGATGATTGCTGTATCAAAGCATTTTTGATTATGTTTCTGAGTAATAAATTGGTATTGTATCCCAGACATTGCATGTATTTGTTCAGAGAGATATGAAATATGAGTAAAAATTAAATACCTGGTTTGAAGAATGTAGTGGAGTATCTAAAATTTCCAATGACTTTTTGAAAAATGTTTTCTGTACGTGATGTATAAAATATCAATTGAGTTCAAGGAGTTCAAGGAGTTTATTTTGTTTCATTTTAAATCATCATACAAGTACAAGACTTTTACACTCAGATAGAGAGATGACGGTGTTAAGTCAAGATGCAAATTTATACTGCTGACTAGTCATCACCTGGATTTAACTAAGCAAATAGTTAAGAGCTTTCCACTGGAAAATTACTGCAGTGATTAATATGGTTCACCTGGCAATAAGTTATTTAACCTTAACTAATGCAGTCAGTAGCTTTTCATTTTTTAAACAATCCTGCGGTTCATTTTAAGAAATCCTGCGGTTGTTGCAAAGATTTTACTCTGTTTCTCGGGGTGTCAAAGTATTGGCCTGCATCAAGAGAAAAGCAACCTAGGAGATTGCTGAAACTATTAAAATTAGTTAAGAACTGTGCAACGCAATATTAAAACCTGGAAGGCTAGTGGTAAACTATCATCTATGAGGGGAAAAAAATTTAATGAGCAGGGTGAGAGATCCGTAAGCAAAACAACAGTATAACACACAGCTATGTTTAATAGCGAAAGTAAACATCTGTGTAGCCATTGATCATTCTCCATATTTCGCAGTTAGGTCTGAGATATTATGGCTTGTATGCCTCGCCAGGTCCCTGTCTAACCATGACCATTACTCTTGTTCTCTATGATGCAACTCATGTGGTCTTTTGCAAACGTCAGCCTGGCTTTTCTTTTCCACTCATTGAAGGAGAGCTTTTTTCTGACCCTTAACCTGTCTGCTCTATGGGCACTGTATCCTGGCTGACCAGGTCGTCTGACCCCAGCTACCTAACTGAAATATGTCAAAAAATGAATCGTTGTACATGACAAATAATTGAATCTTAACTGTGCATGTTGTTTTTTTGCCATCTGCCATTCTGTTTTTGTTTTGCTGTTCCCAATGTCTGCTGCTAGACCTTTTTTTGTGTACTGCCATCTTTGAAATTTTAAGAATGAAAGAAACTGACCCTCACTATATCCTAGTGCCAATAAAGCCAGGATGGAACCCTTCTTTCCCTGCCTTCCAATTACATTTCAGATGCCACTAGCACTAATTCCCAGCAAGTCAAATTACAAGAGGATAGTGATGATCTCAATGTTTTTCAATGTTATAATATATATACATATATACTTTTCCTTATCACATAAGATTAGATTCAGGTGATCCCATAATCAGTACCACATAAAACAGAACAAGGTTTTTGTTGTTGTTGACACTGGAAATGAATGGATGCTGATTTAAGAGAAATATGCAGTGGTCTCTTTTTTCCAGGGCTGTTTATATCTGTCCATATAGGACATGTTTCTGAATAGTTTATGATTCATTCAATCGAAAGTGTTTATCACTGCACATTTGCCAGCACATAAGCAGAAAAATGCAATGTTTTGACAGAATTTAAAATGCACGAGTACAACTTACAGACACTGCGGTAACACTTGCCAACCACAAAAATAAAAAAATCTGAAAAAAAAACAAGCCGTCAGCATGACAATGCACGTCATTTGCTTCATAAGGACAGTCCCACAATGCGATGTTTTGAAAATGTTTGTTGCCTTTGGTTTGTGGTTTATTAACTTTGACATGTCGGAATGAAATCTTGAATCTTTTATGAAAGTAACAATGGTGGCGATGACATGATTATGTGTGGCATTAATAAACATGCCTGTCATGAAGTGTGTGGTTTAACATGGTCATGTAATCAAAGCATGTATTACATAATCTTACTGCTTTGACCTACTCTCAAATTCACACACTCACGCAAAAGAATATGTATATTCTATTTTAATAACCACACTGGTCGCATAAACATATGTGTATTGTAACTGAAATGCTTAAATGAGTCAATAAGTTTCAGATGTCATATCAACCTGAATCTTAAATGCATTTCACACCTACAAGGGAAAATAAGTTAGAAAAGCATACGTTTGCTGGGAAACCTTGGGGCCTGTCATTCATGTGGATACACTTTGACACATACGATCTACCTAAACATTGCTGCAGACAAAGTACACCTCTTCATGGCAGTGGTATTCCATAATGCCAGTATCCAATTTCTGCAGTATAATGCACTCCACTACACTTTTGTGGTTTGAGGAACATGATTATCAATTCAAGGAGTTCCTGTCAATTGACGTTCAAGTTTCTGAGAACTTCTCTAGGATTCACTGGCATACAAGCGTGGATCTGGAGCACAAGAATCTGGTGTTAATGTATTGGTGCCAGATTTCTCAGCACACCGTCACAGATCTTGTGGAATCTGTTCCTTGAGATGTTAGACCTGTTAGGAAGGTGGTTTTAATGTTATGTTCATTTGTCTATTTCATGAATCTGCAGAAAATACCCCATAATACTGAAGTAAGGATAAAAAAAAAAAAGCTTTTTAAAAAGTAAACATTATAAGTCATAAGGAGTTTACCTGTGTGACATCAGTATAAACACAACTCTTCCAGGATAGAGCCATAGTTTGTTAGAGAGCATACAACAAACTTTGAGCATTCCACAATAATCTTTATGGAACAGAAGAAGTAGCAGGGTGAAAGGATGGTTTAAGCAGTTATGTGTAACATGTTTGAATGTAATAACAGCCCAGGAATATAGTAAACCAAAGAGGTAATACAAAAGTGTATGTTTTAAAGTAATTATCCTACATATGTAATACTGTAAATTTCCCAGAAACCTAATATCAGATTTGAGAGAAGTTATTAGAATTTAGAAAGCTGAATTTTTCACCTTCCAACAAACATAATAAATATCCGCAAAAGGAATAGCTATTTATCACATTTGTAAGATTATTAAATTAAAAGCTGCAGATATGTATTATGTAGTGGTTTGTGAGAAATGTATTGCGATTGTGGGATTTTTACATTAAAAGCTACAGACTTGAATTATGCTTGTGGTTTATTACATTGCATGGTGTTACAGGTTGGCAATTAGCACATTGAAACATGGTGGTGTTAGCTTTAAGTTGTGGTTAAGGATTAAAGGCAAATATAGGTCATTCCAAATTCAGGACAATCATAAAAGAAATGTTAATGCAACCAACCAAATATGTGCATTTTTATAATTAGCAATTTATGTCACAGTGGAAATATTTTGCAACCTATAGTACATACAATATATATTTACAATAATAATAATAATAATAATACATACTAATAATAAACACATATGGTGTGAATCATATAGTAAAATAGTGAATATGTTAATTTAAATTCTAAGGTGTAACAGTATAAACTGTGGAAAGGTTTGTAATCTATAGATTATAGTAACCAGATAGATAGATAGATAGACACAGAGAAAGAGAGAGAGAGATGTTTGAAATTCTATGAAATTTCTAATAGTATTATAGCCTTTGTCATATATACACACTTTATATTAAAAAAGTGCTTAAGAGCTTTTTGATTCTATAAAAACAAGTTAATCCATGAATCTTTACCTATTTATTTTCTTTCAATGATCAGAAACAACAACAACAACAAAATAATTTGTCCACTACAAAGAACGTTCCAAATTGTAATTGTTATGGTGGTCTTTTTGTTGTTGTTCTCTGTGATCTAAATAGAAAAAAGCTAAAATTATCCACAGAACAAAATTTATTTTATTTTATTTTTTTATGTGAAGCATCATGACAATTATTTTTTTTTTGTCTAAATTCTTCTTAGTTGTTTTTCTTCTTCATATTGAATTTCTATTCATATTCCCTTGAATTTGAGTGGGAATATTAGTAATGTATTTTTGTGGTGTCTCTTAGATTACGTAAAGCATGTTGCTACTCAAACATTTGTATTCAAGTAATTACATAGAAATGGTTAAACAGTCGACAGCAAACAGGTATTCTGTATTTTTTAAAATATATATTACTGTTGATTTGTCGATTTAAGTATATAATTCATATGGTATAGATTATATTACACATTGCTGTGCACTGTATTCTAATCTGACTTGAATTAGAAATTTCCTTCATTTTATATTTTGAGACATATAAATATAAATTTAAATCATAAATATAAATTTAAGATTCGGTTGGAAAATTCAGTGATTTAAGGATATTACGCCATAAAGTTTTGATCTTCGATAAGCAGATACTATTCTAATAAACATCTAATCAGTATTATGGTATCAGCCATATCAATTAATATCATATTTATAACAATGACTAATTTTTGCCAACTCGAAAAGGCGAGTAGAATATCCGACTATAAATATAGATGGACACAGAGGTTGTGCTGCATCATCTAACAAGGAGACAACTCCAGGTGAGTCACAGAACATCTTTCCACTGCTCCCTAATGCAGATTCATTTACAACACAATCACATTTAGATAAATAATGAGATAAGAAAATATAACAGAGTGGATCATTATTTATTTATAGCAATATTATTTACAACTGACCAAAGGCCTACCTCTGTAGTGACAATGGCAATAGATGCTAAACAATATAACAGTTCAGGTTTCATGAGATAGCATTTGATGATTTTTTTTTTTATATATAAGCCAAACTTTCAAGTAGAAATAAAAGGATTGCAATAATAACTGCAGATGCAATTATATAAATTATGTTAGATGAAGTAATGAGGTTTTGAGCAGAGAATTAATGAAGGTTATCCTGATACAGCAAAACATATTAATAATGTTTATATTGATAACCTTACTTATATTGATAATGTTGTTTAATTCTAAATGTGCAGAAAAAAGTTTTTCTCAATAAATGAATAACATGTAAATATCAGAGGTTAGAGTGTATTTTTCCATTTACGTGTTTCTTAACCACACAAAGAGCGCGCATAACTTTTGAACACCTAGGCACGCCACAGGTACACAAAAGTTGGAGCACTGTGGTCTTTTAAAAAAGATGCATTTACTTGTTTTTAAAAGAATCACATTCTGAGCTGCTTATTGAATATGACATTTGTTGCGGAGCTTTAAGTGCTTGGATGTCTAAAATTAAGATTTTACCTCATTTATATTCATTCTGTTCAACAAGCAAAAGACAGGAAGAGAACTGGGGGCGCAAAACAAGGTGTAAAGACGGCTGTACTTAAGCAGGTATTTGCCTTCCTAAACAACTAAAGTTCATGGTTAAAAATGTTATAAGTCATTTGATTATATATCCTTAACTGTGATATAAACTTTTGAGTTGTGTAGCTTTTTATTGTTTAAGTACTTTTGTTAACATAAATTTTTCCCCATTTCAGTGATGTGGGTGTATGTATGTATGTAGTATGTATGTGTGGATAGATAGATAGATAGATAGATAGATAGATAGATAGATAGATAGATAGATAGATAGATAGATACAAATGTTGTTATTTATGCCTAAATCATTGAAGATTATTGAATATCCTGGATAAACTCTTTCCTAATAATTTTATTATATACATATAAAAAAGTTAAAAATTACGATTGAAGACATCAGATGTCAGAAATTTCGGTTCAAAGTTCACAGTTTATGTGAAAATTGAAAGTTGTAGGAATGCATGTGTTGTGGTTATGTACTGTATAGTCATAATACCGCTTTGTGTTATATTTCAGTTAAAATTTTCATATTGTATATGGCTCCGTGCGCTTTGGCCTGAAAATGAGAAACACGCATGAAGAGTTTTGTTCATGCTATTTTGTTGTTTCTATAAATAGTATGTGGTAAAAGATTATGGTTTTCTAGAAACTAATTCCAGCATAGATTCTTTTTTTTTTTAGTTTTAAACAACTTTGTGGGAGAGTGGTTTGTGATAACGAAACGTTCCATGGTGTGAATAATAAAGAATTGCTTTTGGCAGTGAGTAATTTTCCATTCTTGTGAAGTTATGTCAAAAAAGCTTTACAGCAATTTCTATAATCATTAGCCAATATCACAAAGTATTAAAACAGCTATAGACTGCAGCAATACATTGTAAAGCTATAAAGACGGATGCTTAATGTTAAGCAAAGTTAATGATGCTTGCATGGTTTGATTCTAGTTCCTAATTGTAATGTATTTAAGTTATTTCATGTGTTGTTGATATTAAAAAGATATTAAACATATATATTTGCCATATTGTGCAACTGCAGGAACTTTATATTTATTCATGTAACTGCAGCTCAAGTCTTCTTTTCTTTTTAAACACAAGGATAACATCAAAAACCACAACGATTGCAAACTTTCTCTTTCTTTTTACCCATATCCTATTTCCTCTTCCTGGCCCGCTTGTGCATGTTTTTTGCAAAATGCAACCTGAGCGCGCATTTATGTATATATAACTGGTTATTTATCTTATAATGTTTGGTAGCTTTTTATCGGTTTGGTATGCATTGATGTGCTTTCGAAATAGAAGCAGGAGTGCTTTTTGCTGAATTAAAGTAAATAAATTAAACAAAACCTACAAGGCCTTATCACTCAATAGTATCAAGTATTTGTGCGATAGTTCTATGACAGCTTCACACCCAGTTTTGCTCACTCTCTACCTCTATCAATCTTCTTTCATGTCTCTGCTTCTCACCCTCTTAATGTTAATGAGGGAAGGGGGAAAAAACCCAAAGATGTTGTGGCTGGGTTGAGGAAAGTGTATTTAAATGTCGGCCTTTTTTCTATTCTTTTGAGGGTATCTGAGTGTTTAATAAGTAGCTATGAAAAAAATATAATGGTGGGTTTTTGTATCCGGGTGAGGCAAAGAAATAATCACCAGTACCTTATCAAAATTATTTGGATCAGGGTCTGACTACCTTTCTGTCTAAACCTTATTTGGATTTAAAATAGAAATGAGGAACAAAGTGCCGTAAAATTTCTTTTTGTTCTGTTTTGTTCTGATACAGAGTTTTACAGTAGGGATGTCCCAGTTTAACAATCAGAGTGGCATGACTATGGGTGTAAAAAATGGAGATGTGCCTCCACATCTAAAAGAGGAGCAGGAGGATGAATCTTACATGCCAAATAATTGTGGCACTTCTCTACATTCTGAGGAAAACTTGTGCTCTCAGGTAATTTCTAGTTTACAAAGTGAAACTCCGTTCATGACAAAGATCAGACCTGCGTAAAAATGAATTTAGACTTCTCCATATTACTTTGCTCATATTTCCCAAAACATGTTATCAGAAATTATTCACATTCGCCAATTAATCATCATAAATGGTAAGAAACAACTCCCATGCTGTTAGTTCATTAAAAATTCCCTCTGTATAAAAATCTGTTTGCATGTGTGCAGAGTGCGTACAAGACAACACCCAGACATGTACTCCTACTAGAGGGTCAGAGTCCTCAGCCCACCCAGAACAGACCGTCTGTGCTCTGCTCCACCTCTCTGCAACCTCTGGGTCTGTACTGCAACATAGAGTATTACATTATTAAAAAATGAAGTACTGTATTTCAATCATTTAAATTATATTGTAATATTTTACTACATTGTTAAATGGGTCTGGAAGTGCATACATTCCTCAGCATTCATCTCCTGCTCCTATTTTCCTTCACCAGAACACACCAGTTTTTCTCAGTTCTCACATAAAAAGTGTGAGTCAGCAGTTAAGAGTGGCAGTAAAAACAGTGAACAGAGTTCTCGTCAAGCACAAACTGATCAGCACACAACCCCCACCACTCATATGAACAGGTAAGACTGAAACAGAAAACAGCATGTTCATTCTGTTCAACTCATATGAAATCCCAAACCTTGTATGAATTCAGCTTCATTGTAATTTTGACACCTGTGGAGCTTGAAAAATGTTGAATCTTGAAAAGTAAAAATATAAATGGGACAGTTTTAATTCATGTCTCTACTGAAATAGAAAAGAACTAATATATACTGTAGCTGAGTTTCACCTACTGTACATAGGGCATTGCATTAATATACACTTACCAACTTATGCAGCCTTATCCAGTCAAATATGATAAGCACTCTGTTTGTTAACGGACGATGCCGCTGGCCTGATTGTGATGAAGCCTTCAAAGACTATCCTGTTTTCCTGAAGTGAGTCATTTTCAGTTTTTAAACCAAAAATTTAAACCACATATATCAAACATGTGCCTGTCATTTTTCTTCTAGTTTTAATATATATCATTTTTATCAATTTGTCTAGACACCTGAACAATGGACACAGCTGGGGAGAAAAAACAATTGCACAGTGGAGAGTGCAGGAAGAACGGGTGCGGCAGATGGAAAGTCAGGTAGCTGAATATGTGGTAGCATTTAAACAAATAAGATATTCTGGTTAGAGTGAGAAATGTGAGAAATTAGCAGTAAGAACAGTAATTGTAAGTCATGCGTGACACATAAATGGGCTATACATGTCTGCATAAGCATTGTTAAAGCTATGTTCTAGCAGACATAATGTGACTAAATTTTGCTCTCAAGCTGATGACTCTTCACTTGTGAAAAAACATTTCTGGTCACAATAGCAGAACACTTTTTACTTTTTACCTTCTGCTGGTGACTCACTTTGCTGAACAAGCTGTACTGTTGTGTTGTAAAGTAAAATTGGCCCAACTACTAATGCTTTGTTTTGCCTCAGCCAAAACCACTTCAGATCTATCTCACTGGCATAGAAACGAGATACATATTGAAGAGATGTAGCTAAAGCTGAGTCAACTTTAAACTGCTTATTCATGTCATTAATATAAGTATATCGTATAAGCCCTTTGGGTTTGCACGATATAACCTAAAGGGCTTATAGTAAATTAACTAGACTAACTAAAATCCGGGAAATTGTGTTTATGGTGTTTTGCTGTAAAACTCTTTAAATAATTTTATAATAATTTTATGAAGGCTACTACTTTTTTTTTTTTTTTTTGCAAACTGACTGGCATATTGTAATGCTGACATATCAACTGTAACTGTATACTGAATATTGTGTTTAAGCTTGTTGAGGAAAGACAGACACTCAATGCTATGCAGCTCCATCTAAGACTGACTGAACACACGGTAAGATGAAAATCACTTCAACACTCATTTGAAAGCTATTCCTGATAAAACATGATACAAATATTCTAACTAGCATTAAATATCACAATTAATTATTTGTCATAATTTAGTACAGGAAACATTTACTGTCAATTTTTATTAGGAATAGGACAACTATTTTATTGCCTTTTTACCATTGAGATGGTGTAGGTGCACAGTTGCATTATTTTTCTTCCTTATGAAATGTGCGGGTGTGTGTTGTATGCCACTCTGTCAGAGAGCAGCTCTAGGCTGGTGGAGTCCGCTGGCACTGCCTGCGCCTCCATCTGAGGAGCCAGATGGAAGTATAGAGTGGGCCACTGATGCCACAGGGCGCCACAAATACTGGCACACAGCCACCCCCCACCTACTGACAGGTAAAGCCTATTCACACGCTGACTTTCCCAGGGCTGTCAGATTCGATAATACACACATGTGCTTGCATGTTAGTGCAAATCATTTTTGTGCTGCTTGTTTTAAAAATGTATTTAAATTGATGGAACTTTGTTATGCAAAAACATTTCTTCTTCGACATTATAGATTTTGTGAATAGTATGGAATGCTACAAATTTGTCAATATCAGACCTCCATATACTTACGCTTTTCTCATCAGATGTGTAAGTAATCAATTCTTGCGAACAATACTTTTAATTCTATTCTTTTTACTATGTGTATATACATATTTATCACATTACAGTATACAAATACAGTGGAACCTTGTATTACGAACCTTGGAGGTGGGCTCGTATTTCAACACTCGTAAATCAAAGTGAATTTTCCCATAAGAAATATTGTAAACTCAAATTATTCATTCCACAACCCAAAAAAATAAATACATAAAAAATAATAACAATAAAAAAACAAATTAGCTTGCACTTAAGTGCAGATAAGTGTTTCCATTTATGTGTGTGTGTGTGTGTGTGTTTGTGTATGTGTGTGAAGATAAAGTACGAGGAGAGGAGGAATCAGCCCCTCCCCTCTCTCGTTTTACACAGTAACACTTCCTCCTCTCTTATTTGAGTTTCACACACACACACATACATAAACAGAAAGACTGTTTTATCGGAAAAAAGTAGCAAGGAACATCGCTAACAACTCTTGCGTGAGCTCACGCTAACGGAATCACTGTTGCAAAGTAACAATAAAAAACAACTTTACCTTTGAAAAGAATCGCGACAGAGCAGTGTTTCTGTGTAGAGCAGAGTGTGCGTGTGTGTGTGTGAAGGCGCGAGGAGGAGGGTGTGTGTGTGTGTATGTAAAGGTGAGAGGAGGGGTGTGTGTGTGAAGGGGCACGGTGTCAAATTACGCGTGCGCACACACATAACAGCATGCTGACCCAGGGAGAGAAAGAAAAGGGATCTTTAACCTCTCTAATGAGACTTTCTTTTGCTTTCCACGTGCGCTGTACACACACGCATATAAACACAAAATAAAATATGTTTTACGCGCCCACACGTGGTCAGTGTTATAGTAAACAGTACACGCGTGCACGGACGTTGACTATACCAGTAAGAGATGCGCACTAAGACCGAGGAGGTGAGACAATTACCCACAATTCCGCAGCGCAAGAGAAAGAAAAATCATTGGCTCAGTTGTGATCATGTGACGCTCGGTGTCAAAACAAGAAGCGCATGCATGATACATGATACTTGGTACTCGTAAACCAAGACTTGTCAAAATGCATTAAAAATCTTTGCACGTCTTGCGGAACACTCGAAACTGCATTACTCGCAATCCGAGGTTTCACTGTATGTATATTTGTCATTAATATATCAATATACATATGTTTATTTATGTCTTATTTTTTCATAGTCAATACTGGAGGCACCAGATAAGCAAAGGGCTCTGAATGAGATCTACAGCTGGTTCATTCAAAAGTTCTTTTACTTTCGTCACAACACACCCACATGGAAGGTAATGTATCATGATGGAAGGCATGTCAGTTCACCCAACACACTTCAGCATAGCCACATAATAGCTGTCACATTTTTATTTATTTTTTTGTGTTAAGCCTGTGTATAAATATAGTATGTAGTCAAATGATATATTAAATTTTAGAGCATGGTAGAGTCTCCCTCAACTATTAGGTGATGATTTGACATGCTTTATACTATTTTCATCTAAATGGCATTGTAGGACACCGTTTAAGGTGATCATTTCTCATTCACTGTAAATTACAAAGGCATGCTGGGTTTGCAGCCTAAATAAAACCAACGCTTAACCTTTTAGTTCCAGTAACAGTTGGCAACCTACAAACACAATGTATTGAGACAGAAAAAAAAATAGTCAGTGATGCAAATAGTTAATTTGCCCTTATGAAGCAATCAGCCAAAATTCATCTTTTTCATCCATTTTAAACTTTTACAATCTCTTAACTGTTGAATAAAACTATAGCATTGCCAGTGCATGTATTATCATCCATATTGTATATACAGCCTTTGTCTCAGGGGTTTCGCTATTTACCTAGTCAACTGCATCTTTAAAGTCTCCAGCAGTAGTGAGAGACAAGGTGGTACTGGTGGTGGTTGTGGGGTTCATGGACCAGCTGCATTATAAATACATTGTTAAAGTTGTGTGTGTAAGTATGCATGTTTTACCTTAAGTACAATCCACATGACCCATGCAGCATGAGTTTGCAGCATGCCCCTTCTCTACACCACTGTCCCCAGGTGTGACCTTTAGATGCATTAGAGTTATTGATAAATCTTTAACTGTTTCTGCGAGTTTGTACCCAGTATAACCTCAAATTCCTGTTCTTGTCAGACAGGAGTGGAACCCAGGGCAATGTTCTGTTAGCCTGTTTACCTCAAGGCTTTCCTGTTTTCTTGAGCCAGTTGAGGCACCTTTCAGCTCTGATCTCAGTTTTATTTATTTATTTATTTTTTTATCCAAAACCAACCACTAACAAGCATTCCATGGTCAAACTGTTTTACCTCAGTCTGATGTCTGATGTGAACATTAAACTGAAACTCTTGACTTGTGATTTTACATGATTGGCTGGATAGAGGACTGCATGAATGGTTGTCCAGCAGCTGAATAGTGGATTTGTGTAGTGGCTGTATGGTAGTCTGGACTATGTCCACTAGATGGCAGCACTGACATTGTGAAATCGTCTTACTTCCATCTAAACTTTTAGCCGTTTGTTTCTATATCAAATTTAATATTTCACTGTTTGTTTGTTTGTTTGTTTTTAACTAATATTTGTAAACAGAATGCAGTCCGTCACAACCTCAGTCTTCACAAGTGCTTCGTGCGAGTGGACGGAGGGAAAGGCGCAGTGTGGACTGTGGATGAGAAGGAGTTTCAGAAGAGAAAGGGCCAGAGGTTTAACAGGTAACCAGCTTTGCGTTTGTGTACACAGTACTTCACTACAGTTCATTATATAATACACGATTAATGTGTTAGCTTCAGAATGAGAATAAGTTTGTTGAGACTCATTTGTTCATTTTAAAGCATAAATACTGTGATTCGTTTGGTACCTAGGAGGAAATTATACTTTAATTTGCTAATGATTTTACCTCAAACAATCATATTATCAAAATATATAATCATGTACAGTAAGTGCTTGACATATTTGTTTCGTTAAAGTCTGATAAAAATCAATGTGCCAGACTAATGTGCAAAATTATCACGAACATTTCAAACATTTCCGAAATAATTACATAATATATCCTGCAAAGAAAATGCGGAAAGCTGCACAAAACACAGAGTACTTCACGCACAAAAAATATATATGTTTGGTAACACTTCCGGTCTCGCGCAAAGCCGCACCTCATGCACGTTTCAAAATGTTTTTATTTAAATGTATGCATTGTATTTATTTCGTATCTATACATTTCCAAAATGCATTTTATGTGCGTCATTTTGTGTGAACTCGAAAATCTTATAGGGTAAAAAAAAAAAAAAAACTCGATACTTGTGTAGTAATGTACTGGGTAAGGGACGTGACAAGATTTTCTTTTAAACCGACTTCAAATTTGGTTTGATTTGCTCTCTTGATTATATTGGCTCGTGATTTTTATAAATTCTCCATAAACTTCCATCTTTGGCTCTTCCTTCCTGTGTCACATGAGATGACACTTTGGCGTAGAACACAAAGCACACATCACGGAGGAGACTCCTTTCAGTCACCACTGGGAGCCGATTCACATTCTTACAAACTCACTCCCTGACTGTACGGCTTTATCCTGTATACAGGGTATATATGGCCTATCCTAGGAGCATGAGGCACTACACCCGGGATGGGGTGTCAATCCATCGCAGGGCACACACATTCACTCGTCCATTACACACTACTGGCAATTTGGGAATGCATCTGCATGTTTTTGTACTGTGGGAGGAAACTGGAGCACCCAGGGGAAATCCACCATGCACGGAAGTGGGAATCGAACCCTCGACCTTCGAGGTACAAGGTGACAGTACTAACCACCGTGCCAACTCTTTTTAAATGACAAGACACTCTCACTGAAAATTAATCAGTATTCATGTTATGTTGTTTGGTACTGAATTTTAAGACTAGAGTGTGACTCACTGGCGCACAAAGATCTGAATGCAGTGCTGTGTGGTGTAGTGCTCTTGTCGCACTGCTTCACTGAAAGAAGTTGATGAGGGCGTGTTAAAAATGACAACTTTTTTTTTAGGGATTCTTTCAGATGGATGTCTCATTTCTCTCATCCCCCCAAGGTGCCCTAAGCTTTCCGACTCCATACACCGAGGAGCTGTTTCACACAATGTTGTTGAAAGGGGATATATTAATTATTGTTAATATTTTGTTTATAGAGTAGCATTCTGTCAAGTAGAAATAGTGATAATTTTACTGACAGAACCTTGAAAATAGTTAAATGTATCTAGTATTTACTAGTATAACAATTACAACAAACCAAATACTGTATATGTATTTGTTTTTATATTTTAATCTTAAATAGTCCTGTTCTACTGACATACAGTATAGTACATTTTCTAAATGTAATCATTTATTTATAGAATAAAGCAAACTTTCTGCTAATAAAATAAGGATATTTAAAGCTTAAGAGTTAATATTTGCTAAATATGCTTATTTTCATTTGCTACAATGTAATTTTTTTGCAGTGTATTTTTTGTATTTTGTGCTATAAGGCTATATACTATATAATGTACAGTCATCTTTTGCAGAGTGTTTAATTAAATTTCGTTTCTCCTATTATAAGTCAATTTTAATGACAATTATGGGTGAGTCTTAGAAAAAGAGATATCCTCCCGGAGCCAGAAGTTAAGCTTTCTAATTTTGTGATGTAATACTAAGATATGTCAATATTTATTGGTCATCTTTACATTATGTTTAAATACTGACATTAAAAAAGCAAGATTGTCTTAACAATGGTCTGGAGTCATGCTTGTTGGTGTTATGGCAATGTTTGGCCAGAAGAGGACACTAACAGTGGGCTCTGTGCAGTTGGGTGTGGTAACCTCTTCCCCTTGGAGCACATTCATAAGCAGACACAGATATACATCAGAAAGATACATAAATGTGTGTCAGACAAAAAAAAAAGCACTGTTTATACTCTGCAGTCAAGAGACTTGAACTTAAAGTAATTTACATTCACGTTTAGGCATTTGGCAGACGCTCTTATCCAGAGCGTCTTACAAAAACGCTTTGTAATGCTTATGATTATAATGAAAAAATGGTGTACATGTGTTATCTTCATTGTCACAGAAAGACAAGTATGTTAATTACATTAATTATTACTGCTTTCTTTAGCAACTGAAAAAAACAGTGCACTAAATCTGGAAGTGCATTTATGGAAAACAAATACATAAGTGATTAATACTGTAAGTACAGTAGCCACACACACACACACACACACACACATACACACACACACACACACAATATACATACAGGTCTGTGTTGTGTTAATTATATTTTCCAATAAAAATACCCAACAAGCCAACCTATAACAAGGTGTAAATAGAAAAAATGTTCAATACCTCAATATTACATGCTCTTGCATATTGCTAATGCATGTTTATATTCACATATTTGCATATACATGTTGGTGCACAATATAAAAATAATGCATAATAATGAAAAATACAAAACATGTCATCTGATAACAGAAAGGCTATGCAGTGATTCAAGCAATATGATAATTGATAAACATATTTTTTTGCATTCTCATTCATTACAGTTAAATCTAAGACTGAAAAAAATGGTTTAGCATTTTACAGCATACAGTCACACAATCACACACACATGCTTTTGTGTTATAGTTAATCGGTGGGGTGTAAATAAATCCCTTTATCCCCACCCCTGTTTTGTCTTCCAGCATAGATGAAACGAGCAGATCCCTCATGATTCCTCTGCGTGTGCCTCTCTGCATATCCTCCCCAGTCTCCTCAGTCCTCTAAGCCTTTTGTTCTAGTCTATTCCCGCTATCACTACACGGGCTAAACAAAATTCTTAATTTTACTGTAGGTTTTTGATTTGTAAGATAGGTCTAAATGATTTAACTTCATAAACCTCAAGGACATGAGAGACCTTAAACTTGATAACATTTTTTTTTACTATTAGACTTAATCAAGGCCAAGAATACTTGTAATACACATATTTTAAAGCCAGAATTCTACAAGTCAACAGATCGTTTTATCCTTGCCTAGTGTTGTAAATGCTGCTTGCCCAGATCTGGCAATGTATCTTTCAGATTCACAAGGACAGTTTATTTATTTATTTATTTTTTCCCCGATGGCCTTGAGATGAGCCTACAGATGTACCGCGTCATAAAAGACAGCCGCAGGCACTGAATTTTCCTGCACCTCAATTATGCTCAGGGGCATTTCCTTTAGAGAAATCAGCCTATTATATGGGCTTCTGGACAGCCTTGCAAATTGTGACAGTCTTCTCACCTTGTCAGGTGCTTATTACATGCTTTTCCAGCAGCATCAACACTGGCTTCCTAACAGGTGTCTCAGCCCCCGGACCCTCTCTGTAATATGGCTGTGGCATTTTCATTATCCAACCCAGGCTAGAAAAAAAATACAAGATGGTATGTATTTTCTGAACTTGTTTATAGGTAGAGAAAACATTCTGCAGTAAATTGGATGTTGTTGTTTTTTTATGCTAATAACAATTTTGCCTAATGTCAGTGCTTTTATATATATATATATATATATATATATATATATATAAAATATATTATTTATATT
>JAQMYJ010000040.1:14750228-14763131 GCA_030014305.1 Clarias laeviceps | reverse complement strand
GATGTGTATATATATATATATATGATGGTGGAGTATAATAACCTACACCTACCAGAACTACATATTCTTGTCATAAACTACAGTACATATGTCATACCACACACATGGTCATACTACATATCCTATATACATATATATATTGTTCCGTTCCTTGTTACTAAGATGTTACCCCCAATCATGCAGGATTGTATGTATAATAATCTGTTGGCTATATAGGCTAGAAACCGTATGTAATGTGTATCGAATAAGCAGTTCTAACCATAGCCGTAGGACTTTAAACTAAAGAGCAAATAAATAATGTCTTGTTGTATTGCATATGAAAATGGATTTTTGTTCTATGTTCATGTATATCGTTATGTGTTTTTCTTTTCTTTTTTTATATTTTAGGTTTTTGATACCTTGGACAGGCTGTGAATGTATTATATGTCTTTAGGTCATTGTAGACTGTAGAATTTCCCCACCATATTGATCATATTGCTATTAATCATAAAACCAACCCATGAGAGCATAAATTTAGTGGAATCCAGAGAGCCAGGCTAGATGCCGCCTCGTCAATTATTAATATGGCTAAACTCAAGGTTGAAGGAAAAAAATGTGGGTAAAAAAATCAATACAGAGGAATCTTGTTCTCAGGACTTTTGCTCTCTGGGCAGGCTCACCAGTGCATGTTGTGAGATCACTAACAAGCTTTGTGAAATATTTATTCTGTCAGTCATGTGCAGCCTAGGCTAGCTGTATTTCATTGATTTTGGGGTGATGTTACCTCAGTTTTCGAAAGCAGATTTGACCATTTCTGTTGCCTGATGTTAAACTGTCCATTTAACCATTAACCAGACAAGTAATTTTGACAGTAGTTGATTTTAATAAAACACATTATTGTAGATGGAGCATTCTTTAACTTCAATTAAATGCATTGACCTTTTGTTTGAAGATTTATTAATTGTGTACATGGTTCATATTTTGCTTGCTCAACATCAGAATCTATAATAAATTTTTTCAAAAGTAAAATACAACAGGAATTAAACTAAGCAATTGCTTTTGCTTGCTTTGGCTTCTTAAGTTATGTTTCCATATTTTTTCCATACATTCAATAAAATTTATAGATGAAAACCTGCACAGATATTTAAACTCACGCAATTAGGTCTATTCTGCCTCTTTTATGACAGCACTCTTTATGATTAAAATTTTAGGCTGTCAATATTTCGAAACTCTGCTGAATACATTATAGGCCAATTATTAGCGGCTTGCTTTTTCAGTGATTTAAATGTTCATATTCAACACCATTCTTTCTCATAGTCATGACAGTTGCAGTATTTGCAGTGCTGTGCTGAAAATTAAAAATAAAAAGGAATATGTCTTCAACAAATATTCTAATCTGTTCTTTTTAAAAAGGCCCATTAGACCTTGAGCCAAGTAAATACACTTTCTACTTCTTTCATCTGAAGTCAGATGGATTTTCCTTTTATGATACTTATTTAGCAGCTCTCCAGGGTTTTAGTCATCACTTCAACCACACTCTCAGCCTCCCATTTGTCATCAATGGCTCTGCTTTCAGGCAGTTGCCAGGATTCTCCTTGTCCCAACACATATGCAAACACATGCACATGCATAAATATATACAGAGTTAGTCATACACAGCCTTGTTGCTTGCCACAAATACAATAAGACCCTGGAGACGGTTGTCATGAGAGTTTCTAGGGGTCAGCCCCAGGCCAGACAGGACTTTTGTGGGGCGGGTTGGGGGGTGGGGATGGTGAGGAGGATTGAGAGGAAGGGAAAGTGAAGGTACAGGTGATAATTTAGTGATACCTCAGCAGATGTGGTAGGGTGCTACTTTTCTAATAAGTAGGGTCTCACATCAAATCAAATTCTGTCGCCTTTTAATAAAATGAATTTCACTATGGGGATGTTGTCAGTTTTTCACTATGTCACACTCAATCCCTGTTAGAATTTTTTGGTAGCTCATAGAATAGCTTGTTTGCTACTAATTTCAATTTCGACTGAAAATACTACCCTAGCTTGTAACATTCCAGTTTTACTGATTAATAGAATTTTTTTAATTCTTAAAGTAGAAAGCTTTAGTATTTGTGGGTATCACTGTACACTTGAAAAACAGCTGACAAGCACCTGACAAGACGTCAGAATGTTCACCTCGATCCCCTTTACCCTCCCCTCCTTATTCTGGTGCCACTTTTACGGGGAATGGCACAACACAGGCGCGTCAATGACAGTGAGCAAGGGTGGTTTATCCCTGCAGCTGTCAGCCCATGTGGGTATTAAGCCTCCGTTCTGAGGATTCTTGAGCCTTTGCCAACCAAAGACCTACTGTAATCCATTTCAAAGCACATGGACAGCCAGTGAGTCTATTCTCTTTAACGAAATGGCTGAAAATAAAAATGAAGTCGTCAGTTCATATGAAAGAGACTAAAGATCTGTGCATAAGCCATAATAAGGTCAGAGATGTGTTGCAGTTAGTTAGTGACAGTCTTCTGATGGAGTAGCAAATCATTCATCTTATAGTTGTGCATTCATTAGCCATGTATCACAAAGTATTAGGGTTTCTTTTTTTTCTCCCCCTATAGCCTGTAGTGCATGGGCTGCTTAGCAACAAACAAGTGTCTGGTCATGGCTCACTTCATAACTCATAACTCACTGCGCTTAATCCTGGAAAATACCAAAGCAAACATGATAAAAATTGTGCTCCCTCATAAAGCAAACTGATGTTGGAAAACAGCTGTGAGCTATGAATAGGTGAGCCTATTACAAGGGTTGGATAATGACTAAGGAATTGAGTGTTTATCATGTAAATGAAAAGAGTGAGGCCCATCAAAAGAGGTGTTGGAATGTGATGTGCACAGATCCATCCCCTGAGTAAAGTCTCTCTAATACTCTCTATCTTGATTTGTAGTATTACAACATAAGAGGTTTGAGAGATCAGGCTTGGAGAAAAATGGGGATTATAAACAGAGACTGGATGAGTTAGTGTGTATGTTTGGCTATATGGTGTGCATGTGGGGTATATGATGGAGGACATAAGTGTTTCATGATGCAAAACCCCCAATTTTACTGTGCTCCCATGTGTGCTGTTTTGATCTCCTTTGGAAGCAGAGACACCTGCATTATAATTCCTGAAACAACTGTTCACCCGAGATCTTCTTTTGATCGGGTCTCTTTTTGCAGCAGGGAGACGTGGCCCAGTTATTCTGGGACTTCGATTCAAGCTCTTCTTTGACAGTATTTGTAAATGTGTTATGTACTCTCATACCAATGTTGAGCTTCAAGCTGTGCTCTTTGCTTTCGCCTGCGTTTTGATGGAGTTGTTGCATGTTACTTAGTGTCATATCAGTAGCAGTACTGTTGAGGTGAATATGATATGACTGAGAGTAGTGGTCACATCAGCATGTGCTATACAAGACCTCTGGTGGTGAGCAGTCTTTGAAGAGAGCTGGCAAATCTGATATTTAAAGTGGAGAAGCTTAGCACGGGACTGTAAATTTCAGCACTTTGCCTTGCTTTAATATAGTAGTCCAGTGTAGTAGCCAAACCAAGTCTTGGAAAGGAGCCATGAATCACTCATTCGTGGCATAGAATCAACTATCTAAATTTAAAAAAATATATGTACATGACAAAAAAAAAAACTTTCCCCAGCTGCTATTAACAATTCTGTTCCAAATAAAGGCTTAAATTTAGCACACATAGAATATTTTCTCTTTTTTTATATTCATTATCAGAAAAATAATTTTAGGAATCCATGAACTTTAAGTGTTCTTGACTGCCTATTGGCAAACTTAGCACAAGTCGGTCATCCTACTGTATTTAACCACTGATCTTCACTGGAGCTGTGCGCGTTTGAACACTTTCAGAGTCTCATCTTCAGGATTCCTGTCTGTATTATAGACGTAGAGGAGCCAGAACATTAAATTGCAAAACATTAAGGCCAGTATTGTGTGGGTTTCTACATGTGTGCTGTGGCGTCTGGCACCGGGAAGTTAGTGGCAGATCCTTTGGTGGTGTGGGTTGAGGAATGGGGCCTCCATGGATCAGACTAGTCAGTCCAGCACATTTCATGGATGCTTGGTCAGATAGAGATCTGGGAAATTTGGAGGAGATCAGCAACCTTGGCAGATGCTCTTAGCGACTTACATTTTTTTTTTATCTCATTATACATCATAAGGATTAAGGGCCCAACAGTGGCAACTTGGTGGGTGTGGGGTTTGAACCTGGGATCTTCCGTACTGTAGTCCAATGCCTTAACCACTGAGCTACCCCTGTTTGATATACTTTTTCAATCGTATGCTCTTCATTGACTTTTCTATGGGATCAAACTGAACAGACTAGCTTTTGGTCCCCACAGTCATAGATGAGGCATGGGTGCCCATGATTGTGTCACCAGTTTACTGGTATATACTTGATAATTAGTGTTATTTAGTTTACTTGAGGGTGGAGTTAGTGTTGTGGCTGATAAGTGCTATATGCTATATATTACATATTTTGTATTAGACAAAATTTTATGTATTGCTCACAGAAGTACTGTACCAGACAAAAGTTTGGATTTATTTTCTACATTTTATAACAATACTGGATTGTTCAAAACATC
Source organism: Clarias laeviceps (assembly GCA_030014305.1). Taxonomy (NCBI): domain Eukaryota; kingdom Metazoa; phylum Chordata; class Actinopteri; order Siluriformes; family Clariidae; genus Clarias; species Clarias laeviceps. The sequence continues at coordinate 14,758,534 of JAQMYJ010000040.1, read as the reverse complement.
AAACAAAATTACATATGGCATTAGGTAATTAAGTAACAACATCAAAAACAGTCAGGTGTTATTTTTAAGGCATGAAGGACAGCTGTTCTGAAATAATTCTTGCAATAGCAGTTTTGTCAAGTGCATTTGCAACACCCATCAAGCGCCATGATGAAACTGGATCCCAGGAAAGCAAGACCGATACTTACCTCTGCTGCAGAGGAGACGTTCATTCAAGTTACCAGTCTCAAAAATCACCAATTAACAGCACGTCAGAGCAGAGTCATTTTAAAGTCCTTATACTGCATAAGAAGCAGACACATCTCAATATCAACTGTTGAAAGCAGATTGTTGCATATTTTGGATGTCTTCAGCATTCTCCACACTTTTGACTGGTAGTGTATCTCTTAGACATGAAAATAAGAAGAAATCTGTGAAGAAATATAACCATTTAAATCAATATTTGGTATGACCATTCATTTGGTCTGTGCATAAGAATGAATTTGAAATATGAATTTGCTTCTGATGTCTTAAGACGTAGTTGAATGAAGTGCACCTGCGTGTCATGTGATCTTGATCTCAATTACAAACTTTGAACACCCTGTGATGAACATTAAATACTTTATTGAAAAAATCAAAAGAACATAGCACAACATGATCAGACTCAGATCAGCCTGTCCACCAAATGTCACCAAAGACAGGATTATCTAGATAAGTGACCAATAGGCCATAGGAGAATGTTCACATCTTAACACTCCTGGAAGAAAAAAACAAATGGAATTGGCATGTGGCATTTTGGAGCCTTTTGGAGTAAACATTAGGGAAAAAGTTCTATGGTCTGAACATTTAGAGAACATATGCACACACAGAAGCATGGTGCTGGTAGGTGAGATGTTTTTTTTAAGCAGGGACTGGGAAACTAGTCAGGATTGAAAGTATAAAAATAAGAAGAAAGTAGACAAACACAGAGTATGTCTAAAAGAAAACATTTTCTTTTAGACACTTGAGACTAGGATAGGTGATCACCTTCCAAACAGACAAAGCATAAGCATGCTGCTAAAGCTACACTTGAGTGGTTTAAAATATTTTGAAAATGCTAGAGGGGATAATCAAAGCCCAGACCTTAATCTGAGTGGGAGTCTGTGGCATACTTGGTGTTTACCAGCAGTAGTTGGTATAGCTTGTGCATTTTTTGCCAAGAATATACTGTACAGTCAAGTTCAAAAGTTACAACCCCTCACTTTTAATTATTTTTTTTTGTGAACCATCTGCTCATAGTGGGCCTTAGTATTAGGCAAATACATCCTCAGGTGAACCACAACAGTTTTTCAACTGGCAATTATATTCTTTACATACAGTATGTGGAAAAAAAAAAACAACCCCCATGATTTAATAGATTTTAGATCCACCTTTTGCAGAATTGAAGCAAACTTGAAGGAATTGTTTTCTTTATGACTTTATCAGTCTCTCACTTTGTGGTGGAGGCATTTTGTCCCATTCTTCTTTACAACATTGCTTTAGTGCTTTGCAACATTGCTTCATTGAGGTTTTTGGACATCCGCTTAGGCACAGCTCTCTTAAGCTCATCTATATTAAGGTCTGGACTTTGACTAGACCATTCTAAAACATTGATTTTTTTTATTTTTCAGCCATTCTGATGTGAAAAGAAAATTGATCCAGATTTTCTGGTGTGCTTCGATCATTGCTTTAGCTGTCAAACATATAGCCTCACATTTACCTCTAGAATACTTGGGTACAGAGAGACGTTTGACTCAATGACTGCAAGATGACCAGGTCATCTTGGTTTTGGACCATATCCAATTTGGTCTCATCTGTCCATATGACATGCAGGCAAACTGGACTTGTTCAGTCTTCTTCTAATTGACTGGACATGGACTTTAACAGTTATGCGCAGTGAGGCCTGTAGGGTCTGAGATTTAGTTATTGGGTTTTTTATATTTCTCTGAGTATTGTTTGGTTAGGCCTTGGGGTGAATGTGTTGTGATGTTTACTCTTGGAAAGATCGACAACTACGTTGATTTCTTTCTACCTGTTAACAATCTTTCTTACTGCAAAATGTTGAACTTCAAATTGTATAACCCTTTCCACATGTGCAGCAATAATTGCCTTTTTAAGACCATTGCTTATGTCTTTTGTTCATGACATTGTGTTAACATGTACCTGAATGCTCCAGATCAGCAAACTGCCAGAACTTCTGCTTTATAGAGGTCTGCTCACCTGCTGATTAATCAAAGACTGATGATTAGCAGCGCCTGGCTGTAACTTACCTTCTTAAATCCAGTGGTAGCAGTAGAGGGGTACTTAGTGTTGCTCACATTTTTTTTTTGGCTTTTTGGCTTTTGCATGGTGAAAAAAGTTATATGTTGTCGTTCATTTGAGGTTGTATTTGCCTAATACTGAGCTCTATTATGATCAGATGATTTTTAGTGTTTTTACAAACTTTTGAACATGACTCTAGCATTAAATAGATTAGGATTCAGATATTCCAAGTTGATAGAGACTAGGCACTGCAGGTAAATCATTATCTGCTTTTAGTTGGGTCTAAGCATTTTGGTGAATTTGCATGTTTGACTGTCTTGAGTTTTTAAATGAGTTTTTAAATAATATGTAGTGACCCTAATAGTCATTAGCTATTAACACAACTTTCCAACTTTGGGAGACCAGTGTTGTGAATGGCACGACAAATGTGGGTTTCTTCCCACAGTCCAAAGACATGCAGATTAGGCTAATTGCTGTTCCCAAATTGCCAGTAGTGTGTGAATGAGTGTGTGTTTGTGTGTGTGTGTGTGTGTGTGTGTGTGCCCTGTGATGGATCGGCACCCCATCCAGGGTGTACCCCGCCTCTTGCCCTAAGTCTCCTGGGATAGGTTCCAGGGCCCCCGTGACCCTGTATACAGGATAAAGCGGCATAGACGATGAGTGAGTGAGAGGGAGTAATTAGTTACTATAATAAGTTTAATAGATTTATTAAAGATGCATTATTGTTCGTGACATTCTGTTAGTTTTCTGTCACTTTACTGTACATCATATATGCTGTAATGTCTAAATGTTTCCCAAAAGATTTCCAAAATTGTCTTTTTTGTCATACTGCTCTTTAAGCCGTACTTTTATTAATTAAATTTCTCTCATTCTAAGTACATAAAATGTTAAAGATAAAGGATTTATGAGAAGTTTTTAAGACTTACCGTAAAGCATAAAGCAGTGTAGAGCTGTCAGTCCCAATATTCTGAGCTGTAATTATTTCCTCTTTTTTTTTTTTTGTATCAGTGTATGAAGATATATTTATGAGACATGCGTTTCTTATGTGATTCTTTGGAAATTCATCCTGCCACAATCATGATTTGTCATATTAGAATACATCTTTGATCATATACAAACAGTATCCCATTATCTTAAGGTATGTACTCATGTACCACCCATTGAGAGCAGATGGCCCAGAAAAACAGACTGTCACTACAAACAGCATTTACTGTCCTCTTAATAACAGTCACAAGGGAGCAAACAGCTTTAGGATTTGTTTGTTATAACTCTTTTCCTGTTCCACTTTTGCTCTCGCCAGGAAAAAGCCTTTGGTTAAGAGGCTGATCTTAAACTCAGGGATGTTTTATAGATGTCAGTAACAAACGTGGTCAGCTTTGGATTGTGAGACATGGAAATCTAACCAAGTCTGAAAAAGTAAAAAACAAATACATTAAGAGACTCATTTTAATTAAATAAATAGTTTTTTTTGTGTCATGTTTTGTTGGCATGCATGCATATGTCTGGTGAGTAATCATTGATGGAGTGCTTTGGCCAGTCTTCTGCCTCAAGGTTCAACATGCTGTGCATTCTGTGATGTTTTTCTGCTAACCACAGTAGTAAAAATATGATATTTAAATTGCTGTGGAGTTCCTGTCAGCTCATCCCAGTCTGGGTATTCTTCACTGAGCTCTCTCTCCAGCAAGGCATTTCTGCTCACATAACTGCCACTAACTGGGTGTTGTTGTTTTTTTTTTAAAGCATTCTGTGTACACCGTGTACATATAGGTGTTGGTTTTGAAATCAGTTTTTAAGCCAGCCTGTCTGACACTAACAGCCATCCCATGGTCAAAATCACTGCAAACACATTTCCTCCACGAATATTAAGTCATATTCCTGACATTTGTGCATTGCACTTTGGCCATATGATTGGCTGACTTTCCTGGATATACAGTATGCTATACTGTACAGGTGATCCTATTAAAGTGAATGGTCTATCTGCCAGTGTGATTTAACTTTGCCCAATATTTTTCTTAGGTTCCTGTAGTTTGCTGTCATTTTGTTGCGGCACTTGTCTGAATATTGTTCTGTACAAATGAAACCACATTATCCGTCGTGCCATTATCTATATTGCTTATCCTGTGTAGGGTCAAAGGGGATTTGGAACTTCCTCCAGTGATCTTAGCAAAAGGTTGGGTACACCCTGAATGGGGTGGCAACCCATCACAGGGTGTTGGCACACACATTAACGTACTAAATCATACTGTACACTCCGGGCAATTTGGACACACCAGTCAGCCTTCACCCTCATGTGGGTGGAAACCACAGTGCCTGGAGGAAATGGTAGCAATATACAAACTTCATAAACACACACACTCACAGAGTCGAGATTCAAAATCCCACCCCTGCAAGCCACCGTAGTGCTACAATTAGTAGTAGTAGTAGTCTTAGACGTAGTAGTAGCATTAAACTCATATACTGCCACAACGCAACAGGATTGCTCATAGAAAGGGACAACCACAAGATTACTGCTGACCAGATATAATATGGGTGCGAGATAGACACAGATCATTTGTCGGATACTGAGTCACTTTAGTAATTTGCTCTGGATAAGAGCGTCTGCCAAATGCCAAAATGTAAATGCTTGTAAATGAAGAAATGCTCTGTGCACTTTGTGACTACTTTACTGAATACATACCTTGTTTTTTTTCTGTGCATAATTTGCATTATAGCGTATGATCACATTTGGCTGAGAGTGTAAAGGAAGCTGACAAACTGCAGTGCAGCAGATGGGCTACAGTTGGTCATTTTATGCAATCATTTATAGGTTTAACTTATAAAACCACCATTTAATGTAGATACAGTGGGCTTTATTTATCAAATGTTTAGGTGTGTGTAAATATTATTTGTAGGCCAGACTGAACTAAGATTTACGAAAGTTTAGGTAATGCTGTAATTTTCTCCATACTCGTGTGTACGTTGACTAATTACAGGCATTCGCGGCTAAGCTTATTTAATAACGCTTATAAAACTTCATAAAAGGCAAATCTCAAAAGCTGATAAAGACAAAATGACTGAGTTTAAACTAAGGACAGTGTGTGCTGTTAGTAATGCCATTCAGTCTTTGCAACATGTCTGATTTCATAAACACAGTAACTCTGGGTCCTTATAAAGGGCGTCTTTTGTTCTAATGCTCTAAGTCTGGTCTTATTTATCTTAGTTTATGACTTGTTTTGGACGGGTTTCTTTCCTATCATTAATATGAAATGACGAGGCTTCACAAAATGTTCACTAAATTGGTGTTTAATTGAAATAAATGAGCCAATTAAACTTAACATTGTAACCTGTATATAAAAATAAGCGTCTTATGCCATTTATGCATTGCTGATGCCTACCTTTAAGTGTGTTTTTATATGTAAATTTACAAAAACTCAGATCTCACCAAATGTATTGAGGGACTTGTGAATGACATTTGTTTGTATCCAGCTCGATAAATGAGGCCCAAAGTACACCCCAGTAACACAATGTGCACTTTCTTGTTTGTAGTAAACAAAATTGATTACACAAAAAAATACAGCCTGTAAGCCTAGATTAGTTGGCCTTCACGAGCCAGACGAGCTTACCTGATGATGTATGTGCCGAGGATTGCAAGCTTTCCAGGTTTAAGGTTTCCTGTACAGCTCAGAACTCAGGCTGTCTTGGGATCTTTTTCCTCACTTAATGCATGGCGAGCCTTTCTAAGCTGCAGCTTTGAGTAATTTATCTGTGTGCATTACTGAGACAGATGGCTCTCATCTTACCGATCTTTTTCTGTGATAAGGGAGCACTACTTACATTAAACACATATTCTTTTGAAAAACGAGCTCATGAAGAATGCTGTCAATGCTCTTGTCTCCTTTCTCAGAGTTCTACTCCAAAGACCCTTTAAACCGTTCATTTGTCAGTGGAGCTTTTGTCTGAGGATTCTGCATTCCTTATCACAAGACTGACTTACATTAAAGGGGCTACCTTCAACCTTTGTCCAGGTTTTTTTTAGTTCATTTCAAACTGACCCTGAAATACAGCCATCACATCAACAAACACCTTCATGTTTGCTTACCACGCATGAGCGAATTAGTGGCACTTGCACAGGCAAAGCATTGCCCGAGCAGATAAGGATCTGCTGCTGTTAGATTGCTTAAGTGAAGACACAGGATTTTTTTTTTCTCCTGATTTTCTTCCTAATTTAATCCTGGCCAGTTCCCATCCACCTTTTATGAGTCTTCCCTTGTCAGACTACCAACCAGGAAGGGTGAAGGCTATCACATGCTTCCTCCATGCCATGTGATGTCAACTAGGTGCATTTTGTTTTTTAACCTGTGCATCTCAACAAGGAACGTTGGTATATCATGGTGGCTCACTGTTGATTGTTAATTTTTAATTTTTTTTTTTTGATTAATCCATCTCTCCGTTTTATGGTGCTGATTTTTAAAGCTGCACAGTGATGTATTCTGAATATAACACTTAGCAAGACGAAAATAAAACCTGGTAATGGTGCTGTGGGGTTCCTTTTTGTTTTTGTTTTTTTTCCAAATGACTGCCTTGATTTTTAGACCTCAGCCTATTCTGAGAGGTCTGTCTGCTCTGCGAAGCTTACGCCTCTACACTGTTAGTGTGTGTCCAGGTGTGGTCTCATTACACACAAACACACTCACAAGACACACACAGATAATGACACATTCACTGCCACTTGGGGCTCATAATTAGTGAGTAGACATGTGCAGACTTTTAAAGATAGGTATTCTGTAGGCCACACGGAACACACCTTGCTTTTTCATCGCAAGAAGTCAAGGATATCGGACAGACATGTTTATGTTTAGCTTAAAGTTTCCAGTTCGGGAAGTGATCACAGCCACAGGAAATTTGTGGACGAAGCAGGAGGAGTACTGACGATGTAAGCAGTACTACTGTGGAAAGAATGTCTATCGTGTCATATAAGTTTTATCCCTTTAGCATCTAATGGATTCTAAACAAATGGGTTTTTGTGGGTTTTCTGTGTGCGTGGAGTTTTGAATGGGAGTTTGCATGTTCTCCCTATGCTTGGTGGGTTTCCTATGAGTACTCCGGTCTCCTCCATCAAAAGATATGCAGATTCCCGAATTGCCTGTAGTGTTTTTGAGCTCTGTGATGGATTGGCACCCTGTGCAGGATGCCCCGCTCATGCCCAAAGTCTCCTGTGATAGGTTCCAGGCCCCTGTACAGGATAATCCATATAGACAATGAATGAATGAGTTTATTTTTATTTATTTATTTAAAAAGTATTCTTAACTTTTGTTTCAGTAATTCATAGTTGCAGCAGACTGTGAAGAAAACCTGCATTAGGTATTATCCCATGTCATACATAGTGTATAAATGAAAGTATAATAAGAAGGAATATTGTCTAAGTCTTGTATTTTTATATGCTCAGCATATCAGATAAGTGGCTTTATATAAATAAAGTAATCCTCGAATAAAATGTTCCAATTAGAGATTCTTAACCATTTACTTGGACGCTGATCTGATAAAATTGTTAGTTTACATGCTCAGAAGTACTATTTCTTCAAGATATAAATCTGTGAATTATTTAATCTGCAAGAAATTTAACAGACGAAGAAGAAATATTTTCCTCCAACTTTGAGATTGGGTTAAACTTCCATTTTTCAAGATAAATCCCAGCTTCAGCATTGTGATTGGTTACAAGAATTCAGTCTCTTCTATGATTGTTAAGCTGCTTTACTACGTGTGAAATGTGAACGAAATTGTTACATTGCTTAATGTGCAAAAAGACTAGATTTATTATGACAATAGAGAAATTATCAGATCAAGTGCTTACAAAGCTAATGTTTATCTATTTAAATGATTGTTAAACGTTTACACCACAACTCTCACTCCAATTTAAAACTCATTCAGATTAGGCTGAACCGTTCCAATTAAGGAGTTTACATGATGGATTTTTATTCCAATTGGGCTATTAGCAGGGCCGGTTCTAGACCAGACCATATGGGGGGCAGTCAGAAATGTGAAGGGGGCATCATGTGTACACATCATGT